>JAPJBO010000003.1:0-310000 GCA_030068145.1 Diplonema papillatum | reverse complement strand
GCCAAGAGCCATCTTCTTTTACCATGTGGCTATGCCTGCACTCCCTCTCTTCGAGGATTTTCGTGATACCAAACAAAGCTGGAGTCGTGAGGTTGTCCTCAGTTTTTGGACCATCAAAACTTGAAGTGAAGCCGAATGGTCTCACACCACGGTAGCCACGTCTTGTTCGGTTGAGTGCTGCCTTCATTTGACGGATCGGGCGGTCTTCGAGCCACGACGGCAGTCTGAATACGGAGCGAGGTTTATCATTCTCCGCCCCGTGCTTTCAGGCACGTGAGGACGGATAGAAGGCGTGGTGCTGGTTTACGTGGTCAACGACAGCGCTGTGCACGGTAGGCAAGTCTGGCCAGGTCTTTTTAATTCTTTGAAGCCACGTTTCATTTAATACCGTCAGCAGGCGGATCCTGCGCGTGTGTCTCCACGTGACTCAGCCGTGCGCGGCATCGGTGACGGAAGCATGCCTGAAATACGACCCGAGGGCATCCGAGCCTCGCCGACGCATGTCCCGGCATGCAGGTGTGGATGACCTGTTCACCCATATTCGTCCGGAATTGTGTTGTCTGATCCCGCTTTTTCCCCGCTTTTTTAATAAGGCGGGGGGAAAGCGGGGAAAACCCCCGCTTTTTCCCCCGCTTTTTTTTTTTTTTTTTTAATGGCAGGGTATATATACAAGTAAAGGGGGGGGGGGGGGGGGGGTCGAATAATAGCACTAGGTAGCCGAACAGTAGCAGGATCAAATAGTGGTAGTGTTTTTAGAAAACCAGACGTGTGTCAAATAACTGTTACTATTCGACCCCCCCCCCCCTTTATGGTTTATAGTGAAAAATCCAGGATGAGAGCAATTACAACACAATACAGGCGTAAAATATTTTGTGGTGTTCTAACGTTATTTGACGAAAGGCCAGCGCAAATAGTAGGAGGTCTTGTTGGCAGCCCAGCGGACTTCCTGTCTTGTGCGCGACACGGGCCAACCCTACCTTGAAACTTCAATAGAAGCACCCGGGCTGCGGGAGGCCAATGGACCGGACGATTGGTCCACACTGCGAAACGCTGCGGAAACGGCGGGGCGCGCGTAAACCCGCCCCACCCACCCCCCCCCCGCAAACAGGCGTTGAAAACGATGGCAAGCAACGCGCCAAACTGGTCCACCCGAAAAGGCGGTTGACTCCTTTTCTTTCAGGCGGATTTCTTCTACCGGCGGAAGTTGCTTGTTGTTTTTCTTTTTTTTTTTTTTTTTACCAAACATGAAATGTTGGAGGAAATGAGAAGCTCGTCGCCGCAAACCGTGGTGTTTTCACTTGCGTCCTGAATCTAGCTTTACGTAAAAAACGATCAGGCACTGCGTTCAACGAAAACAACCCTCTCTTCCCATCATCATAATCATCATCATCATCAGTAGTTTTGTATCAGCCGCGGTGGTGCGAGTGACGAGCTCTTATTTTCTTTTTTTTTTTTGTTGCGCGCAGGGGTTATTCTAATCCCCGAAATTCTGAAAAATCCCGGTTAAAAAATCTTTGATATGGCCAGAAAAATTTTTCCCCCACGCTGCGCGTGGGAAAGCTGGGATTGCTGAAGCAAGCAGTGTCCCAAAGAGCTGCGCCTTTTTCAACCTGTTCGTCCCGGTTCCCTGCTGGACACCTCTCAGGAGAGCCTGTTTCTCCAACTTCGGTCCCTTCCAGTTGCTGTAGTCGTACTGCAATGTATTGTCATCAGGGCCAGTGGCAGCACCACTAAAACCAAATGCGGTGAGCGACATCTCTTTTAGTTTCAAAATCCTTTCAGGCCTGTGAGCTTCAGGATAGCAAACGATCCTCCAGTGACTGATTACTGGGTGTGATGGAAAACACAATCTGGCTGCTGCTTCTCCACTTAGTTGTAGCCTTCACTTGTCAGTCCCAGTGGGCACTACGGCACTACGGCATGATGGCCTCAACGCCTTTCAACGAATCGAGGCAGGGCGAAGCTGCTCACGACAGGCGCCCCCCAACACGCAAATCCCAACGCCCCTCATGGCCCCAGAGATATTTCTGGACCACATCGCTGGCAGGCTGTACACAAAACAGCAACTACGACTCCAGGATCTGAGCCTGTAGCCTGGGTCCCTTGCCAAAAAGTTTTCACCAGAAATCCCCATGGTTAAAAAATCTTTTTTCACCGGCCTGTTTTCAGAATTCTTTTTTTTTTGGTGAAAAAAAAATTTTTTAACCATACAGGATAATCCCTGGTTGCGCGTTTATGTTTTCCTTTTGTTTTCCAACGACCAGGAATTTATATATGAACTTTCACTCTATAAATACTGACCCATACATGCTCGTGATACAGTATGCCACGCCGTCGTATAACGTGTCACAAGTGGGTCGGGTGCGTGGGGGAGAGGGGGACCCAGTCCGAACGATCGGGCAGCGTGTGCGAGTCACACTCTGAGTGACTTGGAGTGACATGTCTGGCGGTGAGGCTGTGAATTTTCGGCGCGCTCTCTCTTCCGCGTCTCACCGCTCCTTCCGCTTCTCTTCCGCTGACAGCGTCATCCCTCCTCAAGCCGCAAGGCTAGTGTCGGGTCAGCCGCAGGGGCCGAAAAGGGGCGAGTGTGTGTGAGGGCCCAAAGAGAGGTCTTTTTTACATAAGCGCCGGCTTGGAAGGAAATGCTCGACGATGCTGCCAGACGAAGAACCGAAGGGATCCCAAGCACTGTAACTACCGAACCACGTGTTGAACGGACGTGAGGTCCTGCGGGTCTACCCCTACACGACAAATCACACAAACACAACAGGTCAAAAATCCTGAGTGAGAAAACAACACACGGTGGTGTAAGCGAAGAACAAATCAGATTGTGGTTTGCCCCTCTACCTCTATATTTCGTCCCTTCCATTCGGAGTCAAAGCAGCTACGTCGAGTATTTTCAAGCGCTCTGTTCCCGATCCACCCACGGTATACGCGCCGTGAGATCCGCAAACGTTTCGTGGTGCAGTACGGTGGCGTGCTGTGTGGGTCAGCTGCACCGGAGCGTTGCAGTGAAGTATGCAAGCCGGACCGATTCAGGGCGAATCCCACTGATTGGATGTAGTCGAAGAAGGAGTCCAAAAGCAATACTACAACCCCGACACAACGGGAGCAACCCGAACCACGCAGACCTCCCAGGGCAGGGGGGCACTGCGGCGGTGAAGCAACGAAGCTCATCCGAGTGCCCGATGAACCCCCTTGTCAATACGGCCCAACGAGCACGTGCACAATGTCAGACGCTAGCATCTGCCAAGAGAGCATGCGCGTGACACAGCCGTGTTTTCTAAAGGTGAGAGAGAGGCATCGGCTCACTCTGTCAAAGGACCCTACCCTACCACTATTTGTATCACTGTCGATTCCTATGGCGACGAGTTTGTTGTCTTTATAGCATTTCTTTGAGGTTTGACAGACCGGTGGTTTAGAGAGAGTGTCCGGTCGACCAATGAGGCTGTCTGGTGGTGAAAAGGCTAGCCGGGTTTCTGCGACTAATGAGACCGACACCAAGAACAAATCCGCTCGGAATTGACAGTCTTGGGCCTCCCACCGAAAAAGGCTTTTGGCCCAGAGCCGGGGACTCCAGTCGTTCACTCAATCCCTGAGGGCCACTACCATGTCGCAATTTACATGTTTTTTTGTCCCGGCAACGACAGCACGTAGCAAGACTACCCCGAAGGTGGTGCTGATTCCTTGGGTAATCTTTCAATCTACTGGAAGAGCGGGTATCCCAAGACTCCGGGAGCTGGAACATGCTGTCGCCGGGGGGTGACAGTATACGGCATAACGAGGTATACTTGATGGTTGGTTTATTTTGGGTTGGGTTTTGTATTTTATTTTTTGTGTCCGGTTGGCCTCCTCTCCAGAGTGGTACTCATTTGCATGCAAATGACTCCCCACTAACGCAACAAGAAGACGATAGTTGTGATAAAAAAGGAGAAACAAGCACGACTCGTGGATGAGAATACGGAGCCTTGTGCCCTCCTCTTCCTCCTCCTCTTCGGTGGGTTCTGGTACGATCCTTGCTCACCTGAAACATTGGATGCTTAGTTGCTGCTTGTTTTTGAGGATATTCTCTCGCAAAAAAAGTGCGTAATTTTGCTGTTGAAGAAAACGAGAATGCACGGTGACACGCGAGATCAGGGTGACATAATTGGAACCCGAAGGTTTCTGGTACTGAGGTTAGCCTAGCAGAACAAGAACCCCCGCACCAAATTGAAATTCGCAGGGAAAGGACGCAGTTTCCAGTGACGCTGTCAATTTGCGGAAAACCATTACGAAATCCCCGAGGGCAAGTCCCTTGTGTTAGACTTCGTGCGGTCGATCTTGCCAATGGGTAATGCTTTGCCCTTTTGAAACGTTTCACGCGGACACAGGGCTGTCTTTTTTTGGAAAGCTGAAGTCTTCGGATGGCAGCGATACTTCAACTTCTGGACACTTCTAGAACCAAATTTCTATGGGCCAGGCTGCAAAGGCTCGGACCCTCGGGGGTCCACTTCTACACACATAAGGGTAAGTCTTCCACTTCAAGAACCCGATGGGCCGTTTCGAAGGATCCCTAATGCTTGCACTTCCAAGATCCCCAAGGACCAGTCTTCTGAGGCTCGGGCTTCTACTGAGGTGGTTCTTCTACTTCTTCGACCAGTTCTCTGAGCCTCGGACTTCCACCTCAAGACAAAGGGCAAATGTCTATCTGGCCCTCAGCACGGACGGCTGGCGCGCCGCTTCGACTTCATCAATCTTCGAGCATTCCACATGGGTAAGGTTTTTGGCCAATTGCCCCCAGCCAAAGATTGTCTTCAGGGGGAGGTATCTGGCCGCGAACCGTACGTCTCAGTACAACTTCCACCGCAGCGTGGATGGTAGAATCATGAAGATCTAATTCACGAGCTCGTTGCTCTTTTGGGTAATGACACCCGTGCTTGCGGGTTGCTTGGTTGCCAGGGGCAAATCAACTCTACCGAGTGTATGCATCGGTTTTTTAGAGTGAGTGCTTGCTTGAAACTCCGACTTTTCGGCAATAGGGATGCTGTTTACAAGCAGCGTGTACTTTAATTTGGTGGTTTTCGCGGTCGGCTTTTTTTTTTTTTCCCCCTGTCGGCACCCCTTTTGCCGCCCGGGGGCGTGACTAGTATGGGTTTTTTTTTTCCCCCCCGACGACAGCAAGTGTCAGACTAGCCCACCCGAAGGCAGTTGATTTCTTTAGGACTTCTACCGGCAGAAGTTGTTTGGGTTAGCGACTTTCTTTTTTTTTTTTTGAGGAAATCCTCGCACTTTTTCGTTAGCGGGAGCACTGGCGGTCGACAGGGATTATTCTGATCCCCGAAATTCGGGAAATTCATGGTTAAAAAGTCTGTAGCATGGCCGGAAAGAAGAAATTTAATTTTCCACGTTGAGCGAGGGTTTTTTGATGACCTGTAATCCTGGTATACGACCTTCGTGGGCGTGTTGCTGCTTCGCCACTTTGTTGTAGACCCCACCTGTGGGTCCTGCGGGTCCTGTAGCCTCCGTGTCTCTGGCCTTGCAAGCACAAAAAAGTTTTCACCAGAAACTCCTGTGTTAAAACCTCTTTTTAAACCGGCCTGTTTTGAGATTATTTTTTTTTGGTGAAGAATTTCAAGAAATGTGAAAACGGGGGTTTGCCTGAAAAAATAATTTTTAACCATACCTACCCCCCGTGTTAGTGTCACCTCCGTTTCTCCCTTGTCGGTGTCGCCTTTTGTCCTGGAGACGCGCGGCGACACTAACACGGGAATACGGGTTCAATAGGGTTCCCCGGATTTCTATGAAAAATGTCTCCTCCTCACCTACGCAACCTGAAGGAAAAAATTATCGACAACGATTGACTGAAGCTTGTGGCAGAAAGCAAGCATCCTGGTGCTCATGACTGCGAGAAAGTCATTGGCCTAAATTTGACTGATCCGATACTGAACCAGCAGGAAACAAGACGGGGCAAGAAACCCGTCTTGCGCCATCTATCACGCATGACCAAAGCACAAGCCTGCAGAGGTGGGCTTTGCAACATGCTGATCTACGAAAAGCAGAGTGCGGTTTCTGGTACCGTAACAGTAGCTACAGCGGGCGCACACGCGTTCATGAAGAAGCTGACAGCTTCCTCGCGTGATCGACAGGTGCTGATTTCACCTCGCCAAATGTAAATCTGTGTTCCTCAACAACGCCTCCATGCAAACTTAGAATAATGGTGGCCGTCTTTCGCCGACTGAATGGGATTTCAACACGTATTGGTAGCCGGTCGAGTAGTGCTGTTGCGTCAAACGATCATCTCGTTTCCGAAGCCAGACAGTCCTCACTGGTTCTCGAAGAATGGGTGCAATGGAGGGAGGTACAACCGCATACTTGCCACGGACGATCCGACAGTGTTTCCCCGGTCATAGTTTGCCAGAAGAAACAACTCGAGCCCCCGGTGCGGTGCAGAACAAGCGCAAGTACTCGAAGAAGCATGACAGGATAACTGACATGGGGTCTAAATTTTGAGCCAACAGAGAAGGACCAAAACAACACCAAAAACGTGCGAGATCACACCCGCGTGCGGCCTTGTTTGTAGCGGGACAGAGTCAACGAACGCGCTTTCACATGCCAAGAAAGCGCGCGATGTCATGGGAGTGTGCTGTATGTAGACTTCTGCCCTTTCCACGACTACCATCCGACAACTACGGCGTTCTGGTCCTGGATGGCTGGTTTGCGGGTTTGCAGTTTTACAGTGAGCATCGGAAGAATGCACGAGGGTACGTAGCTGTCTACCACGGTGCCAGTCACACCAATTTTCCTTACCCTTGGTCACACCCCGTGTTA
The DNA here is from genome assembly GCA_030068145.1 of Diplonema papillatum. Taxonomy (NCBI): domain Eukaryota; phylum Euglenozoa; class Diplonemea; order Diplonemida; family Diplonemidae; genus Diplonema; species Diplonema papillatum. Next base: position 303,193 of record JAPJBO010000003.1, on the reverse strand, counting down.
GTGTCGCCTTCCCGTGTCGCTTTTTCGGAAAAGGTGCCTTTAGGTAGGTGACACTAACACGGGGGGGGAAAAACTTAGTTTAATGTTTAGGCAGAACGCTGCCTCGCATGCATGTTTGATGCTAGCATCAAGTCTTCGTCGAAGAAAGTGTCAAATAAAGGGGGGGGGTAGGTACAGGATAATCCCTGGGTGAAGAAATAATTTTTTAACCATACAGGATAATCCCTGGCGGTCGACGATTTACGTCGTTCGGATGTCTTCCTTTTTTGGACTGCTTGTTTTTAGAGTGAAAGTTCGCTTGAAACTCCGGGGTTTTAAAGTCTCCGGGTGACCTTCGTCGTTATGGGAAGATATCCTTTGTGCTCTGAGTGTCGTAAGAGTGGTGGCCACACGAGGTAAGAGGATCGGTGGGTACCTTAGTTGTTGGTCATTGGCGGTTTCGGACATTGTCCACATACGTTACTTACGGTGGGCCCTCCTCAGTGTGGTTCCGCAGTGGGTGATTTCTTGAGCTGGTTCTCAGGGGTTATTCTAGGATTCCAGGATTTCTTTTGGTTTTGCGCTGGCCAAAAAAGACAGACAGGTCCTTGTGCCGGTTGATCGGTTCACCACTTGCGCTTACCACGTGTCGTTTTCCGGTAAGGAATTCTGATCAACCGCCAAAACACGCTGCCGACGTCTTTTTAGCCTGCACAATACATTGAAGGGGAACCCGCCCAAGATTGCTAATACTAAAAAGACAGGCGCTTCGTTTTGTTTGTGCGTGCCGGTTGATCGGTCCACTTGCTTACCACGTGTCGTTTTCCGGTAAGGAATGCTGATCAACCACCAAAACACGCTGCCTGCGTCTTTTTAGCCTGCACAATACATTGAAGGGCAACCCGCAAGATTGTTAGAACTAAAAATACCTACCCCCCGTGTTAGTGTCGCCTCCGTTTAGTCCTTGTCAGTGTCGCCTTTTTGCCTGAAAACGCGAGGCGACACTAACACGGGAAGACGGAGTGTAAGCCCTGCGCCGGACCCCTTGGTAGCCTCTCGTTGTTTTTTTTGTTGTCTGCATTGGACCCCCCTACAATAAACCCTGGTTTCTTCTTTTTGGATGATGGTGGAAAGGTTAATATAGGACGGAATCTACACTCAAACCCGGACAGGATTGGATAAGTTTTTCATAGTACATTTGTACCGAAGGGAACATTTCTGGGACAACGGTGCATTACGAACAGTGAACGCTGAAAACGAAGCCCACAGAAAAAATTGCTCATACGGGAGACTCTTCCCGTGATGTTTGCACCTTCTGCACGGTGGGGTCCTCTCAAACCTGGAGGGCAAGATGGAGACACGCCCCGGTGTCACAGGTGTACAGTTGCACGCGTTTTGCGTGCAGCACACCCGCTCTTCGAGTGTGACTCGGGCGCACCCTCTTTAACTCCAGCTTTGAGCCGGTCCATCCCCTCTTGATAGACCGTGATAGACCGAAGAGTACACCACCGGGCGATTCGATGCAGCTCTAGGGACCAGGGACGGACCTGATAGACCGTGGTGGACCGTGATTCACTGTGACAAACAGCAGCAGGCACTTCGATGCAGTTTCAAGAGGTAGGGGACGGACCGGCTCAAGCTTCTGAGAATGGACACCCAGGCAAAGAGCGTGAATACTTTGCCTCATCATGTTTCAATCATCATTGACCGGCGATAGCGATCGCTACTTTCGTTCGCCGGTGCACCCCCCAGGCATCTTGTTAAGAACCATCCATCCATCCATCAGCCGGCTGACCCCCCCCCCCCCCCCCCCCCCCCCCTCAGGCTATTTTCACTGTGGAGGGGGGAGACGCTACCTGTCACACTCTAAGGTGGTCACCACGGTGGGCGGTCAGAAAAAAAAATTTTTTTTTTGCCCCAAATACCCCAAATACCACACTTTGGAAAATTTTTGTGGGCCCACTTTTGGCAGGGAATTTTGACCATTTCACCTTAGAGAATTTGACCACCCAGCCTCCAAGGCAACTGCACTGTAGAGGGGGGGGGGGTCTGGTTTATCCGGCCATCCGGCCAAAGTGGCTGATCCTTAACAAGAGCGCTGGCACCCCCCCCCCCCAACTCCGAAAAACGTTCCCCTCTTCCGTTTGTATCGTTGCCTGTGAAGCAGTCTTCTATGGTACCCCCGAAACCCCCGTATTGCGTACGTGTTCCTGCGCAGTTCATGCGTGTAAGTCGATCGTTGAGTGCGTGAGCCCCTCCGAAGAAAGGTCCTTCACACTAGTTCCGAGCTATTTAGCCCGGGTCTCTGGGTCGGTCCCCCGCAGTTCGTGCGGGGTTTGTGAAACTGCGAGGGCTGCATTTTTTTAGAGCGCAAGTTTTTAAGTGCACTGTACTTTTTCACCCCGCAGTGGATGTTTGTGGACAGTGCATACAGAGTATAAAAATGTATGCCCTGCCCCCGCAATACGTAGTTCCTGCGTGTCTTGCGTACTTCGTTACTTCGGTTTTCGGGGGTACCGTTCTGTAGGACTCTTTTCAGAGTGGCAGAGTGGAGGCTCGCTTGAAATTCCAGATTTTTAGAGTCTCCGGACGACCTTCCGCGAACGAACTTCTTCTTACTCGCAACGTGGGAACGCTGGGGTTGATTGACGAGCAGGGTACTTCTGTTTTTGCAGTTCGTTTTGCGGTTTTCGGCCACTACATCCGTCGGTCTCTACTCTACACACGGGCTTTGTGCGGTGTTATGACGGTCCGTACAGATTTTCGGTGTCCTTCCAACCTTGCCTTTGTCCTCCGAGATAGGACTCTAGAGAGCGCCAGTATCTCTTCTTTCTTTGCTTGCGAGAGGATATAGCCGCGCAGCTGCGAGCCACCGGAGTTCCCTTGTCGTTGGCTTCTTTTTTTTCAGACTATTTCTTTTTTAGAGTTATATTTTTAATAAAAAAAATGCGTGCCACGGGGTAAAAGCTTTCAGTTTTCTGACACGCGCTTGTTGTTGGGTGGTTTTGCTTAGCTTGCGTTCCAGGGTTGCGGGTTGTGCGTCACACTTGGACCACCTGTACGGCAGTTTAGAAAGAAGCACGTGGACTTGCTTGTACTGGATTTCCCTGGGGTCCCTGAGCTTGCGCTCTCTAAGAAACGCCCCAGACCCATACCTTTGGTAAAGCGACGAGGACTAGGATAATCCCTGTTGGACCAGCTTTCATTTTTTTGGATTTCGGATTTGCTTAGTGATCACGCAACCGCGCCCTGTACACGGTACCCTTCGATGTGTGGGCGTTGGCTTCTTTTCTTCGCGTTTTCGACTCTTTCGACCATTTTCTATTGATACGAAGTTCAGCGTAGTGTGTGCTTGTGGTGATCGGTGAGCTTTTTGGAAAGGGGGAATCTTAGTTTGGTGATTGAGCCGAACCAGGCCTCACATGTATGCTTGATGCTTGATGGTTCGTTCTCGCATGGGTCTCCTACACGGCGGACTCCCCCAACCGGTTGGGGGAGAGAATGCGGGAGTGAAAAAAGTGCGCCAGTGAGTTTCCGCAAAGTCGACGCGAACTCGCCTGTATTTAGCACCAAAACGCGGGAGTGCCGCTCCTGCATTGCAGGTGTGGCCCGCATCCGGTGGGGGGCCCCCGCCTTGTGCCAACCGGTCGCACCTCGCACCCGGCAAGCATGACGACGTTTTCTGCTGACTCGTGCCCCCCCCAAACAAGTCGGGCTACGGGACCGCTGCCCTGCCAGTGCCAGATACGGGCGCACAACCCAGAGTCTGTCGCTGCCAGCCATCCCCTGCAAAACTGAGCGCCCCACTGCTACGTCGACTGCGCGTCGACTGCTCTGTACTCGCTGCCGCTTCCGCGATTGTCGCTTCTCGTACCGACCGCGCCTGTCTTTCCTGTTCTGCCCTTTGCCTCTGTGGTCCGTCGGCCGCCTCGGCTCGGGCGTCCTGCTATCTGTATCTCCTCGTCTTTCTTCTTACGTTGCTTGGCACTCCGTGCGTAGTTCGTGCGGGGTTTGTGAAACGGCGAGGGCCACATTTTAGAAGTGTGCTGGACTTTTTCACCCACCGCAGCGGCAAGTTCCGACGGCGGTACTGCACGGTTGCTTTCACGCCGCAGATGTTTGTGTATAGGTACATACTTCTTCGGAGTATAAAAACGTAGCCCTGCCCCGTAATGCGTAGTTCTTGCGTACTTCGTTACTTCGGTTTTCGGGGGTATGGTAGACACATTTGCACACTTGAACTTTTGCTAGCCAAGGTTGTGACTAATGAGACCGATACCAAGAACAATTGCTGAGAATTGGTCTTTTTGTAACTTGTTTGCACTGAGTTAGTCAAGTCGTATCGCGGGATGCGCAAGTTTTTCAGAGGCGGTGGCTTTCCGTTCGCAGATTGAGAAGAACCGCGCCATGGATCGACAGAACCTCTGCGCTGTTTGTTGGCCAGGACTGCGTTGGTGGGTTTGCCCCTTGGCAGAGTGAATCGACGCCCCGCTCTCACCTTTTGAGTACGGCTGTGACTGCTCGCCCCCGCCGGATGCCAGCGCCCGGCATGGTGCAAACGTGCCACAGCCGTTGGGTGGTGTCGAGAAGCTACCGTAATCGGATTACTGTTGAACCCTGGTAAACCCTGGGCCACCCCCCCAAAAATGGGGCCAGGTTTTCCCAGGTTTTGTCATTTCCACCCTGCTTCTCGCAGGAGACACCAGCAGTGGCTGGAGAATAACCCGCGAAACCTGATCGGCAGGACCAGGTGACACACACGGTGAGGTGCGAAGCACGACGGGTTCGATGGCACGCAGCGACTGCAGCAGCAGCAGCAGCAGCAACACCAGCGATGGAGACAGCGGGGCGCTTGTCGATGCCGGCGGCGAGGACGAAGCACGTTGAGGCGGACTGCGACGCGGAGTTCGACCACCCGTTCCAGCTTTAGCCCTGGTCAACAAATATTCTAATTACGGTACATCGGACAATCGAGCGTGCTTCGTTACATGGTGGAGTCCAGCCTCAGAAGCTGGAAATACTCGAGGGACTGCCGTGTGCTCATTTCGAAGGAGGCTAGAGGGGGAGAAAACAATACATCTTTTTTGTTGAATGCTTACGCCCGGCACTAAACCCAAATTTACCTGTGTTTCGTGTGGGCTACTGCACTTTTACCTCCTTTGATCTATCGCAACTGGCAGTCTCCTCAAGCATTTCCTACAAAGCAGGGGCTTATACAAAATAAAAGGTAAAGCTGGAGTTAAAAAAGTGGGTGGATTTACATGTTTTTCGGTTGGTACCCGATGCAAGATAGTGAGATCATCCACAAGACACCCTACTACACGTAGAAAGTCGGGAAAGTTAACCCTGTCCCCGTGAAGCGTTTCAAAGGTCCACCAATTCCTCCAAAAAGAGACGACTGCATCATCCGGGGCCTGTGGACATGGTCCACAAGAACGCGCGGTTTTCGGGTATGCCTCGGGAATCCCCTCTTTAACTCCAGCTTCTGAGGTTGGACCGTACCGTGTACTTCGCCACCGGTGAGTTCCCCTGATGATGTTTCCCTCGATGCCCCGTGTTGCGTTGGTGGTACACTACCGTAAGACCAAAAATTGGTGGGACATCAACCGAGACGGGAGAACTGGCGCTTCACTGGTCGGTTCGCTGCTGGTCTGCACTTCCTCCATTGCCTGGCTCAGAGTCACCCTTCTCTTCTTGTTGGCCGGTTCAGACTTGTTGGACGTTAGCTTGTTTTTAGACTTAAAGTTTTTAGTTCTAACAATCTTGCGGGTTGCCCTTCCAATGTATTGTGCAGGCTAAAAAAGACGTAGGCAGCGTGTTGTGGTGGTTGGGCAGAATTCCTTACCTAGGGTAAACACAAGCGGGAAAACGATCACCCGGCACGCACGAACAAAAACGAAGCGCCTGTCTTTTTCTACGGTTTCATCCGCACTTTTACGATCCCCACCTGTCCCCTTCGGATACCCTCCGCCAGAAACGAGGTCTCGTCCCGACCGTCGGTGCTCCGAGGTCGGCGAAGCCGCTTGACGTCATGGCGGTACCCCCTATCGACCTCCGCAGGCTCCGGAATCTCGCCGACACGCACAAACAAAACGAAGCGCCTTTCTTTTTTGCAATTTTCGAGCCCTTTTTCCTTCTTCCATGGTAAGGGGGGGGGGGGGGGTTGCAAGAACGTGCTTGGAGTGGGTATGTGCTCAACACCGCACTGGTCCCGTCTGCGCCGTGTTTCGGTCCTTTAAGCCACGGACACATAGGGCGGACCATCATCAGCGCGGAACCTGAGTGTATGCAGACAGGACTGCGGTGTGCGTCTGGTTGTCAGGCGGCTGTTCGTAGCTCGTCACAGCCAGGACCACCCGTGCTACTAGAGCACAGGCGAATCCGTCACGGGAAGAAGGCCCCTACAACCGTGTCTGAGCAACCAGTTAAAAAACTCAGGGCACTCGCCCTGATGGTGGCTGCGACTCGCTAGGCAGCACTGACTTGTCTTCTTTTTACATGGGTCGAATAATAACACCTGTGTCGTTATTACTCGATTTGACTGGAAAAAGTTCCGGGTAGCCGAACAGTGGCAGGATCAAATAGTGGTAGTGTTTTTGGACAACCAGACGTGTGTCCAATAACTGTTATTTTTTCGATCCCCTCCTTTATCGCCTTTCCTTCGGCTCAGTTGCGTTGGCGGTGTTGTCTCTTCGACTGAAGATAACCATTTGCCTCGATATGCCTGCCCTTTCTTTGCGTTCGTGGGGTGCCGTCGGCGCGCTGACGAGTGGCAACCCACGCCAGCTTTTTCGCTACGTGACCTCAAAAAGAATGAGGAAGGCGAGACTGACATTCTTTGATTCTACTGGGTTCGGTACCAGGAAAGCCTGCTACACGGGAGCCAAGCTTCACGTGTTCGGCGGTATTGCAGAGCCACGGGCCTACGGGTCAAGTGGCTACCGATTTCCCTAACTAAAGCATCGAGGCTTGGCGCACCTTGGGGTTTGGCGCTCGCGCTGAACACAAGCTCGTCGAGACGGTCAGCCGCAGGGCAGAGCGGACGGGGCTGTGGCACTGTGCTGCCTCCGACTCAAGCTTTGCAAGCTGTGTTTGACCGTCACCTTCCTGGACCAGGAGCGGCCTTTTTTCTCGTTTTCTCTTTTCTCTCTACTGGGTTTGGTCTATTAGTAACGCCGGAGTGTCTGTCTACTTGCAACCCCGCCTCATCCCAAACTCTTCTGGTGCTGGTTCGGGTAGGAGCTCATTCTGCCATGTGTAACCCATAGAAGTGCCCCCTTTTTCGCTGCGGCACCGCTCGGTGCCGGTTGCAACAAGTCCGCAGGAGCCCTCGTGGTAATGATCGGCGGAAACACTCGCATTGGATTTCCCTTCTCAGCCGAGAACCTGCCGCGCCAAACCTCGTTTCCTTGTACGTAAGGAAAAGAGAGCCAGAGAAATACTCGACGTTGCTGCTTCGACTCCGAATGGAAGGGAGGAAACATAGAGGTAAGGGGCAAATACAATACAAACACAATCTGATTTGTTCTTCGCTCAGTGTTGTTCTCTCACTCAGGACTTTGACCTGTTGTGTTTGTGTGATTTGTCGTGTAGGGGTAGACCCGCATGACCTCACGTCCGTTCAACACGTGGTTCGGTAGTTACAGCATTTGGGATCCCTTCTGTTCTTTGTCGGGCATCGTCGAGCATTTCCTTTCAAGCTGGCGCTTATGTACAGAAACGGTGAGGGTTTGGAGGAGGGTCGGAGTCGGCGAGAAGCACCGGCCACCTTGCAAGATGGACCTTGCCGCGGAAGAGGCACCCTTTCATTCGCTGGGGTTGGCACCCCTGCGGTGATCTTCCGTGTGCATTCACGCGGAAGGAGACAGGAGGCGAGAATATACTTGTGCGACACACGCATGAGACGAAATATCGGGATGGAACCCTGATGACAGCGTCTTCATGACAAGAGCGATTTCAGAATAACGCGGCGAGAGGGGCTGATGGGGATTGCAAGGACGTGCTAGGATTGACACACGCCGAATAATGTATCCTGTCTGCAAGCGAAGTTGTGGGTTCAACCACGAAACGAGGTCGGGAAAAGCAGACGCTTGTAATAGGAGTATGTTGATGTTTGAAGGGGCGGAATACTGTGGTCTTGTGTTGGGTTGCTTCCCTGCGTTTTGTAGAGAACTTTGGGGTTGGTGTTTGTGTTCACAAACTCTGTCGGGTTTTATTTATTTTCGGATGAACCGTTGATTCCGCAACTCATACGCCATCCATTCATGTCTGTGCGGGTTTAGGTCCGGGCTCAGATTGAAGGTGATGTGGCGCGCTCGGGTGCTACTCGCGGCTCCCGATTTCTTCTCATGGTGCCATCTGGGATGTAGCTCTGCAGAGCACATGCACGAGCTCGTGATGAGGTAGCTGATGCTGCTATCCGGCGGTAGCGCATAGTAGCATACCTCTGTGCATACGTAGTGGTACAGTGTACACGTGCATGAATGCGTACGTATACACCACGTACCTAAGTATACAGCACGTAGCACCTCCTAGGTGATGCTACGCATTGCCGATGCATACATGTACGTGCACCGCTACGAGGTCCCAACGTGGGTCCTGGGATCCTACCCACGAGCAGGGTTAGGCTGTCCCAGAATGGGTCAAAATCTTCCGGGCCTTCTTGCATGCTGTGCCTGCAATGAAGTGTCAGCTTGGAACTGATACGAACAAGAGGAAACCAACTGGCTAATTGAACCATCTAGAACCACGAAAAGTCAAACAAAAAATCTTGCTGTGAGAGGCAGAAAGCAGCACGGGTCCTGTATCATGACAACGCGGCTTGTTTGGTCGCAAAATGGGAGTTGGTATACTTCAAGCGCGGTGCTTGCACCACTGAAGGCATGTATCGGCGGGGGAACGGACTTCGGATTTGGATTCGGGGGGCGCCATGTATGCTCGTACGGCTTGCTTGTGCATTTTGCGGGATATAATTCGCTGTCTCATCGAACTCCAGTCTCAGAAGCTGGGTTGATTTGTAGAGTGAAAGTTCGCTTGAGACTCACTTGTTCCGGGGGGTTCTTATGTGATATGACATGGGGACATGGCATGCGAAACGGTAAAACATGCGACCACAGAGCAGTACAGGTAACAAAAACATGTGACACATGTCAACAGAACATTGAACCCACTTGCTATTTCTTCTTAAGTGACTCTCGGGTTACCCCTCCGGGTGACCTTCGGCAAACGGGCCGTATTTAGCATTTTGGGGGTTAAAGTTTTTTTTACAGTGCACGTTCACTTTGGGATCCGGGGGTTTATAGTTTTTTAGAGTGCAAGGTGTTTTTCGGTGGTGTTTTTTTCGCGACTCCGGATGTGACCGTTGAGGCTGGTGTCGGGTAGTGATGGGGATGTAGAAACGTTCGTACGCACACTTTTTTACTAATCGGCTGGCCGTGGTTGTGGCCATGATGTGACGCCAAGGTCGCATTTCGCAAAAGATTGTGGTCTTGAGCTCCCCGCGCTTTTTAGAGTTAAGTTTTTAGAGTGAAAGTTCGCTTGAAACTCCGGGGTTTTAAAGTCTCCGGGTGACCTTCGTCGCTAAGGGAAGATATATCCTTTGTGCTCTGAGTGTCGTAAGAGTGGTGGTTACACGAGGTAAGAGGATCGGTGGGTACCTTGGTTGTTGGTCATTAGTGGTTTCGGCCGTTGTCCACATACCTTACTTACGGTGGGCCCTCCTCCTTTTCGGGTGCTCGTACGGCTTGCTTGTGCATTTTGCGGGAATATAATTCACTGCCTCATCGACCTCAGCTTCAGAAGCTGGGTTGACTTGTAGAGTGAAAGTTCGCTCGCAGCAACTCGCTTTGCACGGACGTCGCACGGCGGCTTTGCGAGAATCTTCTCGTGTTCTTCCCGGAGTGCTCCTCGTGGACGAGAAAAGGGTGAGAATCACGCTGCCCACAAAAACTGAACCTCTTTCACTCTGGTTTCATCTCCTGTGGGCAGAAGCTCGCTGAGGGCGAGAAGGTTGGAGTGTGTTTGAAGACATTACGGTGGTGTCACCCGAGGGCCGCCCCCGTGATAAAGTCGTTAAGCAGCGCCGGCTTATCCTGTGACACCTTTTATATGTAGTTGGCCATCATGAATAGACTACAATAGACTGTAGAAAGAGTAGAGTTGGCACTCCCTTCTGGTTCGCTCCCTCGTAGCTCGCCGGGAACGGCATTCCAGTGAAACTGGGTATGTTACCGTTTCAGGTTTGGGTTTTGGGGGCATTGCCTCAAGGAAAGCGCGGGTCGGCTGCGGAAGCACCCCCTCCCGAAATACTCACAGGACGAGAAAGGCCCCTGTATGGCGGGCCAAGCGGTTGGGTTGACTGCGCCGAAAGCTCGCAAAAGGGTTAACACAGGCTTTGGGGAAGGGGAGGGGACCCTGCAAGAACGTGCTTGGAATGGACATTGCTCAGCAACGCACTGGTCCTATCTTCGAGAAGGCGGTGCCTTTCAAAGAAAGAGCCCCTGCAGTTTGGGTTAGAATGCAAAGATATGCGTAGTTTTGTTTTATTCTTTTCCTTGTTAGTTGTCGACAACTTGTTTTTGTGTTGAGGTGTCATTCAGATGTGAATCTGAAGCCGCCCACGTCAAATTTTGCTAAGCATTGAGTTCTTTTAAGTACATGAACCACTTGGATTAGCATGCACTGTTAAGCGGCTGCCAAAACTTGCCGTGACACCTATGATCAAAGTAATCCGTAGTTTTGTTTTATTATTTTACTTGTTTGTTGTCGACAACTTTTTTTGTATTGAGGTGTCATTCAGATGTAAATCTAAAGCCGCCCACGTCAATTTTTTTGTTAAGCAGCGGCTGCCAAAACTTGCCGTGACACCTATGATCAAAGTAAAGTGGAAAAGAGAATAGAAGGTTGTCTAAAAGAGAAAGGGGGCAAGTGAATATTTTTTGATCCTCGTAGCTCGCTGGGTCAGGCGCGCCAGGCAGGTGCTGGGCTAATTTCGGTCTGGGCTTCTGCGATGATAGACAGTGTCACCGAAAGAAAGGTCGAGCGTAATCGCCGCGGAATCGTTTGGGTTAGAATGCAAAGAATCTGTGTGCGTAGTTTTGGTTTATTCTTTTGCGTTTCGTTGTCGACAACCTTATTTACTTTCAGCGTCTTTTCATGCCTTTTAGTGACGGTATTTTTGGGTTTCTTTCTTCACCATGGATTTTCTGGACTTTATGGTGCCGTTTAGCATTGAGTTCTTTTAAGTACATGAACCACGTTTAGCAGCGGTTGCCGAATCATGCCGTAGCACTGTCCTTTCGCGTTTTTTGGCTTTTCTGATACAAAATACGTGGTTACACCAAGAAAGAAATGCGTAGTTTTGTTTTATTCTTTTACTTGTTAGTTGTCGACAACTTGTTTTTGTGTTGAGGTGTCATTCAGATGTAAATCTACAGCCGCCCACGTCAAATTTTGTTAAGCATGGAGTTCTTTTAAGTACATGAACCACATGGATTAGCATGCACTATTGTTACGCAGCGGCTGCCAAAACTTGCCGTGACACCTATGATCAGTAAAGTGGAGAAGAGAATAGAAGGTTGTCTAAAAGAGAAAGGGGGGGGTAGTGAATATTTTTTGACCCTCGTAGCTCGCTGGGTCAGGCGCGCCAGGCAGGTGCTGGGCTAATTTCGGTCTGGGCTTGGACTTTGCAGCCCTCCCATATTCCTTTCGCAAGTCCTTTCGTGTACACCCACTCCAAACACGAAAAAAAGGCCAAGGGGGACTAAGGTAAAATCTGTGCTGTGCGAGGAGAACGCGACGGCGAACCACGTTCTAATCACCAACGACGCTGAGCATGCACGACACGGCGACCTCGACGCCGTGGGAATCGAACTGTCTCTGAAGGCAATCCTCGCTGCCTATGCGAGGAAGGACGCGGCAGCACTACGCCGTGTGGCTAGCAGAGTAACCAAGCTGTTGCAAGACCCGCAAGTGGCGAAGTGGGCAACGGGAGTCCTGAAGGGGCTGGAATGGGAGAGTGAAGGAAGGCGGTGAGGAAGGGACCAACGCGCCCAGTGAACTCGTGGCAGAGGCAGTAGAGAATTTGGTAGAGATGATCACCATGAAACATGTTTTCCCCTGAGCAATCAAGAACAACCGACTAGAAGACGAGGGAGAGAACCCATACTAGTCACGCCCCCGGGCGGCAAAAGGGCACCGGATGCCGACAGGAAAAAAAAGGGAGAGACAAAGAAGAAGTGCGTAGTTTTGGTAGAAAAGAAATTTGACAGGGCGGCTTTGGATGGGGAGGGGGTCCTTGAAAAGTTGGCTCCTTTGATTTCTAGAGAGAAAGTTCGCTCGAGTCGAAAGGGTTTGTGTGGATATAGTAAAATAGGTACGTATATGTAATGAGTGTTGGTGGCAGCGCATGCTGGCGTCTTTGTTTGCAGTCTGATAGCCTTTTATTTTCGCGGTCAACTCTTCGTCTCAGACGGCAGTGATGGCGCAAGCCCTGCGCAGCTCCCTGTGTTACAAGACATAACATCTTCATACTATGTTTTGGCGAGTCTTTCTTCCTGGACTACTCGTCTGCGATGGGTAAGTTCGGGCGATACGCAGAGCCACTCCGAGTAAGATCTGCATCTGGTACGCTCCGAAACTTTTCTCTGTACGTAGTGTACGTGAGACTTCTTCTTCGAAGACGTTTCCAGCGCGGTCGTCGAGGTTGACTAATCGAAAATAAAAGACTATTTAGTTCTCTGTCATTCGCATTCAGCACGAATTTGAAGTCTTCTTTATTTTCGCCGTCAACTCTTCGTCTCAGACGGCAGTGATGGCGCGAGCCCTGCGCAGCTCCCTGTGTTACAAGACATAACATCTTCATACTATCTTTTGGCGAGTCTTTCTTCCTGGACGACTCATCTGCGATGGGTAAGTTCGGGCGATACGCAGAGCCACTCCGAGTAAGATCTGCATCTGGTACGCTCCGAAACTGAGGAATCCAGGTCTTCGACAGAGATGTTTCCACCCCCAGTCGATTCACTCGCTCTCCGTATCTTGATCGCGCTGGGCTACCATTTCCATGCCGTTTTTCTGGATCTCACACCAGTCTAGGTACTCCCCGAAGGTTTTCGAGTTCCAACTTCCTGCCTTCAGAAGGACAGCCAACTCGGGGTTATCCTCGTTCACATCCTGAGCAGCACCCCTGCGGAAACTGTGTGTTCCCCATCCGATCACGGGCTGCTGAAATATCGCGGCTTTTCTTTTTACCGCTTCCAGCATGTCGGGGTACTTCATGCCAAATATTGCTGCACCGTGAGCAACATTGTCCCGGATGTACGGCCATATTTGATGTACTGGGCAAATTGCCCGCCATCCAACGACAACTTCTCTAGTTCTGCACATGCAGCCCCGTACCAACATTTCCCCTTGACGGATGTTCTTTCGCTTTTTAAACACGATATGCAATTCTTGTTTATATTTGAAGACTGCGCTGTGTCGATTCGAAGCCCTGACGTCTTGTAGCGCCTTCGCCGGTGAGTCGCTTTCGAGCCCTCTGCGAAGCGGAATCGCCTCGTCTTGCATGCGCAGCAGAAACACGTACGACAAGACAGCCAGGTGTCGAAACTCCCGTAGGGAGCTGCTGGGGCCCGTGATAGGGGAGGTATCGTCTACGATCTTGTCGAGAAGCTTCGACGTGATGGCATCCATCTTCCTTTTTCCTTTCTGTTTCCTCCTCACCCCTTGGAGGACATCCTTCACGAGGGGGTTTCGGAGCGGCTCGTTGATTCCGAGGAATCGTTGCACTTTTTCCAAGGCAGAAATCGTGCTCTCGGCAGAGCCGGCGTTCGTATGCGTAGTCACGAATAGCCTCAACTCTTCCGACCCTATGGGAAAGTGGCGACAGTTGATTGCGTCCGCAAAGTTGGTCCAGGACCGTACAGCAACGAAGTACTGCTGCCAGGTCCCTGCTTCGACCGAGGAAGTCGTGAGCGACTGAGCAGCCCGTTCAACGCTAGACCGTGCTGCAAGCGGACACAGTGTCGAAAGGTGCTCCAGCTTCCTTTTCCGGCTTACCGTCAGGTCTGTCATCACGGACTCTGCCTGCGGTTCACGGTCCATTTCAGCTTTCAACATGCGGATGACTTCCGGTCCAGTCGGGTAATTCCGTTGAGGCATTCTCTGGGTGGGTGGGAGGGGAAACTTTTCTCTGTACGTAGTGTACGTGAGACTTCTTCTTCTACGAAGACGTTTCCTGCGCGGTCGCCGAGGTTGACTAATCGAAAATAAAAGACTATTTAGTTCTCTGTCATTCGCATTCAGTACGAACTTAAAGTCTTCTTTTTTTTTTTTGCAGCGCGCTTTCATTTCCTGCGCGTGGTTCCCCTTTGATCTAATTCCGGCACGACGCGGTTTTTGCGGTCGAAGAGGCAGTCACCTGGTGACGAATGCGCAGATATTCTGCATTCTAACCTCAACGAATCTCGGGTTTCCCAGGTTTTGCCATGCCAGTTCCCTGCACAACCCGTTCTTAAGGCCGCAGCGTGGTCTTGGCAGCTTTGACGGGCCTCCTGAAGCCGCGTATGCAAGGTTTCTTCCTTCGAGCGAACCTAAAGCTGCCAAGCTGTCTTTGGACGCTGTCCGGTTTGCCATGACTTCGTGGATCACCACCCCTGGTTTGCTGTACATTGAGTGCTGTAAAGTGCAAGTGCCATGAAGGTAAGCGAGCCCTGATCACGGGCTGGTGCTACTTTATGACGTCGTCCGTTGGGAGAGTCAACGATGATGAGGACGAGGTCAAAGCTGGTCATTTCCAGGGCAGGTGTTGTTCCCGCTCGCTTTCGCGGTGCGGATTATTGGGGCCGTTCCCAATGTAGGCAAAAAAACGAATCCTGGAGCAAAAAAACAAAAAAAACAAAAAAACGAGAAAAAAAAACAACAAAAAAACAAGGCCCTCCTGGCGAACCCAAATACTCGTGCACACGCCCGGCCGAACCTTGCTACGCCGCACCTAAGCCACCAAAACGCCCAGCTTTTCACATCCTGCCTGCCAAGACCATTCAGCTACTGCTCAACAATCCTGATAGTTCTGCAGACTGCTTCAAAAGCTTCCGATAAGTACTCGAAATGCCACCTCACCAGACTGCTGGCCTGCACGTGGAAGACCCTGGCTCACCCGAGCCAGCAAGAGTGCACCAGCAGACCACCAAAAAACACAAACCTCCAGAGCAAAAAAACAGCAAAAAAACAAAAGAACAGGTAGGGTGCCAACATTGGCCGTTCCGGCTGTTTTCGGGTCGATGGGGAAGAAGTCAGGATTTTCAAGTTTGCAAGTTCGCTTAGAAATCTGGGGTTTTGTAGTCACCGGAAGACCATATTGTCGAATTTTCATTCGTTGATCTAGCGTCGATGATAGCGGGTAGCACAGCGTGGCAGGCCTGAGATGGAGTGCCGGCCTTGGGGAATCGGTTACTTTAAATATTTTGGCTAGCCGAGTTCGGGATCCTTGCGGCCGACTACTTTTTTCTGGCATCGCCTGGTGCGGTCCGGTGCCCGCTTAATCATTGAGGGCGGGGGGGGGGATCTTTGCTTAATGTTTGGGCAGAGCACTGCCTCTCATGCGTAATGTTTGATGCTTACATCAAGTCTTCTTCGAAGAAGCGTAAAACAGAAAAGGGGAACAGGGACACAGGGAGTGTAAGACTCCGCAGGTATACTATAGGGTATACCTGCGGAGTATATATGAAAGAGGTTGGGGGGGGGGTCTGGCGCTCTGGGTTGAAGAGCGTTGCTTTGTGTTGCTCTTCTACTTGCGAAGAGAAGACCCTCCCAGCGCCTGCGTTTCGTGTGGGTTCGGCAGATTCATTTCTTCCGAACTGCGACCGGCAGCTCCGTCGAGTCTTTTCTACAAAAGCAGGTGCTTATTTGTAAGCTTGATTTGATGCGCAGGCGAAGTGCGCAGAATAAAGCTTTTCCTATTAGTTATTATTTTTGTCGGGTATCGTTTTCAAGCTGGTTGGCCGTGGGTTTTGTTGTCGTGGCTGTGGTGGTGTGACAGAAGTTTGACACGCTCTCGGTCCGATTTGCTTACGGATGAGCGTGGAGATGGGGGGAACTTGGCTTGCTGTGGTGGTGAAAATACGAGGTGCAGGCAACAGGAGAAGAAGGAGAGTGCCCCCCTTGCGTTGGATGGTCACCTGGACGGATTGTCGGTGTTTTTGGCACAATTTGTCGTCATTGGACGTGGGGGGGGGGGGGGGGAATAGGAGATGCTGGCAACAGCAGAGTGCCCCGGATGTGCTCGAAAGGAGAGAAGATGAGAAGATACAAAACCAGATATTACTCCATGCCGTGATGAGACATGAGCCTGCAAAATAAAGCCGCCCGAACATTGTTGCGGTCGTTGTGTTGTGTACTTGCCCGCATACTAAGCCTTCCTTCGGTAGTAAGTTCGTCCAGAACTTCTTTTCACTTTCGTTCATGATTCCTCCTTCCTTCTTTCTTCAGTCTTCCCTCTCTTCTCTACAGGTTTCGTTCCTTCCTTGGACTGTTTTTCTTGTTTTAAAAACATGGTCGGCGGCAACAGGTCTCCGATAGGCGTGGGCGGGTATGCGGTCCTGTCGTAGATCGGGTTTTAGTTCTAGCAGCACTCCAGTGGGTAAGGTTGCAAGGTTACTGTGTTTTTACGTCGGTCTTGCTGTTCTGTTATCAGACGACTCCTTTACACGACTGTGCGTGAATCTTCGCTGTTATGAGCGCACAGATTGCTGTCTTTCGACCTTTTTTCCTCCTCTTTTCGTGCGGTGTCGACGATTTTCTATTTATTTTGCTTTCTTTTTCCGCAACGACGTGGTCAGACCAGCCCCCAGGCTGGTTAATAAGAAGCTGTCATCAGCTCGGATGGGTCCGGGCTTGGCTGGGGTTATTTGCACTGCAGCAACCCCACGGCTACTAAAGTGGACTCCAGAGGAAGCCAGACTGTGGCAACTTTGTAGTTGTCGCTACTGTCCACCCCACAGACTGTCCTTCGGGAAGCAAAAAAGCCATGTGAAGAAGGTGTCGCCTGGCGTTTTTCTGCGACAGCAGGGCTGACAGCTGCGGGTCTTCTTGGCAACAAGACATGTAACTTCACATAAGCTAATACCAGCGCCGCAGGCGCGTAAATTTTTTCAAGCTACTGGGTCAGCGCTGCAGGTATCCAAACAGCAAGAATCGCTTTTGCCGCTTTGTAGTCCACAGGGACTGCGGCAAAGTTGATGCGAGTCAAGTGCACTTTCATGTACCCGACAGGGTGCTCCTCTTTGTGGTTGTCACTACTGCCCACCACAGAGAGCAGGGTGGACAACTGCGGTCTTCTTGGCAACAAGACATGAAACAATACACAAGCCAAAAATGCCAGCGCCGCAGGCGCGGAAATTTTTGCCAAGCTAATGGGCCAGTGCAGCAGGTTCCAAAATTGAGGGTGTACGTTGCTAGAACGATGATCCAAAGGTGCAGTAACCGTACTGTAGCATCATCCACCCACTCACTGCCCATGCCCACCGCACCACCCACCCACTGCACAACCTCTACGACCTCCCACCACATGACCACCCACTACCGCTGCCCACCCACGACACCCAGCCGCTGGCTAAAACTATTGGTGTGGTCGGTGGGCCAGTTCCCCGTAGTTCCCCCGTAGTTCAACCAGGGGGGGGGTGTCGTTTTTTTTTTTGCTTTTTCAGTTTTTGCTGAGTACTTCAGGGCTGTGATTCTTGATCTTGGCGAGCACTTCCTAGCGACTTTGCACCTTTCTGTCACACAATGTGGACAATTCTGATGATATTTGGCCCACGAAGGTCGGAAAGCCAAAAGGATGAAGAAGAAGACACTGCGTAAAAACAAAATAAAACGACCAAAAAACAAGACGGCACACGTCCTCCGGAAATTGGAAAGCGAAATTTGTGGGATCTCGACGGTCAAACGGTTCCAACATCTTGATGAAATAACCCAGTCTGCAAACCTGTGACGTTTCTGCGCTACATCTCCTCGCTGCTTTCACTATCCTCGCTATTAGCTGTCTCGAAGCGCACCTTTTTCAGGGGGGGCTCGTCTTCTTGGGGTTGCTTCTTTCGCTGCCGGGAGGGAGACCTCGGACGCGGCAAAGCCTCGGGTTCTTCGGTTTTTGCATCCTTCTGTTCCAGGTCATGGAGCAACTTGCCAGCAACAACATTAGCCCGGAATCGCATGCTTCGGGCAAGGGCGTGCTGTTTTAGCTCGTCAAGAAGCAACTTCTCATCAGCTTCCTGACATGCAGACACAAGCTTGTCTTTGCTCCAGTTTTGGCAGGACTTGATACCTCGCCGTTCAGCTTGCTGCACAAGCGCATCCTTTCGCCAATGACTGTCTGCATCGAATCGCCAAGGAATCCTTTTGATGAAGTCATTGCGTTCTGCCTGCCACTTTTTCCTGTCGTCATGAGAAACTTGCTTCGCCTTGTAGTGGGTCAACTTCAGCAAACCGCATCGGTCTTTCCTCGCCTGGATAGTTTCTATCCTTTGCGCAGCATATTGCTGAATTGTCTTTGGGTAGGGCTGGTGAATGCTCAGGTGAGCGTTGGTGCTCGATAGCTTTGCCCTGATGCATTCATCGCGGATGCGCGTGTTTGTCTGCTGTTGCAGGTGACGTTTCATGGATCCAACGGTGCCCTCTATGAGACTCGGTCCTAGCTTTACGGGTCTTGGGGTATCCGCTGTTGCCTTGCTGTACATGGTCAGCTCTGCAACAATGCCGCAGGCAAACCTGTGGGCAACAGAAGACAGGAAAGCTGAATCTGTTGCCTCGTCTATGGGTTTAATGGTTGGCATCTGCACGCCGGGACCTCCGTAATAGCTCGCAATAGAGCCAGCCGCGTCTAAGTGGGCTTTCATACGCCGAATGAACTGCTGAACGGAGTTCCGCTGGCACACAAACTTTACTTCCGGGGCCTTCGTAGGAAATGTCACACCTCGTCTCGCTTTTTCCATCCACAGCGGATTCCCGAAAATGTCCTTTCCAGTTCGAATTTTTGTGAAATAGAGACCCAGGGTAGCCATCAAATCGCTGGCAAAGCCGGCAGTAAAGTCGTCGTCGAGTACTTCTTCCCCAGCGTACTGCCAGATTCGCCTCAACGCCGGATATGCAATGATCTCAAATGCTAAACCTATTCGACGGAAGCGCTCCTGGGTACCACGAGGAGTCAGGTACATGACGATATTCTTCTTTTTTTTCGAATACTCTGTCGTTTCATCAAAGCTGCCGAGGAAGTCCAAGTACCATCCCAATAGGGTCTTCTGACCAACGGTGCATGATAGAGACCACGCGGCTGCCCAGGACGTTCCGAATCTCCCTGTCGTCGCCCTCTGCCACAACACACCTTTCAACTCCGGGCCGCCCTGTTCCCGCAGCCATACAGCAAATGCAGGTGAAGATGCCACGTCGTTCGCTGCTGCACACAGGAACGTCATCTCCTTCCCAATCTTGAGCTCGGTCACAACCCTGCTCATCGTCCGATGCAACCTGTGCACTGGTTCGTATACCCGGGGTTGTTTGAGGCCCCCCACACCTGCTCCGCGGTCCGTAAACATACAGCAGAAGCGGTCTTGCTCGAAAAAGGCATCAGGGCCGAGAACGCCAAGCCCTCGAAGTTCTTGCGTGAGAGACGAGAAGTAGCAACAGATTTCTGTCACTGCGTCTTCCACCATGCTGCCATCGTGCACGGTTGAAAGGCACGCCTTCAGGAAATGGTGCCTTTGTGATGTTCCTTGCATCCAAGTTGCTGTCAAGTGGATTGCATGCCAATTCTCGTTAACAGGTGTGCTATCGTGCTGCAAGGCGACATCCTTGTCTTCGATGGCACACAAAAACGAGATATCACGCGCAACCAGGTTGCTCTGCCATGCTCGCTCAACCCTGAAACGACTCACTTTTACTCGCTGGATAATGAGGAGTACCCGGGGTATGCGTCGGATCTTGACATCTTCCGCCATCAGGCTGTCTACGATACCTCGCAGTTCTCCGTCGGCCAGGCCTCCGCCGTCCGTCACCACAGCGCGATTCTTGTCGAGGACTGGTACAAGCACGCAATGGCCGCAACTGAGCTTCCACAAGTCCTCTCTGAGAACAACAGGACAGTCGGCCAGACAAACTGTTGAAGGGGGGCCGGTAGCGAGGCGCACATATGTCCCAGCAAGCGCGTAGCCAACCGACTTCGCAAGTCCTACGATAGCGTTCCAGTCAGCATTCTCGACGAGAAAACCTTCATGGCGCATTCCACACGGCTTCACGAAAGTAACGTCAATCTTCATCTCCCCGTTGTTCCAGGCTTTCCTGACTCGCTCTCGTTCCTTTTCCTGCAACAAACCCCTGCATTGGTTTTGAACACACCGACATTACAAACGTTAATTTCTCTTCGTCAGCTAGTCGAATACCCGAGTTGCCGCCGGATAGACAGGCCGTCGCTTCCAATGGACATCCAGAACAAAAGAGAATTGAGACAACAAAAAACTATAATTGATCGTCGGGAACACACAAAAAAAGAAATGCCTTTACGATGGAGGCTATCACCAGAAAGCTAGATTTTTGCCTCTTTGCGTGGGTTCTCGACCTCTGCTTCCTCGTCTGCCTTTCGTTTGAAGCCAACCATTTCAAACATCTTTTTGGCGTTGGCCTTTTCTTGTTCGGACATGCCCCTTGTGAGATCCTTCCTGGCCGCCACCTTCTTCTTATTTTTAGCAGCTTCTTTTTCTCTGAAAGCTTTTAGGTCTGCTTTCGCGTTCTTTGACAGCTTCTTGGCGAACTTCGGGCATCGACAACCGTGTCGTACAAACGACGTCCCGTCAGAAAGCCTGTCCGGCGGGTTGCTGACCTTTGTGCCACAAATACAAAGCACCCAAGAGGGTCCGAACTTCAGCCCCACCTTGCCGAACCTGTCACACAGCGCCTCCTCCAACTTGTTCGTAATCATCGAGCTACTGTCCGCCCGCGATGTGTATGAGTTGTCGTGCACTTCCGCGTCGTGTGTTAGCAGGTGCTTTCGGACGTGCTTTGCCGAGTGCTTTTTCAGCTCCAAACGGACCACTATATGGAGGTTCAACTTCTTTTCGACGACCTTTTGTAGTCCCGCGTCGTTGAGCACTTCCGTCTCGTCGTCGCGCTCCTTATAAAACCAGCGACGTGCGACACCGGTAGCCCCCCTAAGGAAAGGAGCGTCTTTCTTTTCTGCAAGCTGGTTTCCGCATTCCAGCAGGTGCGGCCGTATTGTGGACTCGTGGAACGTTTGCAGCGAGCCGTTAGTCATAAAGTCGGCGTTGTACTTCATGTCTTCTTCCTTCAGGTCGATGGTGTCGCTTTCTTCGGTCTCGCTGTTGTCGTTCTCCTCACGCTCTTCCGTCGTGCGGACTTGGAGATATTTCGTAAAGCAGTGAAACGTAACGCCGATACAGAATTGCATTTTACGCTTTTGAATTTTGTTTCGTGCCTTTATTTGGGTACTTTCTTTTGTAGCCAGTTCAATGGAAACGATCATTTTACGAGAGAGATGATTTGCGCTTTATTTAGAGTTCGAGCTCGCTTGAGATTCCGGATGCAAAAGTCACCTGTAAGGCGATTGCATCGTATTGGGGTCACATTTCGTTTAGGCTACAGCAGCAGATGTTAGAACACAGAGAAGCATTTCATAAAGCTGTCTAGCTTTATTATGCAATGCTTCTCTGTTAAATTTAGGGTCAACGACAAAACGGATTCTATATAACTGGATTACGACAAAGTGGATTATTAGTGGATTATAATCCAGTAATAATCCACTTTGTCGCTTTTGATAATCCACTTTGTCGCTTCTGACAACCGGCATGAATTATATAGGGGGACCCTTTCACAAAAAGTTCCCACAGGGAAAGTGACTATTTTGAGCTGTTTGAGTTCATTGAAACCATCAAAAGTGAGCTTAGGTCCGTCATACGGGGCGACAAAGTGGATTAGGCGACAAAGTGGATTGGCGACAAAGTGGATTATAATCCACTTTGTCGTAATCCAGTTATATAGAATCCACTTTGTCGTTTTCCCTAAATTTAAACGCGCCGGTTTGAAGACCCCTGGCGCCCCTGTCCACCAACACCCCCAAAAAGCCCCAAACCCTTTAACTAACTCCAAAGCCCCCGCAGTCTGAGGGAAACATGAGACCTATGCCCCTCAAGAACCACCAAAAAAAAAAAGGACACCCCAAGGCCAGTTCCCCGTAGTTCCCCCGTAGTACCCCATGGTTATACCGATCACACCAGACTATAGTTTTTTTTTTTTTTTTTTTTTGGATGTTGTACAGCGTACTAGCTCTGACCTCGACCCCCGAGCCCGGAACTGGTAAACTGGTCTGTATCCAGATTTTGTGCACAGGGGGAGGGCAGACACCCCCGTTCGGCAACGAATGCCTGCAGAGCGAAGTCGTACCGGATAGCGGTGGCATGTTGGACAAAGAACGAAGAAAGCCATACGCCTGCTACGGGAAACGAAGGGACGAGTGGGCCAACAACAGCGTCAGTGGGAAACAAAGGGACGAGTGGGCCAACAACAGCGTCAGTGGGAAACGAAGGGACGAGTGGGCCAACAACAGCGTCAGTGGGAAACGAAGGGACGAGTGGGCCAACAACAGCGTCAGTGGGAAACGAAGGGACGAGTGGGCCAACAACAGTGTCAGTGAAGGGCTTGGGTTAGTCATCATATCTTTGCGCATGACCCCCACTTTGTCGACGCACGCTTCATACTCCGGCCACGTGGCGAAGTTCAGTGTTCTTGGGCTCGCAATCCACGCATTGAGGTACGCCTCCATAGCGCTCCTCGGGATGCCACTGCCACGTTCATACGGGCCATTGAGCCCGAGCATTAGCACGTCGGTCAGCGTCTGCTCGTGAAGCCTCTTCCTGGCTTTTGTCAACACCCTTTTCATGTTTGAAAAGACACGCTCGACCGATGCTGTCCCCATTGGCAGGACAACAGCAATGGCAAACAGATTGTTTGTCTCTGGAAATGCCGTCGAAAGGTTCGATGACTTCAGCAGCCCCAGCATGACGTCTTCCAATGCACCCGGTGGTTGAACACGGTGGTAGTACCCTGTGGGTAGCCGGTTTCTCCGGGAAAACAATAATAGCTGAGTTTTTTTTTTTTTTTTGACCCAGACCAGTTTCCAGACCAACTCTGGTCTGGCGACCAGCTGACCCCCCCCCAAGCCTAAGTTGGATGGAAACGCCGTTTCTTTTAGTTTTTTCGAAATATGGAAACGGAAACGGAAACGTTTCCGTTTCTTTTAAAAGAAACGCCGGAAGGTCATGCTGAGGGGTCCTATAGGATACCACTTCGCGGGTCCTTCTGTGTGTCCGTCAGGTGTCCGTTTCCAGCCAAATTTTGGCTTTCCTTTCAGAGGGCGGGATCACCTTCTTCTTTTGATCTACTAGCGGACACTTCTCTTCCTCCGTCTTCTGGCGGGCTCTCTGACTCTTCAGGGCCCTTCCTGGGCTGTTCTTCGACTTGGCTCGGCCCCTTCTTGTGTGTCGTCGCGGTCTCGTTTGTGCAGAGCAGTCGCTGATGCTCACCGCTTTCTTTCATCGGCGATCTGACACGAGCAAATAGGTAACCACAAGCTAATGATGCAGAATGTCGTCACATGCGGATGCTGAGGTTTTCTGACACCAGATTCCACTCTTCTGTGCCTACCACTTCGTCCTCTGCTGCTTCCAACCCACGTTCTCATGTTTACTTGTATCGGCAGCCGTGCCGAGTGGGGCTTTTTGAATCTGCCGTCCTCTTCTGCATTGTCGGTGGGGTTCTTCCTGCCGTCGCTGTCTATGCTCCGACAACACCGCCCGATGGTGCCCCTTCCGGTGACGGTTGCCACCCGTCGTCGTATGCAAGGTGCACTGTGGCAAGCGATGTTTAGCGCACACGTTACTGCGTGGCCATCGCTTTTCTGGCGGGTTCAACATTGCCCCGGCATACGTGTGCCCTTCTCACCTCCTGATGCTGATTGCACTCCCTCTTTGTCTTACGCCGCCGAAAAACCCCGGTCTTGTAGCCTGTGGCGCGGCGGTGCTCCCGCTGTCCTGAACGACCGTATCTGTATAGCCTATTATTGGAAGCGGATGTGCTTTCCCGATCGTCTTCAGCGCGTTGGCCAACGGCCTCGCATAACAGAGCATCGTCGCTACAACAGCCATTGGTATAAAGAGCTGCAGACCTCAAAGTCATCACAACCGGATGCGTGTGGTTGCGTCTGCTCCACGCGGTCGCAACTCTTATGCTTCTTTCCTCCCTCTTTTTCGGAGCCACCTTGTCCATGGTTTCCCACTGGATTGCGGGGTCCGCCGTTCGACACACATTTCCGGTCGGACCTTCAGCCAGTATACTAGTGGCATACCAGCCGTTTCTTTTGAAAAGAAACGGCGTTTCCATCCACCGCCAAAAAGAAGGAAACGGAAACGGAAACGTTTCCAACGTTTCCATCCTACATAGCCCCAAGCTAGTAGGCTGATGTTGTATGGGGTCAACATAGGGTATATGAAGCTACTTCTCTGTTAACCAGCCTGCCAGCCCCCCCCCCCCCCCCCCCCCAGGAGGCGGTTGATCTTCGGGCAGGTTACCTCTGCCGGCGGGAAGCGACGCGCGCTCCGCTTGGCTGCTTCCTTGCCGCTGTGTCTTTTTCCGCGGCCCTTTCTTCTCCCTTGTCAGAAGGGCTGACTTTTCCCCTTCAGACTATTTTCCCTTTTTTGTTTGTGCGCACTA
Source organism: Diplonema papillatum (assembly GCA_030068145.1). NCBI lineage: Eukaryota > Euglenozoa > Diplonemea > Diplonemida > Diplonemidae > Diplonema > Diplonema papillatum. Next base: position 278,449 of record JAPJBO010000003.1, on the reverse strand, counting down.
GCGGAACTCACCTGCTTTGGTAAGTTTCATGTAGTACGCTGCCAACTACTAATTGTTAGTACCAACAATGCATTGTTAACACAAAAAAAAAAAAAAAACGGCGAACAGTGATCAGAGGACGGAACCCTGCGTTTCAGAGCCTCTCGAGGAGCTTGCGGACACTGTTTTTTTACTGTTTGAGGGGTTAAAGATGGTATTTTCTGCTCATCCACAACCAAAGATGGGTTCTAGACATGTTTTTCCCGACCAACATAGACGAATAATGAAAATTCGGGTTCCGGACAAAAAAGGGCCTGAGTGGGCACCCCTATAGAGCATAAGGGTAAAAGCTTGCTCGGGCGGCAGGCAATACGACACAGTTTCAGGGGATAGGGAGATGGACCGGCTTTGTTTGGCAGTGCAATTCGAAGGCCGAACTGCAGGGAAATGCCGGACGCGCATTACAGGTGATGGGTACTCCGTCCGGGCTGCAGGAGGAAGCCTGTCCAGGGTGATTCGTGGTTCCGTCAAAAAAGAACTGTACGCCGCGAGAGTAGGAAGGAGGAGAAAGAAGAAACGAAAACTGCAGTTTTTCGTTGACCGCAATTGGAACCTTATGAAAAAAAAGTTGCTTTGGTATCAGCATGCGGGGAAGCGACAAGTTATGCACGTGCCCAAGAAGTTTCTTGGGGCGAGAAAAAAAGCGAAGAACAGAGAGGCAGAATCAACGGATACAGATAAAAGAAATGAAGGGATGGTTCGTGTTCATGCTTCCTCTGTTTGTGCTTCCGACGATCCCTGTGTGGCCGCACAGTACCTCTATTATTTTTTGTAAAGGGTCGTTTGAGGTGTTAGCCCGTATACTAGTCTTCAGTTTGCCTGGGGAACGGGGAGGTGGGGGGCAGTGATGATAAAAATCAAGACCTCCGCTAGAAAGAATCGGGAGAATCAAAACGCACACCGCGAGAGTAGGAGAAAGAAGAACTGAAGTTTGATGTCTGCATGGTTAGAAAAGTAATAGGTGGTCACCCTGAGGGAAGGGGGATTGCAAGAACATGCTTGGAATGGATATGTGCTCAACACCGCACTGGTCCCGTCTGCGCCGTGTTTTGGTCCTTTAAGCCACGGACACATAAGGCGGACCATCATCAGCGCGGAACCTGAGTGTCTGCAGAAAGGACTGCGGTGTGAGTCTGGTTTGTCAGGCGGCTCGCAGCCAGGACCACCCGTGCTACCCTCCGTGGTCACCCTGACGGAGGGGGCGGGGGGGGTTGGTAATCTCAGGGCTTCCCGTGACAACTTTAATAAAAGTAGTCTCGGACCCCAAACGTCCTGCTCCTCTGCCTGCTTTTCCTCTTCGCCGACAAGGCTCCAGAGGCATACGACACACACATGATCGATGCATCTTCCGCGTGAGGAGCAGTGACGTGTTTTGGTGCGCGGCAGGTGCCCTTGGTTGGTTGGAATCAAGGGCAAAAACAAGGCCTCGCGACACCTGGGGGGCCCACTTGTTGTGGGGGGGGTAGGTAAGTTTATTATTATTCATAATTGAGGTATCATATTTTTTATGATCTAAAGCCGCCAACGTCGAATCTTGTTGGGTACTGAGATCTTCTGAGTACATGGACCACATGGAATACCATGCACTTTCTCGAAGGTCGGGTTACTTTATAACATTGAGCAGCAACTGCCCGAGACACCGGTGAGGTGCAAGTTAGAGAGAGGTAAGGAAAATGGGGAGGGGTGAGAGAGAAATTAGTAATCGAGGCCCAGTATGGGATGTTGAAACTCGAAACGGGTAGATGGCATAGGGAAGAAATATTTTCTCTAAAGAGCGCGGCATCATTTCTTTTTTCCCAACGCCTGTGATGCATGGATACGTACCTGACACGCGTGCCGGCCAATGGTGCATGCCGATACGTGAAATGAATACGCATATCCCGCGTCAAAGCATCGCTGCCCTGCACATGGAAGGGGAAGGGGAAATTGGAATGCGACATATACTTTTAGATTGTTTCTTGTGTTACTGGGGGGGGGGTCGAATTATCAGTGGGGGCTAAATACAACGGGTACCGTTGAATACAACGGGAATCGCGATTTCCAGACAGGCAAGATTTTTTTTCTTTTGAATACAACGAGTACGCATTCAATTCAAAAAGATAGGAAAAAGTCGGGGAGAATAAGATTGACCGTAAGTTTACATGCTGGTTACCCCGCCTTCCCAGAACACAATCCTGATGCATATTGGTGTGTGGAATACTCAGCGTTTGAGCTGGTGTCGAATGGGCTCAAGCAGGCCCCCATCGCCCTCGAGACCGTAGCAACTGTTGTCGCCAACACACATGAGGGGAACACGGCTACTGGGTATCTTCTGAGCCGGAAGCTGCCATGAATGAAATTTGGGCTTGTTGGCACGGTGTCCGCAAGCCATCAAAGGAAAGACATTGTCGCTGCAGCACGTTCTCACCCGCAGATGCCAGTTTCTTTTGCATTCGTTGGTCTCGCAATTCTCGCTGTAGCTTGTGAGGCACACTGGAAAGCCGAGCATTTTGGATACTACTGTGCCTTGCAGAAACGCGCCGGTCGGATGTTGAATGATGGGTTCACAAAGTGGATTTGTGTTGTCCGCTGAATATAATGAGTACCTACCCCCCCCCCGTGCATAAGATGGATAGCCAAACCCCTTGATTAAGATGGATAACGGGCGAGAATGCCAATCCGTCTTAAACACGGGTGAGGTACCCCCGTGTATGGCGACCACATTGTAGTCTACAGTGCCCCCGTGTTTAAGATGGATACCCCCCTTGATTAAGATGGATACCGCCAAACCCGAATTATTCATCCATCTTATGCACGGGGGGGGTAGGTACTCAGTGTATTCCAAAAGAAATCTTTTTGGTGTATTTTTGTTGTCCGCTGAATAGAATGAGTACTCAGTGTATATAAAAAAAAATCTTTTTTTTAGAGTTATAGTTTTTCTCAAAAAAAAAAAAAAAAAAAAAAAAGAGACAAAACCATATCGGAAGCACTTAAGTGGGGAAAATATTTATCGGAACGTTTCCGATAAATATTTTTTTGTTTCCGATAAATATTTTTTGTTTCCGATAAATATTTTTTTTGTTTCCGATAAATATTTTTTGTTTCCGATAAATATTTTTCTGTTTCCGATAAATATTTTTTTGTTTCCGATAAATATTTTTTTGTTTCCGATAAATATTTTTTTGTTTCCGATAAATATTTTTTATTTCGCTGGAGTCCCAAATTCTTCACTCCATTTTTTTGCTACCCCCATTTTTTAACCACTACCCCCCCTTTTTTAACCACTACCCCCCCTTTTTTAACCACTACCCTAAAAACTGGTCACGAGTGAAGAAAAAACGGTTCAGGTGGGTAAAAACAATGATGTTACCAATGGAAAAACGACAAAAAAGAAGAAGAATGATGTAAACAGCTTGCCATGTGATTATTATTTGGTGCCCTTAGGGTGCGGCTTGATAGCATCTGTACCAATCTGAATGATAGCTCCCTCAGCAATGTTGCTGAAGTAGAAAACATTCGAAGGTGGTACAGGGTGTGCTTGAGTCAAAAATGCAGGGATCTCAATGCAGGGGGCCTCAAGTGTTGGTGCGGTGCTGTCAGATGATGGTGTTGGCACTTTTCTCTTCCTTCCGGGCATGATTGTTCTTGGTCTCCCCTTTTTCTGTATATCCTGGGTATTTTTTACCTTCATTCCGTTAAAAACACTCGTAACTCTGTTTTCTTCACTACCCCACTTTTTCCGGGTCGTTTGGAGTGACTCATTTGGGACACCAGTGAAATAAAATTATCTTATCACCCATTAATGGCGAAAATTTTCACTCTCGAACTCAATTTTTTGGCACTCGACCCTCCGGGTCTCGTGCCAAAAAATTGGGTTCTCGAGTGAAAATTTTCGCCATTATTAACAGGTAATAAATAGCTATTTTGTTTCCGATAAATATTTTTTGTTTCCGATAAATATTTTTTGTTTCCGATAAATATTTTTGATACGGGTTCCTGGGGACTAGTCCCCAGTGCGAAATGTGCCCAAGGGGAGTCCCATTGGGCAAGCAATTTCATTGGATTTTGCGAGGACCCTAAGTAATCCGGAGCCAGTGTGATAGACCTCTGTGATGTGGGCCGCTTCACTGCTCGTCTGCATGTGGACTGCTCTGTACCTGTGCCTTCTCCGCGCTTGCAGCTTTTCAAGCCGGCCACGCCTGCTTTCCCTTTTCTGTCTTTCGACCTCGGTGATCCCTCGCGGGCGTCCTGCTGTGCCATCTGAATCTCCTCGCCTTCCTTCCTGGTTTGCTTGGCACCCTCTGCTCGCGCAGCTTGCGGCGCGGGTCTCTTCAGAGCCGGTCGTCTTCGTGTGCGCTGTTCTGTCATCGCTTGCCTGTGTTGCTGATTTCTGCAACAAAGGCAGTTTTGGCCCGTGAAATGGGCTAGTCTTTATTGTGTGAGTGCTTTTGTCTCCAGGATTGAAATGAGGCTGACGCGGAAAATCCTACCGTCCGACATGGCACAAGTCAAGGGAAACAAATATTTTACGGGAACTAGTATGCACGGCAGCCCCGATACTACTAAGCCCCGTTGGCATACTTACACTCCATGGCTGCCTCGATGGCACCAAATCCGTAGTCGTGGTTAGACATTTTCAGGTAGGAGGATGTTACCTGGTCAGGACCGCATGCAGTTTTGTCGTATTGGGGCCGCGTAGGACCCGGATGAAGTCGTTGCGAATACACACAACAGATCAACGAAGGGTAGAACTGGGGAACATGCAGATCAGACGGAAGTAGAATGTGCAAACTTATCCTTTTCTTGACTTGCCGTTCTGAAAGCTGTTGAGGGGCCCCTACGTAGGTTCTCGCATGATTCGTTCGCCTTTGTAACACTATCCGTTTGTAGTAAGCTTTGCAGTTGTGTTCTTGCAATATCTAGCCGAATGGTGGGTGGCGGATTTCCGCGCTCGTGCGCAAGACGCAGTTTTACTGCAACTGCAGTGTAAGCCGAACCCGGTTCGTGACCTTTGTCGCGGTGAAGTGGTACAAAGTCTTCAGCTTTCAGATCCGGATACTGCTCAATGCAACCAGATAGTTAGATGTCACTTGATGGATACCCGTGTGCTGCATTCGAAAAGGTTTGCGTATCTGGTGTTGAAAATTGAACAGCCTTTGCTGGGGAGGCTTTCGACCCGAAACTAGATAGAAAAACGATTTCGTCGCGGTCGTCCACGGGACAAAGTAGGTGAACCTACTGTCAAAGTGATCAATACTTATCGGAAACAGAAAAATATTTATCGGAAGCAAAAAAATATTTATCGGAAACAAAAAAAATATTTATCGGAAACAAAAAATATTTATCGGAAACAAAAAAATATTTATCGGAAACAAAAAAAATATTTATCGGAAACCAAAAAAATATTTATCGGAAACAGTTTCCGATAAATATTTTCCCGACTTAAGTGCTTCCCTTATGGTTTTCTCCGAAAAAAAAATTATTGCCCAATTTCGCACGTCTGTACGGTTAATACAACGAGCCGCTAATCCGATAACTCCGATAATTCGACCCCCCCCCCAGTAAGAAAATGTTTCTTTTTTTGTGTTTCCGACGATCCCGTGGGACGTACAGATTGGTGTCTTTCGACCTTTTGTTTGTTTGTTTTGTGAGGTTCAGCTTAGTGCGTGTGGCAGGGCTTACGCTCTACGTGTGGAACGTGTGGATTTCCACACGTTCATTATTTTTTGAATCTGTTCCCCCACGTGTGGATCCACAGGTACCACATGTGGATTTTGATTCATTGGTCCACATGCAGGGGAGTCTAGGCCCACTAGTGGTCAAGGCCGCACAGCCAGCTGTCGCCAAGTCCAGTAGCTACCTAGCGACGTCGCACATAAGGGGAAATGTTTTTTTCCCCTCGAACCTTAAGCTCCCACATGTGGACCACACGTATTGTCTCTGAGACCGAAAATGGAGCGTAAGCCCTGGCGTGTGGTCGGGGTTTTTTTTTTTTCCTCGGGGAGTGCAAGATGAGACGACGAGACAATAAGAAGGCAGTGATGCGCCTCTATGTCCTGGTCCACTTCGGCCTCGTAGGAAGACCTGGTCCGATAGAGAGCTTCGAATAAAAAAAAAGCGGATTATTTTTTTTCAGAGAAATAAGTTCCATCATGGAAGCCGGGTCTGGGATCGACCGGATAAGGTAGTGAGCAAGGACGGTTTGGATACTCTTTTTTTGTGCGGAGGAAAGCGGATGCGAGAACAGTTGACACCCTGGCTCAGCGTTGTCTTTCGGCTCTGGCAGATAGACTGTAAGCTTGTGCCCAAGCGTGCAACATGTGTGTGGGTGAGAGAGAGAGAGAGAGCGCGCGCGTGTTGACGCTTCGGAAATAATTCCAGCTTGATGCGTTCATTTTTTTTCTTTTTTCCCGACGACAACTAGTGTCAGACTAGCCTACCCGAAGGCAGTTGATTTCTTTAGGCGAGGTTTCTCTACCGGCGGAAGTTGTTTGGGTTAGCGTTTTTTTTTTTTTTTTTTTTTTTTTTTTTTATGAGACGCAGCCTCAAGTCACGCAGGCCCAGGGACTCTCAATCCAACTTCCATTTTCAAGAGCCGGGGGGGGGGTCTTTCTTTTGCGCAAGAGAGAGTCCCGAATCGGCGAGCGCGCTGTTTAAATAAAAGCGCCTGTCATTTCTTTACCCGTGCCACTGCCGAACGGAAGAACAACCCCTACCCAAAAAGGACTCCGACCACTCCATGGTGAGCTGTAGCCTGAGTGGTGGAAAGAATAGTTGAGCCGCCCTCGTCAGGTAGAAATACTCGAGGGACTGCCTCGTGCTTATTGCGACGGAGGCTAGAGGGGGAGAAAACAATACAACTACAAAGTGGGTCTTTTTTTAGAGTTCATGTTTTTTGTTTAACGTTTACGACCGCCACTAAACCCGGGGTTCCCTGTGTTTCGTGTCGGCTACAACACATTTACCTCCCTGTGAGATTTCGTAACTGGCAGGGGTTTCCCATACTGAATTCTAACACACACACACACACACACACACACACACACACACACACACACACACACACACACACACACCACACACACACACACACACACACACACACACACACACACACACACACACACACACACACACACACACACACAACACACACACACACACAACACACACACACACACACACACACACACACACACACACACACACACACACACACACACACACACACACACACACACACACACACACACACACACACACACACACACACACACACACACACACACGCACACACAGGGCGAAAATCCACACTACACACAAAATCACTGACAAAAACATGAGCACGGGCGACCTCCATGCGGTTCCCCTGGAACCCGGTGCCAGAGCTTCGGGTAACCAACAGCCCGTGCCAGTGGTACGTGTGGTGCACTTGCCTGCCTCCTCAAAGTCGTATTTTCCCGGAAGAGTATTTTCCTAGAAAGCAAGGTGCTTATGAAAAAGTGGGTTATGTTTCGCTTTTCCTCACGAAACGGGTCGGGTCCCGCTGCAGGGTACCCTAGGTTTGACGATCCCCCGCAATCGTGACAGCGCGAACTTAAGAGGAGGAGCCTCTGTGGTTTAGAGGTTCGGTGTTTCAGGGTCTCCGGTTGACCATTGAGGCTGGGAGGCGGGTAGTATGAGGGATGTGGGCATGACTATACGGCTAGCCAAGTTTGTAGCTGTTTCCATAAGAGAAAAATGCTCGTGCTCTTCGAGCTGCTGTTGACAATCGGCAGCCAATCGAAGAAGATACGAGCAAACTGACGCATACGGCGCATTTCTTCCGGCCGCAGACCCAACTGGCTCATGTGTAAGCCTTTTTAGAGTGAAAGTCTTCAGCGATATTTAGCGTTTATTTAGAGTGAAAAGTAAATGTTGTAGTTTTTTTAGTTGCCGGTTGGGCTCTTTTCAGTGGGAATATACACTACCGACTGATTCTGGGAACATGGGGGGCGTGCCGGAAACCCCTTTCAGTGCGCCCCAGGTTTCCCAGCTTTTAGAGTATTTTGAGGAATAAAGTACCGGTATATTTTAGAGTCTCCGTTGTTGACCGTTGAGGCTGGGAGTCCAATACCAGGGGTCGTTGTTACTGGTGCTGGTTTTGAGGGATGATGAAAAGGTGACGTGGCACTTATTAATTACGCACAGTCGGAAAGATCTTTTTGCGGTGGCCTCCCCTGGTCTGGTAGTCCGTGCTACCTCCAATACCAGGGCGCTCACCCGCGGCGGCCGGACAGACGGCAGAGCCCGCAACAGCGCTGGAGGAGCGTATTCTCTGTGTCCCTGGGGAGGGTGGTTCCCTCCTCGGGGGCACGGAGGATGGGGCGGACGCAAGCGGCCGTCCCGGAAGACGAGGAGATGCCGGCCACAGATCCGGGGGGGGGGGAAATCTTAGTTTAATGTTTAGGCAGGACACTGCCTCTCATGCATGTTTGATGCTAGCATCAAGTCTTCTTCGAAGAGGGGGGAAAATCTTAGTTTAATGTTTAGGCAGGACACTGCCTCTCATGCATGGTTGATGCTAGCATCAAGTCTTCTTCGAAGAGGGGGGGGGGATCTTAGTTTGGTGGAGGAGTGGGGGAGGAAATGCGGAGTGCTGTCAATGTGCGAAGAAAGGGAGAAGAATCTGCATTGTTTATCAGTGCAAGACCGTAGCTCCAGAAATGTTCCTAGCTTGAGCACTGCATGACCAAGACTGACCTGAAGCAGACGCGTCTGTCTAAAATACTGTCGACGCCGCGCCGTTTTCGGACTGCGCGGATGCAGTCGGGAAGGCGAATCAAACTTGATTGCGCTCGATTGAGTTGCACAGAGTGCGATTCCTTCCTTCTGCTTTTACACGCAGTCGGCACACGCTTCAGAGAGCTTTTTTAGACTGTTGGTGTTGAAGCGGTAGGTATTTTGAAGTCTCCGTTTGACTGGTGAGGCGGGGTGTTCTTTTTTCCGTTGTGTTTGTAGTTAGAACAGGGTATTACCGTAATTGGAATAATGTTGAACTGGACTGAAGATGGAACGGGCAAATGACAGCCCGGGTAGAACCTGGGACCCCCGGGTGTCACCTGCGTGATTGCACCAGTGGTCCTATGACAGCGTCTCTCTAGGGGTCGAGCTGACGCAGAGGGTGAGAGTCCCGTACTTCCTCGACGAGCCATGTTGGTTAACTCCTTGCTAAGCCTAAATATCTCCCGGAGGCCGTAGAATCAGAATCTGGGTAGGTAGGTGTGGTGGTGCGTTTACACAGTGTTCTTCGTAATTTGGGTCGTTTTTGCATTCTGTTTGCTGTCACTTTCGGATGCGCGTGCGTGTAACCTCGGGTTTAGCTGTTCTGACCGACCAGGTCCACTTTGTAGTGAGAGTAGTCTTTTTAGAGTGCAAGTTCGCTTAGGGATCCGGGGTTTTATAGTCTCCGGGTGACCGTAGTTTTTATTTTGTTAAACGTTAGGGACCGCAGCATGCGTCATTTCTTACGGCTCGCACACCTCTGTAGTCAGGGCGGGTTTGCAGCGGTCGGATATTCGTCTTCGTTGTTTCTTTACTGTTGTTTCAGGGCATTTTGGTCTCCGGTCCGTTTACCAAATTTGGACCGCTTACGGCTTTTTGCGTCCTCGCTCAGGAATGGGCTCTCAACACAGCACGACGCGACGTATCATGCAGGGTCAGAACCTTGTGAAAATGGCCAAAATTTTATTTCCAGAAAAAAAATGGGTTTTTTGAATTTTAAAATTTTGGAACAAACTCTGCGGTAATTTTTGCGGAAGTTGAGCAATTTTTTTTTTTACCAAAATTTTTTTTGGGGGTCCATCGGCCCCGCCGGAGCGTTTTAAAAAGACACAAGGTTCTGACCCTGCATGGTATCGTCACGACAATGCTGGGGCCTGGGTGGTGGTGTAGTGCCGTTTATTTTCTTCTTTTTCCCCACCGGCCACCCAAATTTGGACTGACAGCCCAAATGTGGATATAGAAGCTAATCCCCTGGTTGTTTCCCCCCCCCCCCCCCCTCTCTTTTTTCTAGCGTTATTTTCAGAGCAGCGGACAAGTTGGGAAGTTTTGTTGGAGTGAAAGACTTTTCGAAGCTCTCTGCCTGATCCCCCAGCTCTGTTAGAGTGAAAGTTCGTCTTTTATTGCAGTGTGGCCCTGGGAAACCAGATCTGACCTAATCCCAGAGCAACCCGATAGAGCCCCCCCTTTGCCTGTATTTTAGACTGTTTCTTGTAGTAAGCGGCCGGCTTTTTTGAAGTCTCTGTTTGACTTGTGAGGCGGGAGGGGGGGTTTTCCGTTTGTGCTGTTAGAGCAGTGCCTGGGCAGTGTGTTTTCATTCCTTTTCGTACTTTGTGTCGCTTTTTACTGTTTACTGTCACATGTGTAACTTGCGTATTTTACTATTTTTCCCATTGCGGTACAGTGTGCGCACGAACAGCTGGCTTGCCGGCTGATTAAACTTCGAGCCTTTTTTACCGGCAGACTCGCACGAAATCAGCCGATTTTCGACAGGGTAAGCTTTGGCTATGCCGCCCATCTTGATGCACAAACCGGGCAAGATGCGAATCAAGATGTTGTCGCAAAACCCTTCTGCTTCTGATCGGCAGACCTTCTAAAAATCAGCCGGCTGATTATCAGCCGGTCAGTTTTTCAAGAAATGTTTCCGGCTTAAATCAGCCGCTTTTTTCCGTAGCGCAAACACTGATTGCGGTACCGACGATCCAAGAGGACCTTCGAATTGGGTGTATGTTTCTGTTTCGGGCGGGGTTTCATTTCGCCTTCAGGACCCCATTGAACCGACGGTTGCACGAGAGCCCCACACAGAGTTCCTTGGCCATACACCTCTCGAGAGTGAAGTATGCTCTCTAAAGCTACCGACGCCAGAGGCTTAGCTTGGATTCCGGGATGGTACCTGACATCTTGCATGCTGTGTCTGCAATGAAGTGTCAGCTTCGAACAAGAGGGATCCAACTGGCTAAGTAAACCACAGCATTTCGCGTCATCACCGACTTCTGCTAGAAGATCAAGATACCCACACCACTGTTGAACACTGTTGTTGCTACCTACACCGACCAGTAGGGTAAATTTGTTGCATTAGTGTGATTGTCAGGCCTTCGACTACCCTAAGCAACGCACTATGCACACTCCGTACAGATCAGTAGTAGGCTTGTCGAGAAAATGCGAATGCTGCTTTTCAGGAGAGGCAGAGTATGGGTGGCATCTGTAGTGATGCATGGACGATTGTAAACGTTGACTTGTCCTCCTGAACTCTGTGACGTAGCCTGTGCATGCGGGATCTGGAATACCATGGTCGTCTCAAAGTGCGCTGACTGGCAGAGGAGTCGTCCCAGCTTTCGTAATCTGCTGCAAACCAGCGATATTTCGGTGAAAGTGCGCTCCGCTGAGGCTGCGGATGGTGTACGCGTAAGCGCTGTCATCCCGATGAAAAGATTCCTTGCAAGGCATTACCACCGTTCATAGAGCACAGGTCTTGATGCGGGGTGGTGAGGGGCGCATGACGTCTGTCCTCGCCGGAAGCTGCATTGTTTGCTGGATAAACAGTCGCCACCGGGCGACTGTCATCGAAAGACAGTCGCGCGGGGCAGGTCTGGGGCGGCGGATTGCATAGATTCGGCTTGAATTACGGTGCCGCAGTGGGGTGACTGTCTGTTGTTTTTTTTTTTTTCTCCTGCGATCAGCCGGCTTGCCGGCTGATTAAATTTTCGAGCCCTTTTTTTTTACCGGCAGACTCGCACAAAATCAGCCGATTTTCAACAGTGTAAACGTTGGCTACGCCGCCCATGGAGCGGAATCAGCACCGGCAAGATGTTGTCGGAAACCCCTTCTGATCGGCAGACCTTCCGAAAATCAGCCGGCTGATTATCAGCCGGTCAGTTTTTCAAGAACATAGCAAAACCGAGCGTAGCGAGCTTTTTAGAGTGAAAGTTCGCTTGAATGTTTTGGAGTTAAAGTTCGCTTGAAATTCCGGGGTTTTAGGGTCTCCGTGTGACCGTTCATGAATGGGTTCTCTTAGAGCAAGAAAGGGCTATGTGGTTACGGGCTGTATATTTAGTGCACGCTTTCGTTATGGGTTATGGCTAGCCATGTCCGGGACTGTTTGTGACCGACACCAAGTACGTTCCTTCGTGGAGTGTAGTCTTGGGCCCCCCACGTTCTACAAGTTGAGCATTGAGTTCAAGTGCCATCAAGGCAGGCGAGCACTGTTCACGGGCTAGTGTTACTTTATGACGTCGTTGAGCAGGGGTTGCCTTGTAGCCCGTACCGGTCTGTTGTCCGCGTTTATATGTATTTTCTCGCAGTGTGGTGCTTGGGTTTCGCGGCACTTGCGGTGCTTCACGTGGTTCGGGTTGTTTCCGCCCTAAAATAAGGTTATTGTGGGGGAGAAGGTTTTATTATCCAAACAACCAGGCGTGCTCTTTCATTTTATTTCTCACACACAAACTTTCTTGCTCTAAGAGAACCCATTCATGAACGGTCACACGGAGACCCTAAAACCCCGGAATTTCAAGCGAACTTTAACTCTAAAAAAGACAAAGACCCCCCCCCCGCACAATGCCCCCGAAGCGAACCCTGCTCGAGGATCTTCTTTTCGTTTCACTGTTCCTTTCTTTTCGTTTTCATCTCTTTTGGTATTTCGGCAAGAGAGACTCTCTTGTCCGCTAGAGTGAAAAAAAAAAACGCTTGAAACTCGGAGTTGTTGCGGTCAAGGATCGGCTTTTTTTTTTTTTCTTTTCTTTTTTTTGCGGGGGCACCACCCCCTCTTTCTTTCAGAGTGGAAGTAGGGGATTTTTTTCCAAGTCGGGTGGAAGTGGTTTCCTTTTTCCAAACGACGGTGACAGACTCGCCCTTCACAGGGGCGGCCGGTTCCTGATCTGCACGGTCTCTACCGTTCGGCAGTTGCATGGGTTTAGAAACGACAGGCATTCTCAAAAACAATTACTATTCTTCCTTGTTGGGGGGGAGGGGGTATTTTTGCAGGATAACACCCAACCTTTTTGTGTTTTATGTGTTACCGTCGATCCCGAAGGACGATCAGTTTGGTGTCTTGCGACCTTTGTTTGTTTGGCAAGGAGTTTTGGTGACGCGCTTTAGTTAGAGAAAGAAAATAAGAAATAAGATGCCAAAATCAGTTTGCTCGCCCTCTTACCGGGTGCTCAGTTCGCTTCTCAGCCAGTTTGCCCACTCTGCGGCCTTGTCTTCCGACTCTTGTACTCGTATCCGCTCGCAGACGCTCTTCATTGCAGCTTTGTTGCACCGCGAGAATTCGATCAGCACATCATTTAGCTTCGGCTCTCTACCGTAGATGGATTCAAGCCCAGCGGGTTCTGAAAAGCTCTGGAGGTGAGCCGCGTCGTTGGCTGTGAGGACGTGGTCTGCGTTTCCCGGCTGCTGACATCCTGGTACCGTGCACTGTCGCCTCGTGTGTCGTGGCATGATCGCCCGCCGCACTAGGGCTTGCAGTATGTCAGTGGCGCCGTGACATTTTCGTAGACCGGCAAGGATGCGCGGGTTTAGCAGGGCGGCGGGGGTTCCATCCTGCAGTAGCCGCCGTCGCAGGCCCGTGTCCCGTATGTGTTCTCGCGTCTTCCTTACAAAACGCCCCGGTTCGTCCATCTGCACATAGTCTTCTTCTTCGTGCGCGCACACGTGCGTGATCCCGGCTGCGTGGTAGATCCACTCCAGGTCATACCGGCTGCGTGTCTTGTAGGCGGCGGTGGCGGCTGCATCGGCGGCGTTGATGGCCATGTTCTGCGCGTGACCCTTCGCCCACGTGATCTCCGGAGCGTCTTTCAGGACGACTGCCAGCGGGTCTCCTCTCCTCGCGCTCGCTGCCCTTGCGATCGCGCTCTTGCTGTCGCACCACCACTTGCGGAGTAGGGGCGACGAGGTGTTCGCGATCGCGGTTGCTACGAGTGCGATCGCGCAAAGCTCCGCTTGCGTACTTGAGCATATCTTCCCGACGATTTTGGCTCCGTAGGCCTTGCCGTTCAGGTAGACACCCACAGCACCAACCTGCGCTTCCTCTCGAAAGCTTCCGTCTGTCGCTATTTCGACGACCTGCCCCGTTGCTCTCTGCAGCGCGCATTCCAGATCTGCGAGGATCTTCGGCTTGGCTCCTGTCCGGACGGGTCGCAGTTGGAAGTCCCTCGCTGGAAGCTGCTGGCTTCGGGTGTGCGGCCTCGCTGCGATGTGGGCCCGTGTCCTCTGCGCGTCGCAGTAGTCCGATATCCGCGTCAGGCGAAAGCCAATTCCACTAGCCGTGTAGTCTCGCACGCCTTTGCTGTTTCTGTGCGTCGGTACCAAGGAGTTGTAGGCCGCGTTCAACTTCCAATGGTCGGGTTGGAAACATCGAGACAGTACGTGTGCTGACAGGGTGGGTAGGGCGTGGCTCCGGAATAGGTCGGCTTTTTTTTTTTTTTTTTTGGATTGTCCTTAGTGTTTTGGGGCTTTTTTTTAAAAAAAGGAGTCGGTCCTCAGTCGGTGTTCTCACTGAGCCACCGGTGACATTTAAAGGAGGTGGGTAGACAATGTTGGTTTGGTGTTTTGGGCGAGTGAGAGAAACCCGATTGCGGCGACAACCATTTCTCGTTCACGTGTGGCCCTATTTACGCTCTTTTTGGGCAAAATCCAAGATCCTATTTACGTTTTTTTGCACTTTTTCCGCCTGTTTTCTGCACCCGTTTTGGATCGTAGCTACACTGAGAGGGTGAAAGATTTCGGACTGAGGAATGTCAGACTCTTCGCGCTTTCGCTTTCTTTGTGTCGTCTGTGCTGAGGAGATTGTACCAGCACTGCCGCTAAGATCATCACCATCATCACAATCGGAAGTTTGTCAGGCGCAAGTTCCAACAGGAACTCGAATGGCGTTGTGTCAACGCTTGCCAATATAAAGCTAAGACCTTCAGAGGCTCCAAGCTTGGTCACAAAACATTTCTGAATAGTTCTTCATCGAACGAAGAAATCGAGCCGAGCCACACGGCATGCTATGTCTGTTTTGCGTTCCGGACTGGGTAACTTGTCTCTTGCACTCTGATGAATGATCATATCATATGCGGCCCTCTATGGCGGTCATCGAAGTAATGGAGTATTTATCACCCCCTTCTTCGGCTCGTAGCGAGCCGAAAAAAACGGTATGGTACACCCAACTCCCCCACTCGCGTAAGCCCGAAGAAACGGGCATGCCTGTCATGTGCAGGCATCCAAGCCAGCTTGCTCCCTCCTCCACCAGTTCTTCGAAAGACCTGCATGGGCCTGCTTGGGTGGCCTTCGGGTGGCATCTTGGACACAAGATTTGTGCTGATAACGTACTGATTCAGCATGTGTACAAAGAGGAACTAAAAGAATTAACGTGCTGAAATCAGTACGTTTAGCATGCTGAACGTAAGGCCTGGCTGTAGCCTGGTGCAAAAAAAGTGCAAAAAAAACGTGTTTGGGCAAAATCTCTATTTACATTCACGCTTTAAGGCCACACCTGTTCTCGTTGTTTCTTTTTTTTTTTTTGTGGGGGGGGCTGGAAGAGTTTGCCAGGGGCATTAGTTCAGAGGTTCCTGGGGTTTGCAGAATCTTTACCGTTTTATGGGGGGGGGTTGGCTCTGGGGGGCGTTCTGGCCAACGCTGTCGCATCGGTGGCTCGGGCCGGAGCTGACGCACACCTACAACTGTGTCCAAAGTAACCGCGGCTAGCAATCACAATGGGCCTGCCCTCCAGCGCCCCCGGCGCCTTCGCACACCCCGTTGTGCGTTTTTCTGACGAATTTCATTATCATTTCTTCCCTCCGGCCGACCCCGGTTCCAGGGAAAGCCTGCTAACACGGGAGCCAAGCTTCACGTGTTCGGCGGTACTGCAGAGCCACGGGCCTACGGGTCAAGTGGCTACCGATTTCCCAAACTAAAGCATCAAGGTGTGGCGCACCTTGGGGCTTGGCACATAAGCTCGTCGAGACGGTCAGCCACAGCAGAGCGGACGGGGTTGTGGCACTGTGCTGCCTCCGACTCAAGCCTTGCAAGCTGTGGTTGACCGTCACGTTCCTGGACCCGGAGCGGCCTTTTTCTTTTTTCTTCTTCTTCTTCTTCCCTCCGGCCGACCCCGGTTGCAGACTTAGACCGTCGGTTCAACTCTCACACAACGTAAACTAGTCCCCTGGAGCTTGCTTGAAATATTCGGGAGGGGGAGAGGGTGGGGTCGCGCTTTTCGGGCGTTTTCCCGACGCACGCTTGTTTTGTCTTTTTTGGTTTCCCTGGCAAAGCTGCACGGCGAGATCCAGCCTCGGGAGCTGCAGTAATGAGGTTCCACCCGAGTCACACCCGAAATGCGGGTGTGCTAAAACCAAAACGCGTGTGGATCAACACCCGAAAAGCGGGGGCGCGACAGCCGCTCTTAAAACTCGAGCTTCTGAGGCTGGACCTCACCGCGTAGCTTGAACTCGGGGGGCGGGAATAGTGAAGTGCACTAACTTTCAGAGGGGGTCCTGTTCGATCCATCAGACCCCACCCCATCCACCCCGGCTCGGCGGGCGGAGTCTCGATGGTGAACGGGCGGTCCCGTCTGCGCCGTGCTTCAGTACGCGTTTCAGAACGTGCCGGCACCTTCCTGTCAATTCCTTTTTGTAAACTTTCATTTTTTGTGTTCTCGTTGTCGTCGAGAGAGAGAGAGAGAGAGAGAGAGAGAGAGAGAGAGAACACATAAAACAAGTCAAAGGGTGTGGGCCTCCACCGTCAGGTGGGCCCCCACCGTCAGGTGGGCAGGCTAGTTTCGGGGTGGCTCCCTGGGAGGGACAGGGGCGGGGTTGTCACGCCTTAGCAGTCCCAGGGCCTCTCCCCTCCCACCTATATGTGTTCTCGCTGTCATCGCTACCGCGCTGACATTTCCGAGAGAGAGAGAGAGATCAAGAACTTCGTGGAAGTGAGAGAAGTTCAGTACAAACCAGGGCTTACGATCCGTTTTCGGTCAGTGAGTGTCCCCATGTGGAACGCTTAAGGTTCGAGTGAAAAAGAACATTTCCCCCTATGTGCGGCGGGCAAAAATATGCCTTCTCTCTTTCGCTTTCCTTTCAAAAACTGTTGCGTTGACGCATCCACACTTTTTCTTTTTTTTTGAGCAGGCCGAGTTCCAGGCCTCTCTTCAGGTTGTTCTTCTTCTTTTTCACCTGGTATGTCTTGAGTTAGGGATCTCCATGTGAAGCACGGACAAGTAAACTGTGACAGTGACATGAATCTTCAGTTTGGTGTTAGTTCGCTCATTGCTCAGGCTTACATTTTTGGAACACATTGCAATGTCTCGAAAAAAAAATTGTGCCCCTGCTGGCTTGGCTGTGCGGCCTTGGCGACTTGTCAGACCGACCGGGTGACCGGCCTAGACACCACCGCATGTGGACCTATGGGTCCACACATGGAAGCTCATGTGGTATCTGTGGATCATCATTTTGTTTCTGCGATTTGACGTTTGGTACCAGGGGACCAGGGAAAGCCTGCTACACGGGAGCCAAGCTTCACGTGTTCCCCTACGGGTCAAGTGGCTACCGATTTCCACCGCAGCACTTGTCAGCAGCGCTCATCCAACAGTCCTACCCAGCACGACAGCACCTGTGCAGTCCTTCATGCAAGCGCCCATGCAAGCAGCATCGTATGTTGTGAACTACAACGTCAACCTGCCGGGACTCCCCCAGTTGCAGCAGAACAACCAGGCACATTGATCTGTGACC
Source organism: Diplonema papillatum (assembly GCA_030068145.1). NCBI lineage: Eukaryota > Euglenozoa > Diplonemea > Diplonemida > Diplonemidae > Diplonema > Diplonema papillatum. Next base: position 260,687 of record JAPJBO010000003.1, on the reverse strand, counting down.
CGTCACTTACTCCACTCCTACACAACGTTCTGCTACGCATGTCTCAGACACACAACGTTCTGCCGCGCACATTTGCTACGCAACGTTCTGCTAAACACCAACGTAACTGCAAAGCAATATGCTCGACGTCTTACACAACGTTCTGCCGTGCACATTTGCTACGCAACGTTCTGCTAGACACCAACATAACTGCAAAGCAGTATGGTTTTCTTTCCATCCTCGGGAATTTAGCCGCTCGTGGCTCGGGGTTGCAAACCCCCCCTCGGGCCTCCCTCGGGACTAAAACCGACACCTCGGCAAAATAAACGGAAATTATTGCCGAATAAATGCTTATTATGTAAAGCTGGATTCAGGACGCATGTGAAAACGCCACGGTTTGCGGCGACGTGCTTATGTTTGGTAAAAAGAAATGCGTAGTTTTGTTGAAACTGCCGTGTGGAAATCCACACGTTCCACACGTGGACCGTAAGCCCTGGCTCGAACCGAAACCGAAAGGCGGGCTTGGCATGCGGGGGGGAAATCTTAGTTGTTCCAGTGGATACATTCCCAGCCCCGGAGAAGCTCGGCCCCCGGGTGTCCCGTGGGTCCAGGCTCTCCGGGGCTGGAGAACGGATCTCCTGGTAAAACAGAAGGAAAGTGTCCCCTGTTGTTCCAGTGGATACATTCCCAGCTCTCCAGAGTTGAGCCCCAGCCCCGGGGCCAGCCGCCGCACTGTCCGGGCAGCGTGACCGAGACTCTGCTCGGCGAATTTTTGCTTCTTGAAATGCGGACAATGCCCTGCATGCCATGCCGGCAATGCGGACGGCATGCGCTGCCACATCGGATGGCTGCGAGCAAAAGAAATGCGTAGTTTTGTTTTATTCTTTTACTTGCTAGTTGTCGACAACTTGTTTTGTATTGAGGTGTCATTCAGATGTAAATCCAAAGCCGCCCACGTCAAATTTTGTTAAGCAGCGGCTGCCAAAACTAGCCGTGACACCTATGATCAAAGTAAGTAGGAAAGAAACGCGTTCGTAGTTCGGGCAGCGTGACCGCGAGACGCTGCTCGGCGATTTTGCTTCTTGAAATGCGGACAATGCGGACCTCGAAGACGTCGTGGCAGCGCATGTTGCTGTTTTTTTGTTTGTTTGTACGTGCCGGGGGAGGTTTAGCCTGTTAGTGAGTGATAGTGAGTGAATATGATCGGTAGGCTAAACTTCTCCCAAACACGCTGCCAGCGTTCTCTTTCGTGTTTACAATTAATTGTTATTACGAAAAAGAAAGAAATGCGTTCAGTTTTGCTGTCATTCCTTTTGTTTGCTCTTTCGAGAAAGAGATGAGAGAGCCTACTGGGGATGAGGACGGGGAACGGGCTGTAGTTTGGCCCATGAGAGGCAGACCCCTGCACGGTGAGGTTAAAGAGAATGTGCCCGAGTCACACCCTACTGAGCACATCCGCTTTTTAACACCAGCCTTAGCTCCAGCTTCTGAGGCTGGACTCCACCGTGCACATGCTCGTTCTCAGTGTCGGGTTTTGCTCGAACGGAGACCAACCCAAGGTTAGAGCTCGGCAGTGAGTCTATAGGTGGGGATCGTCGTTTTGCTGTGGGGGAGAGCTTGGAATGTTGTTGGGGGGGAAAGGTCTGTTGACGTGAACTTCGAGGTTAACTTGAAACTCTGAGAGGGGGGAGCAGTGCGAGAAGGCGCTTGGAATGGTTAGTGCTCAACACGGCACTGGTCCCGTCTGTGCCGTGTGTTCGGTTCCATACGTAAGACACGGACACATAAGGCGGACCGTCATCAGCGCGGAACCTGCGTGTCTGCAGACACGACAGCGGTGTGAGTTTGCCGGGAGGCTGTCCGTAGCTTGTCACAGCCAGTGCTCCTGTAGCCCTGTAGCAAAGGCAACTCGATCACGGGGAAGACCCTGTCTCTTTTTGATGTTCCGGCAGGACACCGGACACCGCCTCTCATGGAAGAGGACAGTGTTTCGGGAACCCCTGCCTAGCTTCATGGATTCCAGAGACACGGGCCTACAGGCGAAGAGGCTACCGATTTCCCGAACCAAGCATCAAGGCATAAAATGCCTTGGGGATAGGCGCTTGCGCTGAACACGAGCCCGCAGATACGGTCGACCGCAGGGCAGAACGACGAGCATCCTTTTTTTCCTCCGTTAAACCCACCCATTTGGGCGGGTCGCATGAGGGCCTGGACTCTCTTTTACTCTTCAATCGTACATCTGTACTGACGGGAACATTTCCGGAACAACGGTTGCACATGAAAGAAAAAACGAAGCCAACGAAAAAGTGCTAATACAGGAACCCCAGGTAGCCGAAGGTCGCAGGTAACCCAGAGAGGTTGATACACGCGAAGAACAAGAAACTTTTGCCTTGTCATTTTCACAGTTGCTGATCGCCCGTTGCTTCGTTTATCAGTGCAAGCCCCAACTCCGGAAATGTTCCTTCTTCGCCCTTGGACTACTAGGCTTGTAGTATAATTGCCCGGTGAATCCCGGGCCCATACAAATGGTCCCCATCAAGACGCATCAGACAGATGCTCCCATCCTCTGATGGGTAGTCCTCTTCTCTCTGCGTCGGTGCCGAATGCGGAAGGAAGGCTTTGGGCGGGATAAAAGCTTCCGCTGCTCTTGCTCGTGCGGCCGGTGCTTAGTTGTTGGCCGCCGTGAGTGCGTGGTTTGGAAGAATGGTGCCTTTTTCGGCGGTACGGGAGGAGGGTAAAGTTCGTTCTGACTTCTCTTTTTCGGAAGCCTTCGAGGAAGAAAAGACAATTTCGACGTGCGCGCTTGCTTTTTTCGCGTGGTTTCGTACTTTCTTCTGCGGTCTGACTTTGATCTGACAAGAAACAGTCACACGGAAAGTTCGCTTGGGATTCCGGCTTTTTAGGATGACCTTTAGCAAATCTTTCTGTGTGGGTGGGTGTGTGTGTTCTACAATCCCGGTCTATGGGTTTATTTTGGTCTAGCTCTTCTCTGCGACGCCCGGAAGGAATTGGCAGCTAGCTTCTGGCCTCATCGCACTCGGTCTCGGCTTGGGTCATCGAGTTCATTCTTCATCAGAAAGGGAAGGAAGGAGAGAAGTCTGACAGAAGCCTGATAACTTGCTTCCTAGCGAATGAGATAGAGTGTGCCTGTTGACCATGTTAATGGGCCAACCAGGCGAGATCAAATTCCATCAGAAAATTTCAGTCTCAGAAAAACCCACCTCAACCCACCCGAATTCTCCTGTTGTAGGCTCGGGTGGTAGGCTCATCCTGCCATGCGCTTTGCTCCAGTTCCTACCGTATACTAAAGTAATTTTCAAGCAAAGAAATCACAATCGACAAAAGGGTTACGTGTCGGACACGTATTTCTTTCCCAGTGGCTGAGATTGCCGTTGCCCTGCAAATGCCAAGAAGAACGGTTCGGCGTCCGTCTTGGAGTGTGGCTCGGGGCTTTTAGAGGTCAAAGTTCGCTCGAGCCTCCCTCCTTAATTGGATCTGGCTCGGGAACATAGGGAGCGGAAAAAGAAAGGTTGCGCGATCTCCGTCGGCTGTTTGTAGCGTTCTATCTGAGGTTTGAGCAGGGCTTTTCCCAGGGTTTGCGAGGTCCGGGGCGGGAGCGACTTTTCCGCCTTCAGTTTTCCGCTTTTGGACCATGGTGCCGTAGCTGAATCCGGCACTGCACTACGCGCTGCGCCGGTCCACCCTCTGCTGATAGATTGGCGATAGACTATGATAGACAGCAGTGGCCAGTGATAGCCTGTGCGAGCCTGTGCGAGCCTGTGATAGGCTGCTGATAGACTTCCAAGATATAAGGTGGACTGGCTCAACTACGCTGCTTCTAGGCAGTGAAAGTTTTAGTTGGCTGCGGCTGTGTACGGAAGAGCGAGTGTCGGTCCTCTACGAGTCCAAGCAGCCATATAGATCCCCCCTCTCTCTCTGTCTGACCCTGACTTTTTTTCCGGGAGGGCTCCCCTCCTGGTTAAAGTTATTCTTTTCGGAGTGAACGTTCGCTTTGAAACTCCCGGGTGGTTAAGGTACTCCGGGCGACCCTTGGGCGAAATGATTTTTTTTTTTTTCTCTTTTCATTCGCAAAGGCGGTGACTACACGTGGAGAGAGTGGCGGAGAGTACGTGATAACGTTCGGTGCATCGGTAGTGAAGCGGCACAGTGCTGTAGTAGGGTGAGCGGTCAGTCTACTTGGTAGCCTTCGACCTACACTTCTTCGTGTTCTGTTCGTTTTAGAGGGAAAGTTCGCTTGAAACTCCGGGGTTTTAAAGTCTCGGTGACCTTCATCAATATGGGAAGATCTCCTTTGTGCTCTGAGTGTCGTAAGAGGGGTGGTTTCGCCCACTATCCGCATACCTTACCTACGGTAGGCCCTTCTCGGTATGCCGTAGTAGGTGACTGTCTGCCTTGGTACCGCGTGACCGTCTCTTTTCGTAATTTTTTGTGTGCCGAGTGGTGAAGACCTGTGGCTGTCGACGCGCAAGTTTTGCTTCTTTTGGTAAAGGCAGGAGTTGCCCGTCCGCGTGGGAGACTCGAGGGTGTCGTCTTTCATACTTGGTGTGGAGAAAAAAATGAACATTTCCGAAGTCGGTGGCTCGCGCATTAAAACAGCGGATCAGCACCAACCGAATCATCCCAATGGCGAACACGCGAAGGTAAAGGGATGCCGAATGATCCCAATGACGAACACGCGAAGGTAAAGGATGCCGAATAATCCCAATGGCGAACACGCTAAGGTAAAGGATGCCGAATGATCCCAATGGCGAACACGCTAAGGTAAAGGATGCCGAATGATCCCAATGGCGAACACGCTAAGGTAAAGGATGCCGAATGATCCCAATGGCGAACACGCTAAGGTAAAGGATGCCGAATGATCCCAATGGCGAACACGCTAAGGTAAAGGATGCCGAATGATCCCAATGGCGAACACGCTAAGGTAAAGGATGCCGAATGATCCCAATGGCGAACACGCTAAGGTAAAGGATGCCGAATGATCCCAATGGCGAACACGCTAAGGTAAAGGATGCCGAATGATCCCAATGGCGAACACGCTAAGGGAAAGGATGCCGAATGATCCCAATGGCGAACACGCTAAGGTAAAGGATGCCGAATGATCCCAATGGCTAACACGCTAAGGTAAAGGATGCCGAATGATCCCAATGGCGAACACGCTAAGGTAAAGGATACTTGTTCCTTGATGGGTGCAGAGTTGGTTCGAGGGATTCGCGCATTTGCCCCATTACGCGGCCTTTGTTCCGGAAATGTTCCCTTCCCCGCATGGAAACCCCGATGAAAGGTTGTGTCGTTTGGAGAAGAAGTCTTTGAAAGCTTAAGGATTTTCTTCTTCTTCTTTTTCTTCTTCTTTAGCTTTTTTTTCTTTTCGAATGAATTCAAAAGAAATATTAGGTCTTTGGGGCTTAAGGATTTTCCTCTTCTTATTTTTCTTCTTCTTTTTCTTCTTTTTTAGCTTTTTCTAGACTGTTTCTTGTAGTAAGCGGTCGGTTTTTTGAAGTCTCCGTTTGACTTGTGAGGTGAGGGGGGGTTTTCCTTTTGTGCTGTTAGAGCAGGGCCTGGCAGTGTGTTTTCATTCATTTTCGTACTTTGTGTCGCTTTTTCTTTTCGAATGAATTCAAAAGAAAATAGTAAGTGCGAAGGGGGAAAAAAGATTCGAACAGCAATGTGGCCTCCCCCCCCCCCCAGCTTCTGAGGCTGGACTACGCCGTGTGTGGAGCAGTTCCTCGACACTCTGAGGGCCCGACAGTGATCATGTCAAACGTGCGAACTCTTGAACGTTTGACTAACGTTTGTAGCGTTTATTGCGGTTTAGAGTTTCGGTCTTTTGGGGTCACCCGGGACCATTGAGGCTGGGAGGTCGGGCAATAAAAGGGATGCCAGGCATAATTACACACTTTAGCTATGGCTAGCCAAGTTTGTGTTTGCAAAATTCATGTCAAACGTGAATCAAACGCTGGCTGCGCCTGCAGCGGGGACCCGAGTGCGGAGTCGGCTTGCTGATATGAGCTTCTTCTTCGCGCAAGTCCCGCGCCCTTTATTTGAGATTCGGCTTCAGTAACGACCGTCTCAATATCGGCCAGACTTGTTTGCAGAAAGAGGGCCCTAGGACAGTGATCATGTCAAACGTGCGAACTCTTGAACGTTTGACTAACGTTTGTAGCGTTTATTGTGGTTTAGAGTTTCGGTGTTTTGGGGTCACCCGGGACCATCGAGGCTGGGAGGTCGGGCAATAAAAGGGATGCCAGGCATAATTACACACTTTAGCTATGGCTAGCCATGTTTGTGTTTGCAAAATTCATGTCAAACGTGAATCAAACGCTGGCTGCGCATGCAGCGGGGACCCGAGTGTGGAGTCGGCTTGCTGATATGAGCTTCTTCTTCGCGCAAGTCCCGCGCTCTTTATTTGAGTTTCGGCTTCAGTAACGACCGTCTCAATATCGGCCGGACTTGTTTGCAGAAACCTACAATGCATTCCGACGGAATCCACGCAGAACCTCGCTGGCCCTACACGGAATCACACGGAATCTGTATGGGTCCGTACAGGAGTATTTCTACTCCGTGTGAGTGCGGCAGAATCCGTCGGAATGCGATGTACGAAGAAATGTGGAAACGGGTTTTTTGCCAAGAGGCTTTTCGTGTTATTCTGCAGATGAAAGAAGGGGGGAAAAGGACGAAAGCGGGAGTGCGTAGTTTTGTGTTGAACTTTTGAAACCTTTCGGCCACACGACTGAATAGGGGGGTGGGGCTTTTTTTTTCTTCTTTTTTTTCTCGACTCCTTTTTGCGGTATTATTCTCACTGCTTCGTCTTTTCTATCATTATAACGTTCCCCTGGTTTGCTTTTGCGGTCGATGGCCACATGGGTTTGCGGTCAGCCACTTAGCTGTTTTGGCCGCAAGAACTTTCCCAGGTTTTGCGGTGGAAAGCTGTCTTTGTCGAAGCGGCGGTTGCCACGACCGGGTTTCCCCTGTAGAGAGTATTCTTTTTTTTGCTTCCGGAATATTTTCTTTTCCACCTATAATTTTATTTTATTTTTGGAGGGCAAGTTCTTTTAGACTGTTTGCTGTGGCAAGCGGTAGTGTTGAACTCTCCGTTTGACTTGCGAGGCGGAGGGGTTTCCTTTGTAAAGTTAGATCAGAGTCAGGTACGCACTTTGGGTCGCGTTTGCTATTTGTGGTCCCGTGTCTTTATTTTTGTGTTTATTTTTCCTTTTCAAGGGACTGTTGCAGGGGTAGGACTCCGTCTGACCGAGCAGCTAAAGCCGGTTTGGGGCTTCCACGGTGTCCGTGCACGTCAGGGTGCCTGCTTACGCATGCTCCGTCGTCGGCTTTGCAGCGTCGCTCTGCACTATTTATTTTTTCTCCGGGGTTTTTTTTGTAACCCGGAAAGGTTTTTTCCCCCCCCTCCTCCAGTGCTCCCGCTAACCTCACTTTTGGTGAGGAATTCAAAACCCTGCTTTTGGGCTTTTTTTTTTTTGCGCTCCAGCCGGGACAGTGGACCAGCCCCTGTGGCGGCCCCAGACTTCTGCCGGCCAGCCCACCATGCCCAGCAGAGAGTAGACCGTGATGCAGTGCTTTGGCGACACGATACCACCAACGGGGAAAAGGTGAGGAATTCCTCATGAGGAATTCCTCACCCTCTTTTTTCGAGCCTCTTTTTTTTTTTTTGAGGAATTCCTCGCACTTTTTCGTTAGCGGGAGCACTGCCCTCCTCCTTTCTTTCCCCGTTGTGTTACCGCGAGCCAGTCCTTTTCCTTTTTTTTCCCCCCTACCGTTCTCGTCCCTTCCCAAAATAGGTGCCCCGATTGTTTTCATCCCGACGACCTTCCTTTTCGCACAGTGAACTTCAGCAACTTTTGCTCGAGCTAAGGTCCGGCCTCACGTGACCACACTCGGAAATAGGGTGCGCACACCCTATTTCACAGCCTATTTCCGCGTGTGGCACACCCGCTTTTAGAGAGTCATCGGAAATCCAAAAATTGGAAAACAACCACCTAAGTGGCCCCGAAACACCCCGGTGTCGCATGATGGGGAAAAAACGCATTGTTTTTGTCCCACAGCAGCCGGGCGGCTCTCGCCGGATATAGTACGACTGGAATGGTATCCCAATCTACGTTCGGAAGATCCATTTGTTCTAGGGTAGGCACAGCCGGCATATTTTTTGTTTGTGCCGACGTGTGTAAACCCTGTTTTGAGTGATTTAACACAGCACGCTGCCATCCGACACTTTTTGATATAGACAAGCAAGCTTGTTACCATAAAAAAGTGGCAAGATGCTCGTTTGGGCTCATAGAATGGCCGCAGAAATGCGAAGACACGGAAAAGACATAAGTCAGTCGGTCCTAAGGCAAGGTGTAATTGCTCGCCTCAAAGCTGCCACTGACGGGCTTGCTCGGACGTGCAGGATTGCCGAAAGGGAATGCGTGGACATTCCGCCCGGATGCAGAGATCTGAAGTGTTGACACACTGACGATCCTGTTGAACACGGGACGAGTAAGCCAAGAGACCGCCAACAACGCGTGCCAAAGGGGGTAGGAGTAGGCAGCAAAAAAGGTTTGCGAGGCACCCAAAAAAAAAATGGAAGTATAGGAGTTCTGTAGCACTTGGGTATGGGCCTGTTGGATGACACCAACGACGGGCTGCATTTCTGAGCGCGGTAGACGATTTACGTCGTTCTGATGGCTGGCGGCTTTGCTTGTTTGATTATTCTAGAATGTTTCTTTGTGTTTCTTTCTTACTTTCTTTTTCTAACGACCAGTACTGTTATCCCTCATCTTATTATTCATTTTTTAGAGTGAAAGTTCGCTTGAAACCTTTTGGACAATCCCCGCTTCCCTTTCAGTTTCCTCCCTTTGGCAGATAGAAATTCAACCAGGTGGCCCAATTTTACGCTCTGTCGCCAGGCTCTTTCTACGTTTTCAGCGGTTCGGCGGCTTTTTCTTTTTTTCTTCGGTTTTAAAACTCAGGGTCTGCCCTCCGTTGTAGAAGCCCACCCCCTCCCCGCCTTTCCTGAAAACGCTGTGTTTCGCGTTTTTTTCCCCGACGATTTCATGTTTTCTGTTTTTGTATAAGCACCTGCTTTGTATGTTTGTGTTCCCGGTCTAAATCTGCGACGCCAACGAATCCCCTGAAAAAAGCTAATTGAACCTTTTTTTTTCAGTGCTGGTCGGCGGGTTGCTGCGGGAGGGTGACGAAGGACCGTCCGGGCATCGATTTGCTGATTTTCTCGATGCAGGCGATGGCGGCGGCGTTGACGGTGTCGTCGCGCAGCTCCTCGAAGCCGTGGGCGAACATGCAGTGCACGCCGTACGGGCACGCTCCCTCCGACGTGTCGTGCTTCTGGCACGACTTCACCTTGTACTTCATAGGGTCCACTGCCGGCTTACCAGCACCGTGCACTCTCCGAAGGACGTCGAGGTTGGTTTCGCGCGAGCGCAGCTCCTTGGGCGAGTGGGCAAAAACGCACTGCTGCCCGTAGTGGCACGCCCTGTTTTGCGCCATGTTTCGGCAAAGCTTCACCTTGTAGTACTCGGGCTCGACGCGGTTCCCGCCCGCGACGGTACCGGCGGCGTTGAGGTCCACTGCCGCCGCCGGCTGCTGCTGCTGCTGCTGCTGCTGCTGCTGCTGCTTGAAGGCCGATTCGGCGGGGTGGCCCGCCGCCGCGGCACGGCGAGGCAGGATGGGTGCGGAAAAGTGCCGCGCTGCCGCGTCCGGCAGCCGCAGCGCCGCGGCGGCGGCCGGCGCGCACGTATCGGGGCTGTCGTCGCCGGCGTCGGCGTCGTCTTGCAGCAGGGCCGGCGGGCCTTCGACGGAGTCAAGCCACTTCTGGACGACCGTCGACGCCACGCCGTCTGAGCCGTCGTCCAATTCGTCGCCTTCCGCTGACTCGCCGTTCGCCCCAGCGCCAACCCACGCGGGAGGGACCTGCCGCGGGTTCTGCTCCCGCTGCTGCTGCTGCTGCAGCTGCTGGTGGTGGTGGTTGGGGTTGTACGCCTGCATGGGAAGCAGCGGCACGGCCCTCTGCGCGAACGCGGGCGGGATCGCGCGCGAAAACGGCGTTGCTTCGGGGGCCGCCGGGGGGGTGGTCGCGGTAGCGGCAGCGGCGGTGGTGGTGGTGCAAGTGAGTGCCGCCGCCGCCAGCGCGGCGATCTGCGAAGCCAGCGGGGCCTCGGTGGCCTCCCGCCCGGCCGGGTTGCCCAAAGACCGCAAGATGCCCTCCATCAGCACCTTAACGTGCTCGTGGGAGGACGCGTGCGCCGCGTCGCTTTTCCCCTGCGGCTGCTGCTGCTGCTGCTGCTGCTGGTGCTGGTGCTGGTGCTGGTGCTGGTGCTGCTGCTGCTGCTGCTGCGCCTGCTGCTGCTGGTGGTGGTGGTGCTGCTGCTGCTGCTGCTGCTGCTGCTGCTGCTGCTGCGGGACGCACTGCTGCTTCGGGGCCATGGCCTCCCACATCGTGGGACACGCAACCCCGCGGTCTTTCGCCTGCCCGGGGCCAGCGCCCTGCGGAAACGGAGCCGGCGGCAGCTGCGGCAGCCCCCAGCAGCCCTTCGGCGGCGCGGTTTCGCCGTCGGCCTTCGACGACAGCAGCGGGATGCCGGCCTCCGCCGCTGGCGGGCCGGGCCAGCCGGCCGCGCGACCGCCGGCCGTAGCCGCGAAGAGCGCGTCTGCAGCGTGCTGCGGCTGCGCCGGCTGGGGGTAGTCGGTCATGGCAGTGAGCTTCTTGGCGAGGTCCGACAAAAAGTGCTCAGGGTACTCCATGTCGTCTGCGTGGGGGAAGAAAGGCGGCGCCAAAGCAGGGGCCTGCCTTTGAGACGCCGGCGCTGCTGCGGATCTGAAGCTCGGCGATGGGGCTGCCTGCGTGTTCGGGTTGCTGTTGGTGTTGCTGTTCCCGCTCGAGGAGCTGCACTCGAGCTCCGTCGCAGTCGGCTGTACCTCGCTGCTGGTCGCTTCCGCCGGCTCCGCTCGCATGGCCTTCAGCCCGAGGAACAGCACCGACGCGTCGAACACCCCGCTGGCTGGGCCCTGCTGCGATGAAGTTCTGCCCATACCCTTTCTGCTCGCTTTCCGCGCGGGTCTTTCCCTTTTTTTTTTTTTTTTTTTTTTTTTTTTTTTTTTTTTTTCTTTAACGGCTCGTATTCAAGTTGCGCGGTGGCGTCCTTTTTTTTCGGGGTTCTATTCGGAAGGGGGCTGCTTAGATCAGCTGCTGATCAGCTGCGGAGCTTCGGCTGGGCGGCGGTTGACTGCGGGATATGATCCGCGGACGCCGAAAAGAGGTGTTGGTGCTGCGCTTTTTCGCCTTTTCTTTTCCTTTTTTTTTTTTTTTTTTTCTATTTGTGGCGTTTCCTTTTTTTAAAAGGTGTCTGGTTTTTTGATGGCCCGGCGCAGTTTGTTGTTGTTTTTTTTTTTTTTTTTACTTTTTATTTTCCAGACTCGTTTGTTTGCTTTTGCTTGCGACTTTTTTGCTTGTGCGTGGTTTGGATTTTCTTTTTTGTGTGGTCTTGTGAGAGAGCAAGTGAGAGCCGGAGGCGCAGAGAAGGCACGAATGGAGAAAAGAAAGTGGTGAAAGAGGGGGTGGTAGTCTTGATGTTGTTTACCAGGGCTGAAAAGATGGAGTGCTCTCTTCTCTTGGACTAATCCTTTGTTTTTCCACTGTTTTGGGTTTGCTTGATGGTTTTTTGGTTAAGTATCTTGTTGTCTGTTGGACCCTTGCTTGTGGTGAAGTTGACTTGCGCCCTCTATATTCTCTCGATTTCCTTCGTGCCTCCTGTGCCTTTTGCTTTGCGGGATCTTTGATTGTGTGTTTCCTTCTTTTTTTCGTTAAGCGTGCTATACCTCTTCTGTGGCTCTTCCTATCTTTCTTTCTAACGGAAGCCGGCCGGGTTGCTGGGGAGTTGTCGAAGGAGGTTTATCCTTTCCCTGTCTTTTGCTCTTCGATACAACCGGTGGGTGTACGCAAAGAGGAGAATGAAAGAATAAAAAAGAGTGTTCGGCAGTGTTCAAAGGAGAAACACCTGTGGTCGGTTTTGTGGATTGGGGCCTTTAGCTTGCGGCAACGGAAATGTTGAAGGTGTTTCGAGGTTGTGATAGAGTCTGCCGGTCGGTCATTGAGGAGAGGGTGTAGATGAGTCAGTCCACCCTTGTTTTCTGGAAGTGCATCAACTGCCTGCTGCAGTCTATCACAGTGCCGGATGGATGCGGGCAACTGCACCTTTGTACCACTGACACCCTCTGGTGCTTCCAGGTTACGCGCAATCGGGGGTTTGAAACATGATGATTGATGATGAATATCAAAAAAGAAAAGCCCGCACCCACGCGGCGTTGACTGTGGCATAAGGGCTGCCTTGATATTTACTTGATCAAACGCACACGAAGCTGAAAGTATCACAGTCTATCAATCGGAAAGGGCGCCACCGTGCGGCGGTGGCGAGAAGGTTGGATCGAAGCGGAAATCGGAAGCCGGCCCCGCAGCAGCAGGCTTTGCCCGAGTAAACTCCGGTGTCTCGTCCACAGACGCTCCTCACCTTTGGTGGCACGTTGCGAGCCAATGTGAGCCAGTCCACCTTTATTTCCTGGGCCCGGGTTTTTTAAACGCAACTTTTTTTCTAACTTTCTAAATTTCACTGCACATGCACTTTTTTTCTAGGTTTGGGTTGTGTGTCGCCGATACCCCTTGAGCCGTCGCTGTGCGCGTCAAAGTGCGAAGAGACAAACGATGTGAAACGAAACAATTTTCTACTACTGGATCTGTCTCAGCCTTTCCCTCGAAGCGGGGACGACGGAACGCGTCAGGACGGGGGTGTAGGAGTGGGGACCTCCACCCGCACTGTGCACAATTTAGCTGCGTCGTGTGCAGGGGGGGGGTGTCGACGAAGGCTCGAAAAAAGAGAGAGGCTGAACCCAGTGATTTATATACGGGTCCGGGGCCTCGGGGATCACCCCAAGCAGCGAAGAAAAAGATGCGTCGGCGGCATATGGTATACCGTACACACGAGTGCCTTGCCTACAACTGCACGCGCTGTGCCATTGGCAGTCTCCTCTTGAGTATTTCCTGCTATAGCAGGTGCTTGTTCAAAAACGAGCATATCCGAAGCTGGGTCTTGCACTGATAAACAGGTGGCGGACAATGGCCAAAGGTGATGAAAATGACAAGGCAAAGGTTCGCGTGTACAGAGCATCCAACTCTCTGGAGGGAGATATTAGCTGTGTAGACAGAACACTGCCGCTCACGCATGTTTGATGCTCTGAGGTGTAAGGGTTTCCTGCATCAGCACCTTTTTTTTCAGAGTTAAAGCTTTCGTTGGCCACGTTGTCTTCGTCTTTGTCACGTGCAACCGTTGTTTCGGAAACGTTCCCTTCAGTACAAATGTACAACGTAATGAAAAAAAAAAAAGGTTTTAGAAAAAAGAGCAAAAACTGGGTCGCAGGCTCTTGGCCAGGGTCTGTGAGGGACCGAGGCTCGGGGAGTTCCCGTGGATCAGCGGCGAAAAAGACCTACGGAGCGCGGAGTGCCGGGCCCGCTGCAGCACCGGGCCTCAGTGAGGGCCGGTGAGGCTGCAACCACGCAGGGGCGGCGAGGGTGATGCAGCAGGGAAGCCTGGGGGGCGCCAGAGTCACGACGGTTCCATGAAGCGAACTGTGAAAACGGGGGTTTTGCCTAGAGGCTTTTCGTGTTATTTTGCAAATGCTTTGAGCTATCTTTGTGTCTGTGCTTTCAGTCGTCTTCTTAACCATGGTTAAGTGCGCAAATGGTGTCAGCCGAAGCTGAACCAATCAGGACCCCAACCGCAGAGCACCGAAGAGCACTTGAGACAGTGTGGCCCCGGAGCCCCGGGCTGGAGCTCTCATTGCACTCCAGAGCCCCGGGCTGGGTCAGGTATTTGGCCGGTGCCACCGGCGGGTGGATCGAACATTGCGAAGAAACCCCCGGAGTATCGGCAAGTAGCCGAACCCGCTGGGGTGCTGGCAACCCCTGAAGAAGCCTGCCGTCCGGGATTCGGTGGCACTTTCCAGACTTGCGATGTACAGTGTTGTGTCGTACATCGGGTACCAGAGGAGCAAGAGCAGCAGTCAGTTTTGAGCCTGGCAACAGGTGGTTGGTGCACTCTCCTGCACTCTCCGGCTGCGTCCGCCTTTGTTGCCAAGGTCGCTGGTTGTCTGGACCCAGAAAATGCTCGTTGCAGCCAGCCCCTTTTTGCACTAATTTCGAACCGTTCAGGTTAGGGACGACGAGTTCAGACGTGCGGATGTAGAACCAAGATGAGTGCCGTGCGTAGCGCTCCGCAGTGCGCCAGCCCTTATTTAGAGTTACAGTTCGCTTGAGAGACTTTTTCATCAATTTCGAGCCGTTCACGTGATGTCAGATGCGCTGAAGGGCGACCAGTTTAGACGTGCGACTGCAGAACCGACAGATGCATGCCGTGTGCAACGCTGTGCCGACGAGGCAACCTTGGCCCAGAAAATGCTCGCCGCAGTGCGCCAGCCCTTCCTTCTTACATTAAGTTCGAGAGTCGTTCGGTTGATAGCAGAGAGAGGGAAGGCAGCCGCGTGAACGTCGGCACCGAGCAGCACGTTGCTCCGGTGCACGTGCATCGCCTGCAGCCCGGGCATGACCCTCACTTTCGGCGACCGATGCCACGTCGCGCGAGTACCGCAGCCAGACAGAGGCCAAGTGCGGCGCTGGGCTCGGACCATGGGCAGGGTTTCGGAGAGACGATGGCATCTCTCCGGAAGGTTCGGACCCCTTGGAAATGATTCGGATGCAGGTGGTGGGACTCACGGATGGATCGAAAACCCAGAAGGCTCAATTTCGGACGAGCAACCGTGGGTTGGAAAGTCAGGTTGCGTTCAACGCTCTGGCGATGCACAACGCGGAGCGGAACACCGACGCGGTGTCCACCTCGGGCGCGGCGCACGTTTTCGAGAGGGAAGGCAGCCGCGTGAACGTCGGCACCGGGCACGACGCGAGCAGCATGTTGCTCCGGTGCACGTGCACCACCTGCAGCCCCGGTACGACCCTCACTTTCGGCGACCGATGCCACGCCCCGCGCGAGTACCGCAGCCAGACAGAGGCCAAGTGCGGCGCTGGGCTCGGACCGTCGGTGGTGAACCACCCGACTTGGTATGGATACGACTGGTACGTGCCCAGTAGCCACCGGCCGGAGGTATCGGCGAACAGAATGTCCGAGGGACGGTCTACACACTCCCAGTACACCAACCCACCCGCGAGAGCCTTGAGCTTGTACAGACCGTGGCCTTCCGCCCCGGTAGACACGAAGAGGTACGGAGGGTCAGCGGTATCCTGGTGCACCATTCCGTCGTTGTCGGCTGTCGACATCGCATGGAAGGTGGGCGGGCTCGACGCGTTGGCCAGCTGCGAGACCCGGGAAAGCTCGGTTTCGAGGTGGGAGAACCACGACTGCGTCTGCCGCAGGTGAGACCCCGTCGGCGCGTACACGATCACCGACGGCACCTCCGACGCGACCACCGACGCGTGCTCCTCCCCGATCAGCTCGTGCCCGCCGAGCCGGGCCCGCGCGGACGAGAACACGCGCGCCCGCAGCCTTCCCTCGTCGTACCGCCGCAGCCACCCCTCCAGCCCCCCGCCAGCCGCCAGCTGCTGCTTGGCGCCTTCGCGGGTGTCCGCTGCGGAGCTCGAGGCCTTGTCGTCAGCAGGCCCGGGTTCGGGTAGATCGGAATCTGGGTTCTCGCTTTGAGGTGATGGTGGTGTTGGTGTCGGTGCTGTCTGCCCGCTGGCCGGGAGATCCGGCGTGGGTGTGGCGGCGGAATCACAGGCGTCCGGGCTCTCGGACGACACTATCTCTGAGACCGTGTCACAAACAGACACGGGTTCGGGTAGATCGGAATCTGGTTTCTCGCTTTGAGGTGATGGTGGTGTTGGTGTCGGTGCTGTCTGCCCGCTGGCCGGGAGATCCGGCGTGGGTTTGGCGACAGAGTGACTCTCGGACGACACGGTCTCTGATGAGACCGTGCCACCAGCAGACACGCGCTCGGTTTCAGGATCGGAACCTGGGTGCTCGCTCTGCGGTGATGGTGGTGCCGGTGCCGTCTGCCCGGCGGCCGGGAGATCCGCCGCGGGGTTCGCGGCGTCCGGGTCGTAAAGAAACCCGCCCGCGTGCCGGTCGTCGACGACGAGAGCGAACGGCCGAATGCGCGGCTGCGCCTCGGCCGCGTCCGCTCCGGCGAAGCCGCGAGTGAGCCTGCCCGCCGGGCTCACTGGCGCCGCCGGATGGTGGGCCGGCGGCGGCCCCGCCACATCCGCGAGGATCTCCTCGGCATCCTCGGGCGTCGCTTTTTCCGCCCCCAGCCCGCTCACTCCCCTTCCCCCTCCAGCTGGGGGTGCCCCCGGTCCCCCGCAGGCCGCGCCGCCCAGCCCGAGGTCTGCTACCACCGCGCTTCCTTCGTCAAGCGACAGGTCGACGGCATACACCGCCTTGATCCGGGTGGGCCCCGCGCCCGCCGCAGCGGCAACCCACGGGGGGCCGGCGCTGCGCTGCAGTCGCCAGCTGCGCCGGAAGGCGGCGAGCACGATTTCATCGTGTGCGTTCGAGCGGTGATCCGGGCCGGGGTTGGACGCCGCCAGGGGGAATTCCCCGCAGGCAGCAAACGCGTAGCGCGTGAAGGACGCGGGGGGCGCGGCGGTGTAGGCGGCGAGGTTCGGCGACGCGAGGACGACCGCCGGGAGCAGGTGTTCCGGGATGCGCGCGGGGGGGCGCGTGAGCACCGGGTTTAGCAGCGTTTCGATGCCTTGAGCGGTGTCCTCGACGTCGATGGACGCCAGGACCACTGCCGACGCGTCGAGGGTCGGCGGGGCGCCTGGGCACACCACCGTGCAGCTCCTGTCGAACTCCGCGTTCCGAAACACGGCGAGCAGAAACCCGCCGCCGCCGCAGAAACCCCCCGGGCCCCCTCCCGCCGCGGGGTTCCCCCCGATGACTTCGACGGCGTCGCCGCCGGCCGTCCAGGCGACGGCTTGCACTGCTTGCGCAGTGTACGCGACTCCACACGGCACGCCGGGCAGCCTCGCCAGCAGCGCCGCGAGCTGCGCATCCGTCAGCACGGGCGGGGCCCCGCCGAATACCCCCGCATTTCCCCCCGCCCGCGACGACTCGATCCACCTGCCGTCGAACACCAGCGACGGCCGGTCCGGGTTGGAGTCGAAAAACGCGGCCACGTCGACCTCCGTCGCCAGCGGCGTGCACTCCCGCCGAGAGACGTCCTCCACCCAGTCAAGCACCACGTCCTCGAAGTTCGAAGGCAGGGAGGCCGGTGGTAGGGCCGGAGGGGAGAAGACTGAGAGTCCGCCGGCGCCGGTGAGGTACAGAAGGCACGGGGCTGTCAGGGGGCGGGCGATCGTGTGCTGCCGGATGACTTGCGACTGACGCGCCTGGTGCAGGTCGATCTCCGCCGTTTTGATGAACGGCCGCGTCAGCTGCAGCGACGGCGCCATCGAGTGGAAGGCCGCCGAATACCCGCTCAGCGGCGTCCTCCCCACGTCGACATGCAGCAGGAGGGACGGCGTCGCGAACGACTCGAAATCGAGGTCTCGAGCCTGCAATTTCAACACCCGCGAGCCCGCTGACGCCGTCTGGTAAAACATCGGCGCCCCATCCCGCCGCCGGTGGCCCAGCAGCCGCAACGCGCAGGGATCGTCGTGCTCAGACCAACCCACCGCCCAGTCGTCCCCCCCCCTAGGCTCCTCTTCCTCACCCGACGCCCGTCCCACTCCCCCTGAGGCCCCGCGCAGGCGTTCGCCGGTGAAGCAGAACTCCAGCATCCCGCCGACCCACCGCAGCAGCACGTCCCCACCGCACCACCCCGTTTCGAAGCCGGCAGGGACTGCGAAGTCTGCACCTTCGGCGCCGAGGCACGGCGCGCTGTTTGACCTCCGCGGGACGATCTCGCGTGGCTTCCCGAGCTTCGGGTCGTCGAACCGGATGGTCCAGACGGTCGCTCCGGCCTTCGTGACGTACGCACATCCCCGCTCCGTCTCCCAAACCCCGACCAGCGGGGGTTCGGAGACGACGGTCAGCAGCACGCGCGGGGCTTTCATCGCCGGGATCCAGTCTGCAAGCGACCACTGCGCGTTGATAACGACGATTCGGTCGCCCTGCCGGAGCCCAGCCTTCGCCGCCGGCGTCCAGGAACGGACGTCGAGCACCTCCATGGTCACGGTGGAGATCGAGAACCCCAGGTCGTGGCTGCCCCAGCGCTCCAGCATGACGTCTCGGACCGTCCTGCTCTTCGGGCACGTGGGCCGCCGGGCCTGCAAGTCGGACACCGGCGGGCCCGCCGAGGCGGCTGCGAGGCACACGCAAGCGATCACCATCGTCCCCCGCAGCAGCAGCCGCTGCTGCGGGGGGTCTCTCGGCATCTTAGGCTTTGTGTGTGGACCATCTGGAGCGGGGTTGGTGGTTTTTGGTTCGGGTCGACAAGTAAACTGTGGGGACGAAAAGAGGGAGTGTTTTGGGAAGGAATTACGTAGACGATCACGTTCGCGCACTACTACTAGGTTTAATCTTCCCCCCGGCACGGCAAGCAATCACAATCGCCCCCCGCAGCAGCAGCGGCTCACCCCGACGATTCGGTCGCCCTGCCGGAGCCCAGCTTTCGCCGCCGGTCCAGGAACGGACGTCGAGCACCTCCATGGTCACGGTGGAGATCGAGAACCCCAGGTCGTGGCTGCCCCAGCGCTCCAGCATGACGTCTCGGCCGTCCTGCTCTTTGGGCACGTGGGCCGTCGGGCCTGCAAGTCGGACACCGGCGGGCCCGCCGAGGCGGCTGCGAGGCGCACGCAAGCGATCTACATCGCCCCCCGCAGCAGCAGCCGCTGCTGCGGGGGGTCTCTCGGCATCTTAGGCTTTGTGTGTGGACCATCTGGAGCAGGGTTGGTGGTTTTCTTTTGTTTCGGAATGACAATCGAGTTGCGAGACCGAAAGAGAGAGTGCTTGGGAAACAATTTTGCGTTGGACGATCACGTTCACGCACTACTAGGTTGATCCTTCCCCGGCACGTGCAAACAAGAACAGGGCACTGACTCGGACGGACAGCCTCGAGGGAGTCGAGCAAGAGGTCGAGGGGTGCGGCCCCCGTCGTGAAACTCCCTCGACTGCCGCCGCCGCCGCTGCTGCGGGGGCTCTCTCGGTATCTTTGGCGTTGTGTGTGGATCATTTGGAGTGAATTGGTGATTTTTAGCATTTATTGTGGTTTAGAAGTTCGGTGTTTTAAGGTCTCCGGTTGACCACACTGACAACATTTTCGTAGTAAGGATTGAAGTGTAAGAACGAAAGAGAGCGCTGGCAGCGTGTTTGGGGAGAAAGTCACCTAAATTTAGATTTTCTCGTTCACGTAGGCTTATCCCCCCCGGCACGTAGAGATCAAAACATGACTCGGACTGACATCCTCGAGGGGAGTGGGGCGCGATCCCCGTCGTGAAACTCCCCTGACTGCCGCCGCCGCCGCTGCTGCGGGGATCTTCGGCTTTGCGCGTGGACCATCTGGAGTGGGGCTGGTGGTATTTTCGTGTTTCCGACAATCCCGTATGGGCTGAGCAGATATTTATCGTGTCTTTCGACCGTTTGTAGCTGGTCTTGAAAGTGCGCCGCACTACTGCTGTTTACCATCACGTTACGCCGCGGTTTAGGTTCATATCGGTCTCCTGGAGCTGCATAGAAGTGCCTGCCGCTAGCGTTCACTGTACACGCAGTACGATCGAAGGAGGAGTCACTTAGTGGCAGTGGCGAATGCAGGCCATCGCTAGCCAGATACTCTGCATTTTAATACCGCGGTAAAGGGGGGGGGGGGGGGGGGTAGGGGGGGTCAAAAGGTCTTTTTTTGCGTCAAAATGGTGACATTTTCAGCCTGTAGACTTAACGGCAGTTTAAGGCTAAAAAAACATGCAACCCGCCTCAGAAATGCCCGGAAACGTGTTTTTGGGGGAAGTTTCATGGAAACTGGCCCAGGGGGGGGTGTATTAGTTGATGGTTTTAGGGTGGACACCGTTTGGTACCGGCTAGCAGCCTGTGTGTGTGCTTCACTGTTCATACCATGCAAAGATGAGGCTACAATCACGTGCAGGCAGCCACAAATGGAAGCAACAAAAGGGCAAACGACACCCAGGAGGAAGGTAGCTATGAACGTTGCTCGTCTGGATGGTTAACAACGTCCCAAAAGGCTCTCTGAGTCTTGCGCAAGCTGAGGTGTTGTTGACACCGCAGGCAGCAGCTCTTCCCCGAACTTCTGCTGGAGCGATATTCACAAAGTTCGATGTCTTTCCGAGAAAAACAATGAGATGCTCTCATCCGTAGTGGGACTTTCCAGATCCCAACGTGTTTGTTGAAGGGATGCACGCGACAGTGTCTTTTATTCAAGTTCGCCTTTCGTACACCACCCCGAAAGGGTCGCATTGCACACGCACGGAAGACAATACTGGTCACCGGGGTGTATCTCTGGTACCTAACCCCAACGCACGTTGAGCTTGAACAAAAATAGAAAACTGGACTTGAACGAAAAGGTTCGGCGGTGGATTTCTAGGACTGCCACGACATAGCAGCTCAGGGCAGGGTATCTGTAGCTTGCGGTAGCACGCTACACGACACAGGCCACTACGAAAGCTGGCGCTGACGTCAAGGACTCGAGGGGGCGGCACGTTACGAAGCCGTACCTCATTGAGTCGCTTGTCAATGCCTCCTACGAAGCCCCACCATCCCCAACTCTCAGGAAAGTCTTTTGAGTAAAAATACATAGGTTTGGGCAGTGTTGTTTTCCTTCTTCGGTTCATGCTGTCACTATTTTTGGGGTTGTCACCTAAAAAGAAGAACACCGGTACCAAACGGTGTCCACCCTGAGTCCAAAAATTGGGCACTCGTAAAAAGGCCTTTTCGGGGCACTTCAGCAGCCAAAAAGCATGTTTTAGGCATTTCTATACGGTTCTGGGGCGGTTTACCAAATTGTATTGCCTTTTAGGAGCCCCTATGTGGTTCCCAAAAAAATGACCTATTTTGACAGCTTTTGACCCCCCCTAGTACTATGTAGGATGGAAACGTTGGAAACGTTTCCGTTTCCGTTTCCGTTTCCGTTTCCTTCTTTTTGGCGGCGGATGGAAACGCCGTTTCTTTTCAAAAGAAACGGCTGGTATGCCACTAGTATACTGGCTGAAGGTCCGACCGGAAATGTGTTCCGAACGGCGGACCCCGCAATCCAGTGGGAAACCATGGACAAGGTGGCTCCGAAAAAGAGGGAGGAAAGAAGCATAAGAGTTGCGACCGCGTGGAGCAGACGCAACCACACGCATCCGGTTGTGATGACTTTGAGGTCTGCAGCTCTTTATACCAATGGCTGTTGTGGCGACGATGCTCTGTTATGCGAGGCCGTTGGCCAACGCGCTGAAGACGATCGGGAAAGCACATCCGCTTCCAATAATAGGCTATACAGATACGGTCGTTCAGGACAGCGGGAGCACCGCCGCGCCACAGGGGGTTTTTCGGCGGCGTAAGACAAAGAGGGAGTGCGATCAGCATCAGGAGGTGAGAAGGGCACACGTATGCCGGGGCAATGTTGAACCCGCCAGAAAAGCGATGGCCACGCAGTAACGTGTGCGTTAAACATCGCTTGCCACTGTGCACCTTGCATACGACGACGGGTGGCAACCGTCACCGGAAGGGGCACCATCGGGCGGTGTTGTCGGAGCATAGACAGCGACGGCAGGAAGAACCCCACCGACAATGCAGAAGAGGACGGCAGATTCAAAAAGCCCCACTCGGCACGGCCGCCGATACAAGTAAACATGAGAACGTGGGTTGGAAGCAGCAGAGGACGAAGTGGTAGGCACAGAAGAGTGGAACCTGGTGTCAGAAAACCTCAGCATCCGCATGTGACGACATTCTGCATCATTAGCTTGTGGTTACCTATTTGCTCGTGTCAGATTGCCGATGAAAGAAAACGGTGAGCATCAGCGACTGCTCTGCACAAACGAGACCGCGACGACACACAAGAAGGGGCCGAGCCAAGTCGAAGAACAGCCCAGGAAGGGCCCTGAAGAGTCAGAGAGCCCGCCAGAAGACGGAGGAAGAGAAGTGCCCGCTGGTAGATCAAAAGAAGAAGGTGATCCCGCCCCTGAAAGGAAAGCCAAAATTTGGCTGGAAACGGACACCCGACGGACACACAGAAGGACCCGCGAAGTGGTATCCTATAGGGCCCCTCAGCACGAGGAGCCTTCTGGCGTTTCTTTTAAAAGAAACGGAAACGTTTCCGTTTCCGTTTCCGTTTCCATATTTCGAAAAAACTAAAAGAAACGGCGTTTCCATCCAACTTAGCCCTAGGGGGGGGGGGGGGGGGGGGTCGAATAATAACAGTTATTTGACACAGGTCTGGTAATCTAAAAACACTACCACTATTTGATCCTGCTACTGTTCGGCTACCCGGAACTTTTTTTATTATTCGACAAATCGAATAATAACACAGTGTTACTATTCGACCCCCCCCTTTACATCATCTGGGCCGCCCTAACCGCCTCAAGGTGCCTTGTCGAAAGAGCTCGAACTACTTCTATGCAAATATAAGGTGTTCACAAGCAGGAGCATTGTCTGGCATGAGTTTCCGCCAATAGGCACGTGCGAGCTCAAAGGAAGGAAACGTTGCGAAGCAGGGGGCCACACGTACAAAACATCGGGTTAGGTTCGGCCTCCTACGTTTGCAATTATTGTAGCCTGACCGAGGAGAGTTCACACGGCGGCAATGGCCCAGGAATAGCTGAGCCGCGCCTCTTCAGAAAAAAAGGCTTCGATATATCTCGAAGTAGGTGAGGGGGAGTGCAAGAACGTGCTTTTTTTTGGAATGGATATGTGCTCAACGCCGCACTGGTCCCGTCTGCGCCGTGTTTCGGTCATTAGGGGCGTCCTTGGACACATAAGATGGACCATCATCAGCGAGGACCCTGAGCGTCTGCAGACAGGACAGCGGTGTGAGTCGGGTTTGTCAGGCGGCTGCTCGTAGCTCGTCACAGCCAGGACCACCCGTGCTACCGAGCACAGGCGAATCCGTCGCCGGGAGGAGGCCCCTACAACCGTGTCCGAGCAATCAGTTAAGTAGGGGAAGAGGGGACATACTCGCACCGAGGCAGACAGGCAAGCCACATCCTGAAACAGCTCTTCGGGTGCGTTGTTTGACTTACAGGGTGTTCCCTCCCCACGGGAATACGACAACCCATTTCGACTTCGTTCTGTTGTTTTTTTCTCTCGAAAGGGAACGCGGTTTCGGAGGCCCGAATGTAAGAGGTCGACTTAACTATTCCCCGCAGTGCATGCATGCTTTTGAGGTGAAAAAGCGGTTGCGTGCGAGAGACAAGACAGAGGAGGGGAGGGCGAGTACAATGCAATCATTCTGTTCGCGCACACACACACACACACACACACACACACACACACACACACACACACACACACACACACACACACACACACACACACACACACACACACACACACACACACACACACACACACACACACACACACACACACACACACACACACACACACACACACACACACACACACACACACACACACACACACACACACACACACACACACACACACACACGCACTATGCAACACGGTGCAAGGACTGTACAAAGAAGCGGTTGCCAGCGGAAACTTGTTGCCGGTCAAACAGCACCACCGTGAGGGGGACGGCCTACGACCACGGATGCTCTTTTGCCATGCCCACAGATTGGGACGCTGCGGTGATTGCACAGCAGACCGGGAGATCGTGCAATGCTGCCAAAGGCATCACCCACAGTATAACACAGACCCCTACGCACAGCCTGGGGGTAACGTGAAACCGGAAGAAGCGTGGACCGTCAGGAAGGCACCACTTTAAACCGGGTCCGCAACACACACACGCGTGGACGCTTCTCGTACAGGAAGGCACCACTTTAAACCGGGTCCGCAACACACACACGCGTGGACGCTTCTCGCACAGGAAGGCACCACGTAAAAACAGGTCTACAACACATACACACACGCATACACGCGTTACCAAAGGGGGTCAGACTACGTTTTCTTGCTGCTTGGGTCGGTGCGTATTTTCCGACGATCCCGAGTGTACAGATTGGTATATATGTCAACATTTTGGTTTGGTTGCTTGGCCTCCCGCATCTGCTTGTGCGGTAGCAGGCGCATCGTACACACTTCGAAACCTCGAATGGCTTCTTCAGAGTGGGTGCAGTGCGGTGCCTCCCACGCTTTACTGCAGAAGGCAGAGAGTGAGAAAAAAGGAGCTGCGGCAATCCCGGACGCCGCTGCTTGAAGTGCACGCCAATCCATGGGGCTCATGTACTCAAAAACAGCACAGGTGCTAAAGATGGAAGTACGGGTGCCCGCAGGTGAGATGTGGGTATTGCAGGCAAACCGGCAAAATCCCTCCGATCTCTCCGAGGATCGGCTGCGTGAAAGCTGCCGTTGCTTTCACTCAGAGAAAAAGACACGGCGGATACAGAGCGCCACGCCGCTGTCGGAACCCGCGTGAACTTAGGTCCACCCGAGGGAACCGGGTCGTTGGCAGTCGCCGAGCGCAGCTGCGGCGGTTCCCCGTGCTTGGCGCGCGAGCCCCACCGCAGCGACGCCGGCGCGGCGGCGGCAGAAGAACACGGCCGTGTTCTTCTGGTCGCACACACTTCGGATTCTCGAATTATCTTCTTCAGAGTGAGTGCAGCGCCTGCCTCCCACGCTGCTGCCGAAGGCAGACAGTGAGAAAAAAGGAGCTGCGGCAATCCCGGTCGCCGCTGCTAAAGTGCATGCCAATCTGTGGCTCATGTACTCGGAATATCACAGGTGTGCTAAAAGATGAAAGTACGGATGCCCGTAGGTGAGATGTGGGTATTGCAGACAAACCGGCAAAACCCCTCCGATCTCTCTGAGGATCGGTTGTGTGGTAAAGATGTCGTTGCCTTTTTCAAGACACGGCGGATACAGAGCGCCACGCCGCTGTCGGAACGCGCGTGAACTGAGGTCCACCCGAGGGAACCGGGTCGTTGGCAGTCGCCGAGCGCAGCTGCGGCGGTTCCCCGTGCTTGGAGCGCGAGCCCCACCGCAGCGACGCCGGCGCGGCGGCGGCCGAGTTCTTCTGCAGCGACGCCTGCAGGAACCGCGTCTTCTCCCTCTCGTCGTCGAGCTCCCGCCGGGCCACCGCCAGCTCTCTCTCCTCCTGCAGGTCGACCGCGACCTGCAGGTACGACTCGCCGGCGAGGTTGCTCTCCGCCAGCTCCGCGTCACGCCCGGGCGACACCGACGACACCCGCCTTTGTCTTTTCCCAGCCCCCCGCCGCTGCTTGCGCGTAGCAGCAGGCGCATCGTACACACTTCGGATTCTCGAATTATCTTCTTCAGAGTGGGTGCTGCAGAAGGCAGAGAGTGAGAGAAGAGGAGTTGCGGCAATCCCGGTCGCCGCTGCCAAAGTGCATGCCAATCCATGTGACTCATGTACTCAGAATATCACAAGTGCTGAAGATAGAATTGCAGACAAACCGGCAAACCCCGTATAGCTGCCGTTACTTTTCACTGGGAGAAAGACACGGCGGATACAGAGCGCCACGCCGCTGTCGGAACCCGCGTGAACTGAGGTCCACCCGAGGGAACCGGGTCGTTGGCCGTCGCCGAGCGCAGCTGCGGCGGTTCCCCGTGCTTGGAGCGCGAGCCCCACCGCAGCGACGCCGGCGCGGCGGCGGCCGAGTTCTTCTGCAGCGACGCCTGCAGGAACCGCGTCTTCTCCCTCTCGTCGTCGAGCTCCCGCCGGGCCACCGCCAGCTTCTCCTGCAGGTCGACCGCGACCTGCAGGTACGACTCACCGGCGAGGTTGCTCTCCGCCAGCTCCGCGTCACGCACGGGCGACACCGACGACACCCGCCCGTGCCTCTTCCCAGCCCCGCGCCCGGTCTCCCGCCGCTGCTGCCGGAGGAGGCAGGTCGCGCAGTTAGGGATCTCAACCGCGACGGCATCTTCCCTCAAAAAGATGCCGTGCAGCGGCGTGCACTTGAAGTACTCCTTTCCTCCTACCATCCCGCTGTTCTTCCCGCACGGCTCGTCAAGGCTGAGGCCTACCCAGGTGCCCTTCGCGAATTCAGTGCCGCCCAGGTACTTCACAGTCCCGCTGACCGGGTATTCATGCAGCACCGTCGTCACCCTGCACCCCACGTCGAGGGTCGGCTGCGGGTGCGCGTGGGGGCACGCCGCGGGGAGGTCTCGGCCGCTGTCCGCGGCTTCGCCGGCCGCGGGGCCGGGTGGCTGGTCGCGGAGCCTTCTCTTGAGGTTTTCGAGCTCCAGCTCCGCTCGCATCGCGCGCCGCTCGAGTTTTTTCGCGGCGCCCCGGTGCGCCGCCGACGTCTCCTGGTGCCTCGCAGTAAGCGCGGCGTACTTCTCCTTGCTCTCGAACAGCTTGAGCTTCGCCTCCTCGTTCGCCTGCCCGGCGCGGTGGAGCGCGTACTGCAAACTCTGCACGGTCTGCTCCAGCTGCTGGTGCTGCTTCGCGAGCACCTCCGCCCGGTCTTCCGCGTCGTTGCTCCGCGGCTGCGGGGGGGGCTTCAGCCGGCTCTCCGCGGAAAGCCGCTTGTGGATGGCTGCCATCTCCTTGGTCAGCCGCCAGTTCTCGTCCGCTAGGTGCGCCGCGTTGGCCTGGACGTGCCGCGCCGCGTCCACCAGCGAAAGCAGGCCCCGCACGCCGCCGTCGGCGCCGCCGCCGACAGGTGGGGAGGGTTGCAGCAGGCCCCGGGCTTCGTCACGCTCCTTTTGCAGGGCCCCGGCTTGCATCTCGCGCGCGTGCAGCTGCTTCCGCAGCCCGTCGATCTCGGCCCGGTGGCTCGCGAGTTCGCGCTGCGAGGACTCTGCTTCGTCGCTCGCCCGCTTCACATCGCCTTCCAGCTGCCGCTCGCGGTTCCGCACGGTTTGGTACTTCTTCTGCCACTCGGCGCCCCCGGAGCAGTCGCTGTCGTCGGCCCGGTGCGGGCTCGCGCCGAAGGAGGCGTTCTCAGCCCGCGCCTGCAGCCCGGCGATCTTCTCCTCGAGGCTCCGGATGTGGTCCTGCTGCTGCTGCAGCTGCTGGCGCTGGCTGTGGTGCAGCGGGCTGCCGTCGGGCGTCTTCCACGACTTCTGGCGCCGCGCCGCGTCTGCCGGCGACGCGGCGGACCCGGGGGAGGAAGACCGACCCCTCGCATCGCCGGTGTCACTCCGGCGGGCGGAGGCGCGGGCGGCCGGCGGCAGCGCGGCCTGCTTCCGGGACGGGATTTTGACGATTTTCACGCCCTGGAATTGATACCGCTTCGGCTTCTGGATCTGCAGAGAGGCCTTGAGCTCGGCGGTGGCGAAGCCGGCCATACTCTTCACTTCGAGCACTTTGTCTGGGCATAACGCGGCGTGCACCCTGATCAGGATTTTGAGCATCTCAGCCACCGCCGACTTCGGCGCATCGAAAAGGATGTCGTACTGCGACGGGATCTTCAGCCCGATAGCCGTGTCTGTATGCAAGACCTTCTCGATGTCGGGTATGCTCACGCACCGGTTGATGCAGCTCGTCTTAGGATCGCTTTGATACACCGCCGACTCCGCGATGATGATGACACGCTTCTGGGAGAAGAGGTGCCGGCCGAACTTCTCGACTTCCTGGAACCAGTAGATGGCGCTGCCGCTGCCCTTCTCGCGGAGGATCTGCGAAAAGACCTTGCGCAGCTCGGGCTGGATCAGCGACGTGTCGTAGTACTTGAGCCCCGTCCAAGGGTTGGCCGCGGCCGGGTTGACGTCCGGGTAGGGGGGCAGCTGCTGCGTCAGCGCCAGCCCTTCCGAGTCGCTGACGGCCTCGCGCAGGGACCTCCCTTCGTCGTCGCTCTCGAACTCATCCCGAGAGGGGTACTTGTTCACGTTCTGCAACATTTGCCTGTTTGGTGGGCGGCCGCTGGCGGCCGCTGGGGCGGCCTTTGGTGTTCCTTTTGTTTCCTTTTTGTTTGCGATATTTGTGGAGATTAGAAGGGGTTTTGGTTTCACGTTGGCGTTCAAAAGCCCCTTCACATTGCAGGTATCCAAATCGCAAGGGACTGTCTGCAGGAGTTTGGTAGGAGTCACATTTCACTTTCGGTTTTCCTCGTACCAAAAGAGGAGCCTGCTAGTAGCACTCAGGAGGTACCAAAAAGGTTGTAACGCCAAGTCGGAACTCGATAGCGACGTGTCGTAGTACTTGAGCCCCGTCCAAGGGTTGGCCGCGGCCGGGTTGACGTCCGGGTAGGGGGGTGGCTGCTGCGTCAGCGCCAGCCCTTCCGAGTCGCTGACGGCCTCGCGCAGGGACCTCCCTTCGTCGTCGCTCTCGAACTCATCCCGAGAGGGGTACTTGTTCACGTTTTGCGGCATTTGCCTGTTTGGTGGGCGGCCGCTGGCGGCCGCTGGGGCGGCCTTTGGTGTTCCTTTTGTTTCCTTTTTAGAGTTAAAGTTCGCTTGAAATTCCGGGGTTTTAGGGGTTTTACTTTTTGTTTGCGATATTTGTGGAGATTAGAAGGGGTTTTGGTTTAACGTTGGCGTTCAAAAGACCCTCCGCATTGCAGGTATCCAAATCGCAAGGGACTGTCTGCAGGAGTTCGGTAGGTGTCGCGTTTCACTTTCGGTTTTCCTCGTACCAAAAGAGGAGCCTGCTAGTAGCACTCAGGTACCAAAAAGGTTGTAACGCCAAGTCGGGACTCGATAGCGACGTGTCGTAGTACTTGAGCCCCGTCCAAGGGTTAGCCGCGACCGGGTCGACGTCCGGGTAGGGGGGCAGCTGCTGCGTCAGCGCCAGCCCTTCCGAGTCGCTATGTTCCTTTTGTTTCCTGTTTTAGCATTGAGTTATTTTGTAAGTACATGAACCACATGGATTAGCATGCACGGTTTACACTTTTAAGTACTTGTTTAGCAGCGGCTGCCAAACATCCCGTGACACCGCGCAAGGTGGTAAAACGCTCTTTTGTTTTCTCTTCGATTGCTTTTGATGGGGCATGCAGGCCTGATATGCAAGAATGGAACGAATCGGGAAGGTGTGACTGACATTCTTTGATCCTGTTGGTTCGGGCTAGTTCAGGATTGCTACCATTTACCGGGATATTACTAGTCGTCGAAGCCAGCCCCACCCCGAATTCTTCTGGTGTCGATTCGAGATGGTCGTGCTCGTCTACCCATGCGTCTTGCTCCTATTCCCTCAGTAAGCTGCAAGACCCCCCGGGTGTCCCAGGTTTTACCCGGTCTGTCATTTACTCGTTCCGGCTTTAGTCCAGTTTAACAATATTCCAATTACGGTATCTAAAGCGCAAGGGACTGCCTGCAGGAGTTTAGTAGGTGTCGCAATTCATTTTCGGGGTCCTCACACCAGACGTTGTGACGCCAAATGATGCGTGTGCTGGGACGCACCCATTTCGTGCGCAAACGATCTTTGCCAGGAATTGACCACTTCGTTGAGGGGCATTTTCCCCGTAGCCAGGACTTGAGTACGCTGTGTCCTGCTTTGGTTGTGTGCATGGGGCGAAGCTTCCGAGCGATGCCACCAGAAACTCAAGTTTTACACCACCAGATGGCTTATTTTCCCCTGCCCCCTCCGGTTCCTTCCCCCGGAGCTTGCCCCAGGTTTGCCTCTCGGCTATATTCCCACCACAGTAGCAGGTGGAAAGTGACCTTGTCCAGACAAGCTTATTTCCGTAAGTCCCCTGGACGGGTATTTTCATCTTGCCCCTACGCAATGTAAGTGATAGGTTTACCCTGGATGGTTTGATTCCTCTTCGTTCTTTCTTGCAGTCATGACCAAGAAGTATCCCGCAGACTTTACGTTAGCGAACACAAAAGGGCGCAGACAGACCAGTAAGCAGAATTCCCCCAGGTTTGCCCCTCGGATATATTCCCAACACGGTAGCCGTTATGTATTCAGGGGCTGTCTTGTATTCAGGGGCTGTCTTGTATTCAGGGGCTGTCTTGTATTCAGGGGCTGTCTTGTATTCAGGGGCTGTCTTGTATTCAGGGGCTGTCTTGTATTCAGGGGCTGTCTTGTATTCAGGGGCTGTCTTGTATTCAGGGGCTGTCTTGTATTCAGGGGCTGTCTTGTATTCAGGGGCTGTCTTGTATTCAGGGGCTGTCTTGTATTCAGGGGCTGTCTTGTATTCAGGGGCTGTCTTGTATTCAGGGGCTGTCTTGTATTCAGGGGCTGTCTTGTATTCAGGGGCTGTCTTGTATTCAGGGGCTGTCTTGTATTCAGGGGCTGTCTTGTATTCAGGGGCTGTCTTGTATTCAGGGGCTGTCTTGTATTCAGGGGCTGTCTTGTATTCAGGGGCTGTCTTGTATTCAGGGGCTGTCTTGTATTCAGGGGCTGTCTTGTATTCAGGGGCTGTCTTGTATTCAGGGGCTGTCTTGTATTCAGGGGCTGTCTTGTATTCAGGGGCTGTCTTGTATTCAGGGGCTGTCTTGTATTCAGGGGCTGTCTTGTATTCAGGGGCTGTCTTGTATTCAGGGGCTGTCTTGTATTCAGGGGCTGTCTTGTATTCAGGGGCTGTCTTGTATTCAGGGGCTGTCTTGTATTCAGGGGCTGTCTTGTATTCAGGGGCTGTCTTGATAGCACTCTGAATCCTCTCCGGTGGGTCTCTAGATTCAGATGACCTACTGCATGGAACCTACCTCTCGAGGAGGACCTGCGAACGCGCCTTCTGCAGCTCCAACTGGATGGGACAAGTTATAAAGCCCCCGACGCCTTGAGCTCTTAAACCGCGTAAAAGCAGACGGCTGGCAGTATCGTGTTGACGCTGGCTTCTAACAGGTACGACGCACGTGCGCACGAACACAAACCCGCTGCACCCAAGAACGCGCTTGACCCACTATCAAGGTTCACGACGGCTTCGGACAAAGAAAACGCGAAGATGGGAACGCAGCAAGACGGCGCAACGCGGGTTGGCCAATGAGAAGAAAAAAAACACAAAAGATATGAGTCAGCTGCAAGCACTCCGGGAAGTTCCACAGAGCAAGGCGCATCCATCTGAGTTCGAGTTTCAGTTGGCACGGTGCCTTTCTTTACCCGTCCAAGCGGTATTGAGTGATGATGTCTATGGCACAGTATGCATCGCTTCATGCATCTGTTTCACTACCGGCACAGTCCGGGTAAGAATCTGTTGTCACGGTAATACCGGTGAATCTGGTGTATGCCGGCACCCGCTTCGGTACCCGGACTGGCTAAGTCTCCGGTGGCATTGTGATACTGGTGAATCTGGTTCACGAGTATCTGGCGGCAGCGGTATCCCAGTCCGGCACAGCATGCATCAGTTGCATGCATCAGGTTCACCTCCCGACGCAGGTATGCGGCGGATCAGTCAGGTGTCATAGCATCCGGTACATCTGTTTTATTCGTCTGCAAAGCTGAAGACTTCTGTGCTTCAGTCAGGCTGCTCTACCGGCACACCATCCAGCAGGCGGCGCATCCTCTGCTTTTTCAATCCGCCTGTCCAATGGACACCGGTTGTATCCCAGAAAATGTTTATCTCTCCATTCCGGAGTTACCACGAGAGAAAAAGCGCTGGTTGGGACCTTTAGACAAGCCCGAACAAACAAAGGCAAGGAAGACAGGAAAGCCACCCTTCAGCTAGAGTACTACTGGCGACAATGTTTTCTTTCAGCATTCTGCACTGGCAGCAAGAGCGTGAGCGGTTGTGTGAGGGAGCGAGAGGCCCTGTTTCGCACAGTATATCATGAGTCGGTTAATATTAATCTTCTAAGACTAGCGTCACCTGATTGGCAGCACCTCAACACGCAGGTGACCGCTCACGTAAGACTTCAGAAGGAACCCGAATTTCACACACAGTTTTGCGGGAACCCAAACAACCCACGAGACCGATTTTCTACTGAGGATAGGGGGACTAGGCACTGAACTTGTTTTTTCACACGTTAATAAGCGACGGTGAGGGTGGCGAAGAGAAGGGCAAAGGGCATCCTGCTAATTTCCTGTCGTGTGCGCGCCCAAACGCGGAGAATGCGCTGCATGTTGCCACTGCGTCCATCTTTCAAAACTGTTTTTTACCGTACAGTAGCTTGGGACTTTGGAGGTTCCTTTCGCGGGCTGCTGCAAAAAGAATCCGTGTTGGTTGCAGGGGGGGGGGGGCTACTGTTTACTGACTTTTCGCCGGGTTTAACTATTTTGATTGACGAACAGACAACGCTTACTTCCCTTACACCTTGGAGGCCGAGAGAGCATCACATGCATCGAGGCGATTGGCGGCCAAGGATTG
Organism: Diplonema papillatum; assembly: GCA_030068145.1. Classification (NCBI taxonomy): domain Eukaryota; phylum Euglenozoa; class Diplonemea; order Diplonemida; family Diplonemidae; genus Diplonema; species Diplonema papillatum. The sequence continues at coordinate 228,409 of JAPJBO010000003.1, read as the reverse complement.
GGTGTGTGTTTTTCCTTTGCAAAGTGCGGGGAAGTCCGCTGCGTGTAGGGGACGTCGAAAACACCGGCGCAGAGAGGACCACTAGCCATGCTAGGAGAAGCGGAGGTAATCCTTGCACGGCGCCCTTGACATGACTAGAGGTGTTCCCAGTCATTTGTCAAGTGAAAGCGCACGACCAGTGGTACTAGTTTACCGACACGGTTGCTGGTAGCTAGCGACAAGTTCGTAGTCAGAATCGGAATCGGATTTTACAACCGGCAGCCTCCTCAAGTATTTCTTACAAATCAGGGGCGGATACAACACAAAAGCGTAGATGGTGCAATACAATGCGTACACGGTGCACTTACTACTGATCTTAGTAGTCATAAACCTTACTAGTCATATGACTCCTGTTAGTAAGAATGACTACTGCAGTAGTCATTCTTACAAGTGAATGAGTCCGCTTTTCAAAAGTGCCTTTTGTGGGGGGGAAAAGGTACTCATATAAAGGGATTCCTGCATGCAGGAGTCTCTTGTAAGAATTGCTAGTAAGAATATTTGACCACTAGTAAGAATGACTGGTCACTATGACTAGTCACGTCAAATCGGTAGTAAGCACTTTTCAGTAGTAATATGACTGGTCAGAACACTGTTTTTCCAATGACTAGTGCGCCGTGTAGTATCCGGGTAGGTGCCCCTGTGGTTGATGAGGTATGCTGGCCTCTAGGGGAGGATTTATATCCCCCTTGATTGAGGCCACTGGCGACAAAAGAAAAGAGCAGTGGATTTTCTCTCAGGCTGCCGGGGGTGGAGCTGCGGATACTCGCCCCGCGATCCCTTCGTGTGTTGGTAGCAAGCGCGCATATCACTATTGAAAGGTGGCGGTTGGCAGTGTATTGGGGGTTGGCCAGCTGCAAACAGGGTGCGTCCAAACGATATCCGAAAATTCGTCCATGAACACGAGATGATCCGAAGAAGTGGCCAGCGATAGGGCCAGGACTTGATTTGGACGAGCCGGGACACGTTGGCGAACTGGGTCACACGGTGAGATGAGAGAATTGCTGTCTGCTCCATTCAGATCACTTCGCTGTGTTTGTGCTCGATCGGCTTCCTGCTTTTTTACCGCGTTCTTTGTTCGCGGAAGGAACCCTGGCCAGCCACCAAAACGTGCTGCTGACGTCTGATCGTGTGCCCTAGGTCGAGCGTGCTGCCAGTCGGGTCGGGCCGATCCAATTCTTCAGCAGCTGCAGCTCCTGGCGAAGTTCTTGCGGAGCGAGCATTTTGCGGACCACCTGTGGGTGCGTTTGTGTGTCACGCTCGACTTTGGAACGCGCAGGTAGCTTTCTGTCCAACCCCTAGAAAAGTCCTGGCACAGAGGGTCGGTGCGTCAGGGTCTCCAGTTGACCTTTGCAGCTGGGAGTCGGGGGGTAGTGATGGGTTAACGTTAACACAGGGGAGAAATAATATGCGGAAGAAATGCGTAGTTTTGTTTTATTCTTTTACTTGTTAGTTGTCGACAACTTTTTTTGTATTGAGGTGTCATTCAGATGTAAATCCAAGGCCGCCCAAAACTTGCCGTGACACCTATGATCAAAGTAAAGGAGAAAAGGAGTGATAATAGCAGGAAACTAGTACGACGCTTTCTTTTGTGGTGCGCACTAGCGGAACTCGCCTCCGTTGGTAAGTTTCATGGAGGAAACGCTGCCAACTACTAATTATTAGTTTTGTTGACGCAAGAAATATGCGAAAGAGAAGGCGCACCTCCGCTTCTGGGTGAGGTCGTCGACGGTCCGCTGCCGCCGCTTCCGTTTGCCGCCGCTCTTGCTGCGGGCGCGGACGCCGGCGCTGGAGACGCCCGCACCCGCCGCGGCGTCGGGACGCGCGCGAGCCCCGTCTGCTGGTCGCGCTGCTCCGACGCGACTCCGCCACCGCGCCCCGCCCGCACCCCCCACCCGCCGGGACTGCCGCGGTCTGCTGTTCGCGGTTGCCGGGCTGCCTTCATCCATCCGTCCGCGGAGCTTCGGCGCATCCTTAACAGAGTCAGAGCCCCCCCCCCTAGATAAAGCCCTGGCATAGAGGGTCGGTGCTCAAGGGTCTCCGGTTGACCATCGAGGCTGGGGATCGGGGTAGTGACATGGCAACACATGGGGGGGAAAGAACATGCCAAATAAAGAAGAAAAGGAGTGATATGTTAACACAGGGGGGAAACAAATGAGAATGGCGATTTCTATTGTTTCTGCGCACTAGCGGAACTCACCTCCTTCGGTAAATTTCATGCAGTGTGCTGCCAAGTACTAAGTGTTAAAGTTTAGTGTTGACACATGAAATATACAAAAGAAAAGGGGCTTACCTCGAGCTGCGCTAGCACCTCCGCTTCGGTGAGGTCGCCCACAGGCGCCGGGTCGTCGACGGTCCGCTGCCGCGGCTTTTTGCCGCCGCTCTTGCTGCGGGCGCGGACGCCGGCGCTGGACGCCCGCACCCGCCGCGGCGTCGGGACGCGCGCGAGCCCCGTAGAGCTGGTCGCGCTGCTCCGCCGCGACTCCGCCCGCCGCGCCCCGTCCGCACCCCCCCCACCGGCTCCCGCCGCCGCCGCCGCCGCCGCCGCCGCCAGCGGCCCGCCGCTGGGGGTCGCCGGGGGCAGCACCGTGTCCCTGTCGCTGGCCGGCGGGCTTGCGTGCTGCCGCAGCCCCGCGGCCGAAGAGGCGGACGGTGACCAAGGCAACGCCGAGTCGTCGTCTTTCCAGTGCGGCTCCGTCGCCGCCCGCCGCGGCGGTGAGTCGTGCTCCCGCGGCGGGCTGGTGCCCCCGAAGGGCGCCCACTTCTGCGGCGGCGTCTTGAACCCGGGCTCCGCCGCCTGCCGGTCGAACAGGTGCACGTCGAGGGTGGGAGGGTGCTTCCCCGAATGCAGCTGTTTGCCGACTACTGGCTTCCGGCTCGTCAGCTGTCGCATTGAACCCGCGCGTGACGCGACTGGCGACGACTGGGAGGCCTTCTGGGGCCTGGTGTGCCCGAGCTTCCCCCCTGTGAGCTCCTTCGCGGGAGACTGCGCCTCCATCTTCAAGGACCGGGGCGACCGGCCGGGCTGGCTGCCCGGCGGCGCGTGGGGTCCTTCCCTGAGGCTCATCGCGAGGACCGGGTCGTTGTTGTTGTCCGACTCGTCGTCGTCCTTAGCCCGCTGGTCCTCTTCGGGGGTGTCGCTTCGGTTTTCGAACGTGTCGAACAGACCGAGCCCGCGCCGCGCTTCTTCGTCGTGCCTGTCGGACGGAGTGTTTTGCGGTAGCTAGTAGGTTTCTGGTACTTTGGGGGGAGAAACTTAGTATAATGCTTAGGCAGAACACTGCCTCGCATGCATGTTTGATGCTAGCATCAAGTCTTCGTCGAAGAAAGTGTAAAATAAAATAGAGGAAAGAGAGAAAGGGTCGCAGGGAGTGTAAGACTCCGCAGGTAGGGTCTGGAGCCTTGAGGGACTGGGGGGGGGAAATATTAGCTTAATGTTTAGGCTGGACACTGCCTTTCATGCACGGTTGATGTTAGCATCGAGTCTTCTTCGAAGAGAAGATGTAAAACAGAAGGGAAACAGGGAGTGTATGGCTCCGCAGGTAGGGTGTGACTGGTGTGCCCGAGCTTCCCCCCTGTGAGCTCCTTCGCGGGAGACTGCGCCTCCATCTTCAAGCACCGGGGCGACCGGCCGGGCTGGCTGCGCGGGGTCCTTCCCTGAGGCTCATCGCGAGGACCGGTCATTGTTGTTGTCCGACTCGTCGTCGTCCTTCGCCCGTTCGGGAGTGTCACTTCGGTTTTCGAACGTGTCGAACAGACCGAGCCCGCGCCGCGCTTCTTCGTCGTGCCTGCCGGAAGGAGGACGGCGACAGGCGTGGCCGCAGGGCCGGGTGCGCAAGGCCCTTCCCGGCAGTACAAGCACACCTTTTTTGCACGCACTGGCGGAACTCACATGCTTTGGTAAGTCTTATGTAGTCTCATGCAGTACGCTGCCAACTACTAATTGTTGGTCCCTACCCCCCCCCCGTGTTAGTGTCGCCTCCGTTTAGCCCTTGTCAGTGTCGCCTTTTTGCTTCAAAACGCGAGGCGACACTAACACGGGAAGACGGTTCTCAATAGGGTTCCCTTTATTTAGCGTTTATTGTGGTTTAGAGGTTCGGTGTTTTAGGGTCTCCGGTTGACCATTGAGGCTGTGAGGCGGGTGGTATGAGGGTAGTAGGTATGTTTATACACTTTAACTACGGCTAGCCATGTTTGTAAGTGTTGTGACCGACTATTTGCATGAAGAATGTCTCATCCTCACCAACGGCTTCCCGTGTTAGTGTCGCCTTTTAGGAAAAGGTGCCTTTAGGTAGGCGACACTAACGGGGGTAGGTACCTAATAATAATGTTTTGTTGACTTATCTCGACAGAGGCTAGAGGGGAGAAGGGGAAAACGGGGGTTGTTTAGAAGCTTTTCGTGTTCTCAAGTATTTCCTACGTAAACGGATCTGGCGCTTCCTTTGTTTGTGCGCATTTCCTTCCAACCTGTTGTGTACATCTAACAGGAGTGGGGTCATCGTTTGGTTTTTGTTCTTGACAAATTGCATTTGTTGGACACAAAAGCAAGTGCTTATACAAAAATACTCGAGGGGCTGCCTTGTGCTCATTTCGAAGGAGGCTAGAGGGGGAGAAAACAATACAACTACAAAGTGGGTCTTTTTTGTTGAACGCTTACGCCCGCCAATAAACCCAGATTTCCCTGTGTTTCGTGTGGGCTACAGCACACTTACTTCCTTCCTTTGATCAATCGCAACTGGCAGTCTCCTCAAGAATTCCTACAAAGCGGGTGCGTATTATTTTTGTTTGTGCGATTTAACCTACATGTGTTGGTTAAACCGCTGTCAACGTTCGTTTTAGCTGTAACAAATACTGTCTCCAGGGAAGCAGAAATGAGTTCAATTTGGTTGTCGCAAAAAAAAGAAACGATAGCGCCCCAGCCCCTCCAGCACGTCGGCAGAGGGAGCGCAGGTGGCTCCCCTGCGCGGAAGGCAGGCAGGAAAGGCGAACCCCGAGAGGGGACCGAGTCAAGTCGTGGACTCGAGGGCAGGAAGAGGGGCAACAGGGAGCGGGATCCGGAGCCCCCCACAGCACCCCCCCATCCAACACGACACCCACATGCAGGTCGAGGAGGCAGAGGCGGCGAGGAAGGCCACCCTCAAGCCACTCGAAGCAGGCAGGGTGGGCACGGCATCATCGCGCGACAGCTGGCGATGCGCACCACCGAGGGCAGCCCCGTCCGAGCCGTACAGGCAGAGACAGCAGTCGGCGGGTGGGCGTTGCTAGAGGATTACGGGAAGTGCGTCCAGCCACCCTGTCGTCCATCTCATTGTTAGCGCTCCGCGCAGCACCATTGTTTTGTGAGCACGCCCGAGGGCGCTGTTTATCTGTTTTGAGCTACCCGGAGGCAGCCGGATGTCAACTCCTTTAGTTTCACGTCCAGGGATTCTATTCCACATTCTCGCTTTCATTTCACCAACCCTGTGACAATTATCATCTTCACCGTTTCTGCCAACGCGACCTTTTCCGAGTTTGAATAGAGCATCTATTTGGTATCGGAAAGTAGGTGCGAGATCAGGCAAACCTTGTGCGCTAGCTTCGTTTAACCGTGAATCTAATAATCAGGGCTTACCCCACATTCTCGCTTTCATTTCACCAACCCTGTGACAATTATCATCTTCACCGTTTGGCGGGACCCGTTGGGGGTCGAGGACGCGCCATCCTCGTCGGTCGTGCCGCCGCTGCCACCGGTCGTCCCAACCCCAAAGCCGCAGGTCCGCAAGGGGGAGACCGCCCCGGCCACCTCGAAGCCCCTGGATCCCCCCGGAAAAGGCCGACCCCCACCAAAACAGCAAGGGCTACCAAAAGGCCTCAATCCACACACACAGGCGCTCAAGCTGCAGGCAGCCGCGAAAACCCCCCAGCCCCCCGAAAAACGCCAACCACCCCCCCAAAAACGAGAGCTCCCCCCCCCGAAAAACGCCTCAGCATCCGAAACAAACCCACAGGCACCCCCCCAAAAACGAGAGCTCCCCCCCCCCGAAAAACGCCTCAGCTTCCGAATCAAACCCGCAGGCACCCCCCCAAACGAGAGCTCCGGGCGAAAGCGATTGGAAGATTTGTCTTCGCCAGCGGACACGCGTTCAGCACGGTTGACGATCCGCTATTGCTTCAGCTCCTGCAAAGTATACGGCCGAATCTGAAGAAATCTGACTTGCCAAGCCGGCACACACTCGGTACTCGCGTCCTAAACGAAGTCTACAAGGAGGTTGCCGACCCACTCATCGCTTCGCTGAGCAGTGCTGAACAACTCATCATTCAGTGCGACGCTTGGCAGAGTGCACGGAAGGAGAAGGTCTTTGCCATTCTCGCGGCAACTGCCGGAACCAACAAGATGCAGAGCCTGATAATTGACGCAGGTGTACTGACCCGCAAGAGCCACACTTCGGATGAATTGTGTTCGCACCTCCGCCAGTGCGACGAAGACCTGCTGAAGAAGACAATCTGCGTTGTGACGGACGGCGATTCGACAGCAGTGGCATCAGCAAAGAAACTTGCAGTAAACTTTCCGAAGATGAAGACGCTCGTCTGTGGTCCGCACAGCGTCGCTCGCTGCACCAACGACTGCGTTGGCACTCGCAAGTCGAAGGGAAAGGAATCACCGAACGAATTCCATCCTGTCGCTGCTCAGGTAACAAGTGTTGTTGCAAGCATTCTAAACACGGAGTGGATAGAAACATGAGGTGACGCAGAAGAGACAGAGGAGCGGAGAAACGGGGCTGCACCAGTGGCAGACCCGGACGTTGGGGTTAAACAATCGAAGAAGAAGTGTAAGACGAGGAAACACCGACTCGGGCATACCGGCCGAGAACAGCCAATCATGGAACCCAGGGCACAAGGGAGGCTACGGCGCGGTGGTGAAGTAACGAAGCTCGCTCGCTAGCATCCGGCAAGAGCCAGCATGACACATGAATTTGGAAATGATGCTTCATTTGGAAACAGCGAGGGCAGGGGGCTAATCTGCTTGTACTAGGCTCCTCGGTTCCCGTAGTATCGGAGGCAATTGCTGGCTGGTGGTCGGTTGTAGTCCGTTGTCAAGCACAACCGGGCTTGCCTTCTGGAGGCTTTGGAAAATAGTGGTTCCTGTCTGTCAGGTGTATTCAGCGCTGCAATGGCAAAGCGCTCCGGGTACCTTCTGCGGTGGACCTACACTTTCGGTGCCGCCTTACATATTTATTGGTGTTGGTTTTTACTCGACAGGACCCTGGTGTAGTCGGTTTAGCTTGATTGCAGGGATCACCTGCCATAACCTGAAGGGTGGTGCAAAATAAAAAATCGGACCCCCCTTGAGTTTTTCCGGGTTTGTGCCGGGTTTGTGCGGGTTTGCACCGGGCATATGGATCACACCATATAAGGGAATTAAATTTGTTTTTGCTGGCTCGAAGGGAATTAAATTTGTTTTTGCTGGCTATAAGGGAATTAAATTTGTTTTTGCTGGCTGTAAGGGAATTAAATTTGTTCTGATGGCTCGAAGGGAATTAAATTTGTTTTGCTGGCTCGAAGGGAAATAAATTTGTTTTTGCTGGCTCGAAGGGAATTAAATTTGTTTTGCTGGCTCGAAGGGAAAAAGATTTGTTTCTGCTGGCTCGAAGAGAATAGAATTTGTTTTGCTGGCTCGAAGGGAATTAAATTTGTTTTTGCTGGATGTTAGGGAATTTCAATTGTACCTGCTGGCTATAAGGTAAATTGCTCAAAAAAAAATGCTCGAGGGACTGCCTTGTGCTCATTTCGAAGGAGGCTAGAGGGGGAGAAAACAATACATTGAATACAACTACAAATTGGGTTTTTTTTTTTGTTGAACGCTTACGCCCGCCACGGCGGTTGTCGGCGGTGAATGAAAACAGGACGGGACATCAGTCCCGATCACCCTTTTCACCCAGCTCACCGCATCCGACCTATCGAGCTGCTTCGGCATTTGTTGTTGAACGCTTACGCCCGCCTAAACCCAGATTTACCTGTGCTTCGTGTGGGCTACAGCACATTTACCTCCTTGATCTATCGCAACTGGCAGTCTCCTCAAGCATGTCCTACAAAGCAGGTGCTCATCAGGGGGTTATGCACTGCAGCGGTTGGGTGAGGTAACTCCAGTGATTTATATATGGGTCTGGGGCTCGGGGCCACCCCGAGCGCGAAAAAAAAAAAAATTGAATTAATTTTGGGCTGGGGGTTGGGGTAGGGCCGGGCACTACCAACCGGGATCAGCGGGGGTGAGCCACAGGGGAGGGACGAAGCCATGGCGAAGCCATGGTGAAGCCATGGCGAAAGCCATGGCGAAAGCCATGACGGAGCCATGGCGAAGCCATGGGGGCAGGAAGAGTAAAAAGGAGGCGGGGAAAGAGGAGGCAGGAGGGGAGGGCCAAAGGGGGTGGTGGGAGGCGAGACGTTGACTACCAAGTCTAACTAAATTTGGATCCAAAATTGAACGTTGACTACCAATTCTAATTAAATTTGGATTCAAAATTGGACGTTGACTACCAATTCTAATTAAATTTGGATTCAAAATTGGACGTTGACTACCAATTCTAATTAAATCTGGATCCAAAATTGAACGTTGACTACCAATTCTAATTAAATTTGGATTCAAAATTGGACGTTAGCTACCAATTCTAATTAAATCTGGATCCAAAATTGAACGTTGACTACCAATTCTAATTAAATTTGGGATCGGAAATTGGACGTTGACTACCAATTCTAATTAAATTTGGGATCGGAAATTGGACGTTGACTACCAATTCTAATTAAATCTGGATCCAAAATTGAACGTTGACTACCAATTCTAATTAAATTTGGGATCGGAAATTGGACGTTGACTACCAATTCTAATTAAATTTGGGATCGGAAATTGGACGTTGACTACCAATTCTAATTAAATCTGGATCCAAAATTGAACGTTGACTACCTATTCTAATTAAATTTGGAATTCGAAATTGGACGTTGACTACCAATTCTAATTAAATTTGGGATCGGAAATTGGACGTTGACTACCAATTCTAATTAAATCTGGATCCAAAATTGAACGTTGACTACCTATTCTAATTAAATTTGGAATTCGAAATTGGACGTTGACTACCAGTTCTAATTACATTTGGGGTTCGGCATCAGACGTTGACTACCGGTTCTAATTGAATTTGGAATCAATACTGGTGCGGAAATTCTTCGCTGTATCGTACCGTGCGCTGGGGGGCGCTGCCCCCCAGACCCCCCCTCTCTTACAAATTAGCTTAACCATTTTGTCTGATTCTTATTACCAACACTGAGGTTGGGTTGTGTTGGGCTGGGCTGGCATGGTAGTGCTTGACTACCAATTCTAATTAATTTTGGATCCCACGCAGGACCCCGAGGGCGAAAAGGACTTTTCTACAGAGGAGGAAAAGCTATATAAACCCCTGGGTAACTCACCCAAAAAAAAAAAAAAAAAATCAGGTGGGAGGTTGGGTTGATTTACACTACCTCGGATTGGGTTGGGCAGGAGTTTGGTGTCTGTAATCTTGGGTTGGGCAGAGGTTTTGGGTGTCTGTAGTGGGAATTATTTCTCCTATTCTGGCTGTGCTACTGAAGAGGGGCGAGACCTTTCATCAGAACAATCATCAGTAGGCTAGGTGTCTTCTGGAGGACACGCTGCAGAAGGTCCTGCCTTAGCCTGGACATCAGATCCTGAGGCACCATGTACCATACCGTCTCCCAGGGGGCGGTGCCCCCTGGACCCCCCATAAACTATCTACAAGATTTCGAATTTTCGCCTGTTACCAGGCATCAGTTTCTGTTACAGGTTCCGAACAAGACAGAATAAGTGCCCTGTACCGTACTGTCTCCCGGGGGGCGGTGCCCCCCGGACCCCCCCTGCATTAAGACTCACCAGAGAAAATGGGCTTGGTGTCTAGTCTGAAGGACAAAATGGGCTGCATAAGGTCCTGGTGCTCATACAAAAAAAAAAAAAAAAAAAAAAAAACATCATGCCTGCACCTCCACGCGGGGCAACGAGGCGACTCTGCTGAGCCGCCGCGGCCGACGCAGGCCAACGACACGAAGGCACCTGGCTCTGGCTGGGTGGAAAAGCGGCGAGGCTCGCTGCCGCAGCTCAGGCCGGAGGACCGACGACGTCAGGAAGCCGGAGACGACGCAGGGCGTGGCCCTGGTGACATGGGCGGACGCCATTGAGTTGGCGAAGAAGGGCACCCGAGGGACGACTGGCTGTGGTCGTCTCTCGGGGCCAGGAGGCGCGAAGGCAAGGGGGTGGAGAGCGGTGGCGACGCGCAGAGGGCTGCGGACCGAAGTCCGCCCCGCCGTCCCTGCTGCAGCTTGGCGACGAGCTGGTCGGACGCTGCTCTGGTAGACGTGCGCACCTCTGCCGCCTGCGGACGAACACAGGGCATCTGTGGTAGTCGCACGCCGGTGCACGACGGCGGAGGCGTGGACGGGCTGCGGGGCGGACGCCAGGGCCTGGCTGACGCGCCACTTCGTGGGAGAAGGCGTGCCCCGAGAGGACATCGTGTCGCTGCCGGGGATCGAGACGCGCGGCACCCCCGGCCCCACGGCCCTGATCCGCGCTCTACTGCGAGTCGCGGGACGCAGCAAGGAGGGCGCCTTGGCGGCTTCCGGGAAAGCGAAAGCGAGGCGACTTCACGACGCTGAAAGGAGACGGGAGAGGTGTTCTCTGGCTGAGGGACGACCTTGCCCTGGACGAGGCAAGGGAAGCCGCCGCGCGCGAAGACGAGCCCGGCATGGGCGTCCTAAAAGGGAGGGTGAGCAGACCGAGGCGGCGATGAGAGCGCTGCTGGGACAGCAGCCGCGCAGGAGGAGGAACAGCCGGGCGGGTTTTTGCAGTTTACTGAGGGAATAGGAGCAAGACGCATGGCTAGATGAGCACGACCACCTCGAATCGACACCAGAAGAATTCGGGGTGGGGCTGGCTTCGACGACCAGTAATATCCCGGTAAGTAGTAGCACTCCTGAACTAGCCCGAACCAACGGGATCACAGAATGTCAGTCACACCTTCCCGATTCTTTTTCGATCTCGCCGGTGCAGGTGGCGGCGTTTCTGCACGCGGCCGGATGAACGGGCGCCTCGCAGTCGTCCGCGGCCCCGAACCACCGGCCTGGATTTTCCAGGTCGTGTCGGGGGGCCGGGGCATACACGGAATCTCTTTTTTGGTTCGTGTTCTCGGAAAGTCAGCGCGATAGCGATGACAACGAGAACACGAGAAATGACAGGAGGGTGGGACCGGGCCCTGGGACTGCTAAGGCGTGACAAACCCGGTCACCGTATCGACGGTCAGGGAGAAGGACGCAGCCGAAGTGGGTGCAGGCGAAGGCGACAGAAGAGCGGACGAGGGGGTAAGAAACCATACAACTACTCTTCTTAGAAGTGAATTATTTTTGTAGTCCGCTTCCAAAAGTTTATGTTCTTATAAAAGCAAGTGCTAGGTGCTTATACAAAGAAAGTGGGCCTACCCGTTGCCAGCTGTCGGAGAGGAGCCCGCGCCGGAGACGTGCTGCTTGGCGGAGTGGAGGTTTGCGACGGCGGTCGACCCGGAGCCCGACGCGGACGGCGACAGGCGGGGCCGCAGGGCCGGGTGAGCAAGGCCGTCGGCGTGGTGCCGCGGCGGCGTCTCCGGCAGCGGCAGCGGGCTGCCCTCCGACCGCGTTGACCGCGGCCAGGCACAGCAGCCGCTCTGCGAAGGCTGAGTGCCTCCGCTTCGCGCTGATGCCGGTCCCATTACCGTCCGGCACTCCCGCCTCCGTCCATTCCCTGCAGTACTAGCATACTTTGTTTGCACGCACTAACGGAACTCACATGCTTGGGTTAGTCTCATGTAGTACGCTGCTGACTACGAACTATCAGTACCAACAATGCATTGTTAAACGAAGGGCTGCCTTTGTGCTTATTTCGACGGAGGCGAGAGGGGAAGAAACCATACAACTACTCTTCTTAGAAGTGAATTATTTTTGTAGTCCGCTTCCAAAAGTTTATGTTCTTATAAAAGCAAGTGCTAGGTGCTTATACAAAGAAAGTGGGCCTACCCGTTGCCAGCTGTCGGAGAGGAGCCCGCTCCGGGGACGTGCTGCTTGGCGGAGTGGAGGTTTGCGACGGCGGTCGACCCGGAGCCCGACGCGGACGGCGACAGGCGGGGCCGCAGGGCCGGGTGCGCAAGGCCGTCGGCGTGGTGCCGCGGCGGCGTCTCCGGCAGCGGCAGCGGGCTGCCCTCCGATCGCCGCCGGCCCTGCGCGTTGACCGCGGCCAGGCACAGCAGCCGCTCTGCGAAGGCTGAGTGCCTCCGCTTCGCGCTGATGCCGGTCCCATTACCGTCCGGCACCCCCGCCTCCGTCTTCTCGAAGAACGACCCCGTTTTCGTCATGCTGCTCAACGAGTAGTTGGACCCGGATATCGAGATGTCAAGCCCTGAGTCGTCTCCGCTGTCCAGTCGGTCGTCCCCATCTTCATCGTCGTCGGCAGCTCGCGGAGATTTGAATAACGCCTGCACTTCATTCCGGCGCAAGGTTTCGGATTGCAGGACGTCAGCAGGCCGCTCTGTTTCGCGAGGCTCTACGTGCTTCACGCGATTGTCCGCCACGTGCAGAGATGGCGATTGCTTCGCGCTGACGGTGGTGAACGTGTTGCCCGGTACGGTGACGTGGAACTCGTTTCTTTCGACGATGGCGCCGCTGCGCTCGCCGAGGACGATCCCCGGTTGCAGCCCGATCGTGAACACGTTGCTTTCGATCACGGAGCCCGCGCTGCCCACCACGGAAACGCAGGCCGCGTCGAAGCTGTGGAACGTGTTCTTCTTCAGCGTCACGACGCCTTCCTGCACCGACACGCCGACGCCCCTGCCGGAGTGGAACGAGCACCGCACGCAGGCCACGTCGCAGCCCTTCCCGACGAACAGTTCGCAGACCGAATTCCCGCTGAACTCGTTGCCTTCGAACCGCGCTTTGCTCGCACCGTCGACCTTGACGCCTTCCGCCTTTCCGTTCCGGATCACGTTGCGCAGCGCAATCGGCGAGGAACCTCCTTCGATCACAATGCCCGTGCACGTGTTCTCCTCTATGACGTTGTCTCGGAGGACTCCTGCGGGGATTTTGAAGAAACTTTTAAAACGGCTTCTGCTCAGAGGGCTTTCGCGGTATTCTGCAGGTGTTTTTAGCTTGTGCTTAGCGTCGCTGAGGTTTTCGTGATTTTACGTCGTAACCGTGGTAAAGTGCGATTAGTGGGGTTTATGAACCGTGTGACCGCTCGCCTCGGAAAGCAAGTCCACTACGAGTCCGAAATACCCGTCTGGGAACGCATCTTCCCGCACACCTTCCGCTTTTCTGCAGGAGAGTTGTATGTGGCCAGTTTGTCCTGGGCACGTGGCCATCGCTGATGGCACGAGGGCGCATACCTGAGGCCTGACTGAGAAGCGCGATACCGGCGCCGCGCCCTTTGGACACGGTGTTGCCCTTTATCCACGGGTTCGACCTGCCTTCGCAGAGGATGCCAGCGTCCGAGTTGTGCTGGATCACGCAGTCTTCGACGACGGCTCGCGCGTCGGACAGCGCGATGCCGGGGCCGCGTGCGCATTTGGAGATGTTGCACCGCTGCACGGTGGGATAGAACCCGGGGCTTTCGGCGTTGCGGGCGACCAGAATGCCGCCTGTCAACCCCGATATAGTGCACGAAGCGATGGTCGGCGCTGCTTTAACAATCCGGATACCCGGCCCCGTCTCGTTGCGGACGGTGATGTTCTCGAATCGGACGTTCCGGCACATGTTGAACGTGACCGCGCTGTCCGCATGGCGGACATGCATCTTCACCGACGCAGCGTCGACGCCCCGGATCGTGATGCCACTCTTGCGAATGACGACCCTTTCCTTGTGCAGCCCCGGGTGGATCACAATGCAGTCCCCCGCATTCGCCTCGCCCAGCGCGGTATCCCAGCTGTCTCCTTCATACACGTGCAGCGTCTGCGGTTCCGTGGGGAACGACGAAGGAGCGGCTATCAGGCTGGGCCTTCGGCACAGGCGCTCCAGCGCCGCCTCCGGCATACTCCGCGCAGAGACACTGAAGGATATCCCCTTTGTTGTGTATGAGTCTATTCTATCTTGGTGTGGTATTTTGGCCTTTGTTGCGAGGATTGCCGTGCTGGGGGATCGCTCGTCTGTTTTGTCGTGATTGCAGCTGTTGCAGTGGCTTGCTGTCGGCTGGCAGTACTTTATCTTGAGTGAAACAGAGGTTATTCTAGGATTCTGGATTTTCGGTTTTTTAGGGGACCGCGCTCTTTTTGTGTTAACAATGCCGTGTTGGTATTAAGAATTAGTAGCTGGCAGCAAGCAGGTGAGTTCCGTTAGTGCGCGTAAACAAAAACTGGACACCGCGAGTAGGACAATGCAGAAAGGGAAACTAGAGTTTTCGCTGACCGCACTACCCTGAGCCCAAATCCTGGGACGTGGTTTCAGGTGGCAAATTGGCAAATAATCATGATCAGAAGGTCCTACTTAGGCGGTTCAGTCCCGTGGCTAAAACCCTTGTTGTTTCCCCGTCAAACTCTAGAATTGCGAGAGTATTATCTTTTGTGATGTGTCGCGTTCCGCAGCGAGTCACAGGTTTTCTGAGAGCTAGACCCTCGGCTTTTTCTTGAGGGGTCCGCTGGACCCCCTTAGAATAAACCCTGGTGAAAAGCTTTCGTTCAACTGGGCAGGGCGGAGGCATGTTCCGCATATCTGGCACGCAACAGGAGGTGTGTCGCAGCCTTCGGATGCTACAAGATCAGACCGCTGAATGGCGCTATCATCTGCAGGATCAAAGGAAATGATATGGGGCCAAGAACGAACGCGGGGACATCACAGTGAGGAACGCAAGAGAAACACACGACAAGGTTCGGCAGATGTTGCAAGCATTGGTGACATTTACTTGGGACCGCGCACGCGCGGAAGGTTAGCCGCTCGTAGGTCTGGCGCAGGCTTCTTGTGTGCAGGTAACAAGAACTGGTGATGCTTGGGATGTCTGCCTGCATGTACCAATACGAGGAACTGCGTCTGCCAGAAGAACTGTGAAAACGGGTTGCTGGGAACGAACGCTTGTTGCGAAGAAATACGTTGATGGTTGGTTGGTGTAATAGTATCTGACTTCTGAGCGACCGATGTTACTATCCAGTTTTCGCCCACGATAATGCGCATTGGAGGGATGCAAAGTATGGCCTGTGTTACAGAGTTGCACCCTTTATGGAAGCAACGGAGGAGTAACTGGAAGCACGCACGGCCATTGAACCGGTTCAGCACACTGACTGGATCACAGCCATTAATTGACTGGTCAGAAAACACCGTATGGGTCAACTCGTCTGGATGACAGTTGCTTGTCCAGCTCCGGGTATCTCATCTGGCTGAATCACGTAAAGGGGGGGGGGGTCGAATAATAGCAGTTATTTGACACACGTCTGGTTGTCTAAAAACACTACCACTATTTGATCCTGCTACTGTTCGGCTACCCGGAGCTTTTTATTATTCGACGAATCGAATAATAACACAGTGTTATTATTCCGCCCCCCCCCCCCCCCCCTTTATCAATTTATCAGTCCGGAGCCACATGCAGAGATCACCCGCTGGCCCCGCCTTTCGGTGTCCTGTCGCACGACGTTTTGGAGTATTTTTGTGGTTTGAAAGTTCGGTGTTTTAGAGTCTCCGTTTGACCGTTGAGGCTGGGAGTCGGGTAGTGAAAGGGATGTAGACATATTGCACACGTTGGCTAGCCAAGTTTGTGTCTAATGAGACCGACACCGAGTACAAGAGCGAGCAGCAGGACACTTCGTCCAGGTGGGTAGCGTCACCTCCCCGATGCGAGCTGATTGCCGGTTGGATGCGGGCAACTGCACCTTCGTACCACCAACACCCTCTGGGTGCGTCCAGGTAACGTCAACCGGGGGGTTGAGACATGATGAATAGTATCAAAAGCCCGCAACCACGCGGCGTTGACTGCGGCTGGTCTTTTTAAGGGCTGCCCTTGATGTTACTTTGATCAAACTCGCACTAATCTGAAACAAGAGCGAGCGGCACGCTCGTTTTCCGTTTCCGAAGGCACGGGGGTGCCTGAGCCGTCGGGCGCTTCTGCCCGACTGCCCGTCTTCAGGACCGTCTTCTCCCCTCGGCACGAACCTGCGCGACACAGACGGGCGAGTGGAGGGCGAGTCAGGGGCGAGTCGCGACTCCGGCCATCTGTGCTCGGGTGCGCCCACAAGGAATCAGACGGGTTTACGGTGCAGACATGTGCACAATATCAGGCATATGAGGTGAACTGGCCAACGCTGGTGTTGTCAGCAAGATGAAGAAGAAGTTGGTGCCGTGTGAGCCAGTGACTTTTGCGGACGGGCGGACGTCCGCAATTTTTGGAGTGCGGACGGGTGGACGCCTGCCGGACGGCTGGCTGACATGCACGCGAAGTACTCAAGCGCTATCGGCGCTATCGGATTTGCTCAGAGTAGTCCTAGGGTACTACGTACCAAGGTAGACTTGCGGGTTGCAACTCTCAACGAGATTTACTTACAGGAGCTTCGTTGGACGACGCTTGTGAGTCGTTAGCAGACGCGTCGGAGACATCGCGATGTGGCAGAGGTGCAAATGTTACCAGGTTCTTCGGTTTTCTGAAAACAATACGTGGAAGCAAAGGACACTTTGGAGTGACTGCATCGACAAGGCGCATGACACCGTCTCGAATCATTGGATCGAGAAGGCGGATGAGAGAGTCACTGATTTTTGTGCTGTGGGTAGCGACGAGAGGGAACGGATCGAAGTAGATTAAGGAAGTGAGGCGAATGTGTGGATTGGTTTCACGGCTGCTGTGTGGAGTACGCACAGCAAGGCATCCCTTCTCCAGGAGAGCCTTCAATTCCTCCTTGGTGGGGAATTCCGCTACATCTTCCATCAAAATCCTAGCAGCCACACCAACCAGGATTTCGGTTCCTGCAGGAAGTTGCCTTAGATTTTGTGCAGTCAATTCGTGGACCAAAATACCACCATGTGCATGCTCTGCTACCATTCTTCGCGGATCGATGAAGTTGAGTGCTTTGCCGCTGCGTTTTCCTCTGACCCGTCTCCGTCTTTCGACAAAGAACACGACTCGTTGCCCATCGTAAACTGGGCGCTGCCACACATCTTTCTCGCCGAAGGTGCTAAGCATCTGGTCAAGGACCCGCGTTTCGGCATTGGCGAACTTCTGTTTCTCCGCTTGTTTCAGTAAAACGGTCATTTCCCCAGTGTACCGCACGACTTTCTGCAAATCATCTGGAAAGTCAGAAAGGTCAGAGAGAGGGGGCGACGTGGTAGCA
The DNA here is from genome assembly GCA_030068145.1 of Diplonema papillatum. NCBI lineage: Eukaryota > Euglenozoa > Diplonemea > Diplonemida > Diplonemidae > Diplonema > Diplonema papillatum. Next base: position 211,037 of record JAPJBO010000003.1, on the reverse strand, counting down.
TGCCGTTCGAGGAGTTCGGTGAAACAGTGAGGGCAGTGAGACGGAGTGCCTTCGCTGCAAGTGTGGTGGGGAAGGTTGTGCAGCGATGTGTCGCACTTCCACCAACCAGGCTTCTGCTGACGGGCGTCTTCTGACGGGTGAGGTTCCCCCAGCTCTTGCTCGCATCCAGGCGTGACTGAGCTGCAGCAGGGTACACCCACATCGTTGCCACAGGACACGTTGTTCCAACACGGTCTGGCAACCAGTTCCTCGCACCGAATCTCCCGCGCACCCTTCGTGTAAGCAAGTTTTTCGTTGCATCGCATGAGCCTCTCATGCCCACACCGCAGCTTCGCTCCGACCGTTTGCTCACACTCGACTCGGACACCCCTGCAGATTTCCGCGCAAGGTCTCATGATCTCGTGACCACAAAGAAGCTTGCAATTTAGACTCGCTGAGCAGTTGCTCTTGAACACCTCGAATTGCGACGGTGTTCTCATATCTCGGACCGCGCTTTCGGCTATAATTCCGTGCACACGGCGATCTTCGAGTTCCTTCGTGCCAAGGGGTGACCAACGGGATTCGGCCAGCAAGGTTGCTTTGTGGCATGAGACGCCGACGCTGTGGCCACAGATCGGGTTCTCTACGGAAACCGAAACGCAGCAGGGGGAAAGGGAGCGGGAAGCTGCCCGATCGCAGGTAACGTCGGTGTGGTGGCCACAGGGAAGCTTGAGTCGTACTTCTGCTGCACAGGTGATGGAGTTTAATATGGGCGGCTTAGCTGGCAGTGTGGATGCGGTCCATTCCTTTACTAAGGGAAGCTCTTCTGCGCGCAGCTTCTTAAAATCAGGGCTTTCCTGGGTGGAGCACGCGATGGAGCAGGTGTGGCCGCAGAACGGGTTGGTCCCAGGAGCTTTTTCAATACACCGCGGTATTCTACCCGCCGCCACTTCGAAAGCGGCGTTGCACGGGCGGTTGATTTTGTGGCCGCAGGGCAATTCTACGATTACAGGAATATCGCAAACGAAATCCTCTGGGCCATAGGACCTTCCGACAACAACGCTGCCTCGTTGTTCGACGCGAACACCGTTCCATTCCTTCAGCTTGGTGGCCACTGCACATGGGACCTTGGCATCGTGACCGCAACGCGGCAGGACCACGTCCACCTGGACAGGGCAGAGGTACTTCCTTCCTGTCTTGTATTCCCTCTCGTCATGACATGGAAGCTTCATGTTGTGACCACAAGATGGTGTGAACATGACGACAACCTTGCATGAGGGAGCCGAGTGGCTACCTGTGTTATACCGGTCGTGCTCGAAACATTTGCACTTAAGGATGTGCCCACACGGCCGTGTGTACTCTGTTGGTGTTTCACATAATGGGGTGAACGACGGCGACTTCTCATATTTCTGGCGCTCCCAGCAAGCACTCGGTCGGGAATGGCCGCACGGTGGCGTGAACGTGACTACTGCGCTGCAAGGTGGGACCGTGTGCGGCGCGCTCTCGTACTTTTGAAACTCGTAGCATTTGCACTTGAGCAGGTGCTTGCACGGCAGGGGGAAAGGAGACTTGGACGGCAGCCGGCAGATGGGGGCAGAACTCGGGCTACTGGTGTATTTCAGGTACTCGAAGCACTTGCACTTGATGTCGTGTCCGCAGGGAAGCCGGTACATTGTCGGACTCTCCTTGAGGCAAGGAGGCGCCAACGCGGGACTTTTGCAGTACTCGTGGTATTCGTGACAAAGGCATTGCAGCTCGTGACCACAAAGCAGTTTGAACGGTTTCAGTGCTCGAGCGTTGCACTCTGGGATTGTCAGAGGATCATTCGTGTAGGAATGATACTCCCAGCACTTGCACTCAAGAGAGTGAGTACACGGAAGATTGAATTTCTGAAGTGCGGGCTTTTTGCACTGCGGCCACGGGGTGAGTCCTTTTACGAGCTCTTGCTCGTACGAACAGGCCACCTCTGTTTCGTGAGTGCACGGCCAATGGGCAACAACCCGCTCAGGACACGCGAAATTGTCAAGCGCGACCGCGATGCTGTCCCCGTCGCGAGCGGTGGAGAAGGCGAAAACCTTGCTGCACTCCAGGTGCAAGGCGTGGCGCAGGCACGGACTCGGAACCTTTACCCGACACTCCTTGACGCAGGCACTGCTCCACCAGTGGCAGGGGAGCGGGCATTGATGGGTGCAGCTGAGAGGGCTATTGCAGAGCCGGTCGCACACCTTTCCCAACTCAAGATCCTCCGGAAGCTCCGCCTGGTAAACGACTTCGGGGTGCGACGGGCAGGTAAGGGGCAGCGTTGGCCCTGTGCGCGGAGCTGCCATTCCCATCTCTGAAAACGGAGGGGAACCCGTGTCGGAGTCTTCGCAGCCTCGAGACCGGAACTTTGCTAAAGCGTCCGCCCAGTGTCGAAGGTCTTTGTCTTCAGAAGCCCGGTCGAAATACCCGATGTTTGCAACCAAGTACATCGCGAGCCGTGCTCTGCTGAGGAGCACAACCATGCGGTTCACCAGCTTGACGAAAGGTGTCGAGGAGTTCTTGTCGACAACGAGCGACGCCACGACGATGTCGCTTTCGTCTCCCTGGAACCGGTCGACCGTCGACAACCGCACGCTGCGGTTGGGTGAGTCCGGGTCCCAGTGCCGAGATTTCTTCAACTCCTCGCGCAACTCTCTGAACTGTCCCTTGTAAGGGGTCAGAACGACAATGCATCTGTGGGGGACCCCGCACGAGACCAAATATCTGACGAGGCTGCATACCAGGCTTGCCTCGTGTCTGTTGACCCGTGACAGCCCTACACGCGCCTTTCCCTGTGCCCCGTCGTGTGTCCACAAGAAAACATGCGGGCGGATGCCGGGCACCTCTCGAGTCAGCCTTTTGGACAAGCCGTCCCGTTCACCGAGCACTTGTGCGCTGCATATAGCATGGTCCTCGATTTCTGTAAGGTCGTGGTAGTGTCCGCGGGTGAAATCGCAGATGTTTTTCCGCATGCGCCGCTGGGTGGAGAGTATGCTCGACGGGACGCGGTGTGCACTGGGAGCCAGTATGAGCCTTTCGAACATCGAGCGGTTCACTTTGTTGATCTGTTCGAACGTGAACTTCTGCATGATTGACGGTTTCAGCTGTCTGTGGTCACCGATCATTTCGAGCTTGCATGTCGAGGAGCACAAGCATGAGAGCAAGAGAGGTTCGAGCACCTCTGAAGCTTCTTCTATCACAATCGCGAACGGGTTAAGCGCGCGGATGGCCTCGAGCCGCGTGATGCAGCCGACGATGGTCCCGCCGACGATCGCTTTTCCTTCGTAAGACTTCATGCGAGCCCGGACCCTGGCGAGCCGCAGCTCTTCGCGAGCGCGCATTGTCTCCTTCTGCAGAGTCTCTAGCTTTTCAGCGACCACTCTCTCGTGCTCGCGGATGAAGCCAAATACAGCCTTCCACCTGTCTTCTTTAGACATCCCGAAGCTCCACTTCAACGGCTGGATGTAGGGAAGCTCGTCCCGGGTGAAAGCGAGGTTGTCCTCGCTCTGCGACGATGCAACGGATGAATTGTCGCTCACCTCGTGGACGTCCTTCAGGTGTGCCATTGTCTCTGGTTCGTCTTCAATGTCGTCGATGATTACCTCGTCTTGATTATCACCAAAAAAGCACGTGTCGGGCTCGTGGGCGTCATCGCAGCCAGATGACGCAACAGATGGCTGCCGCGTGTTTTGGGCGCCGTCTTCGCAGCTGGGGGACGCGTCATCGGGCTTCGGGGCATCGACTTGTGGGACCGAATCACTGCCGTTTGGAGGCGACTGGTCTGGTGGGTCGGTCTTGCATTCTGGGACTGGGGCTTGGGTTGTGCTGTCGAGTGCCTGCTGTGCGTGGTCGCGGCAGAACCGGGAGTCCTTGGCGACGAAAGACTTGCAAGGACGGCCTTTCGTCGTCAGCCCGACGCAGACACCCGGCACGAGCAGCGGGTCGCGGGCGCTGGGCCCTTTCAACTGCAGCGAAACGCTTTTCGCGTGCTCCGGGCAAAACGGGTCCCGGACGGAAATCCCCTGGCCCTTGCAAGGCTTGCCCTTCCGCGTTCTCCCTCGGCACGCCACCTGCTGGTGGTCAGCGCAATAGTCGGTGCCGCTCAAGCACTGCGCGTTGCACTTGCAGCACATCGGATGGTCTTCGCAAACATTGCGGGGCGGTTCGTCCGTCGCCTCTTTTGCGAGCAGCTTGCTCTCGATACACACGCAGCACGAGTGGTCAACGCAGTATAACTGAGACGGAGCCCTGGGGTACTCACAAATGCTGCACGCGTGATCGTCGCAGAAGATCTTGCCTTCCGCCCTCTGTTCCAGGCAAGGCTGGTCGTCAGAGAAACAACGGTGGTCGTTGCAACAAGTGTGACTTTCATCCACAGCTAGGGCTTGGCATCCGTTGGCGGAGCAGGGAGGGATGAGGATACCTCCCGAGATGAAATGCGTCAAGACAGCCTTCTGGTCCACACGGTAGTGTTGCGCCTCAGAGAGCAGCACACTAACGCTTGTCTGAAATGTGGCGCTTCCATCGTCCGGATGGGTGTTGAGCAGGGTCGTGAGCATGTCAACTGACTCGGCAATCTTTCGGCCGTTCTCGGGATTGTCAGCTACCTCACCCAGGAGATCGTGCAGCTCACTCGCGCGATGGCGAGAATCCTTCCAACTCGACCTTTCGTTGGCACACGCTTTCACGGACTCCTGTGCACCTTTCACATCGTCGGTATCTCTTGCAGCGAACTCAGTGAACCTGCTGAGCTTCGGGTCGACCTGCTTTCCACCACCAATTCTCACCAGCTGGATTGGTCTTTCCTGGGTTACCAGGTCCATGAGAAACTCGTCGATGGCGTGGTTTTTGTATGACAGAACCAGGATGGGACCGACTGCTACAGACTTGACGGAAGCCCAGGCTTTTCTTATCAATAGCAGAGCTCTGACAAGGACAACGCCGAGGTAAGATTTGCCTGTGCCCGGAGGCCCTTGGGTAAGGTGGACCATGTTGCTCAAGGATTCGAGAAAGCTGACAAGCTGCATGTCATCCAGTGTCGCATCTTCAAGAAGCTGAGTGAGCTGTTGAGCCAGGAGCTTTCCCTTTCCGCTGTGACCACCCAAGTTTCGAATATCCGCAATCGGATCCAACTGACTTGTTGCCAGCAGCTCATCGACAAGATCGGCGGTTGTGCTGCAGTCTTCGATTTCGGGTGTGTCCGCTTGCACCACCGGACTATCCCGACAGAGGTTCAACCATCGTCCATCGTCGAAAGGGAGTCCGTCCTGGAGCAACTGCTCCAGGGCTTTCAACACAGGCACCCACTCTGGCACGAACGTCATGCAGTCGATGACAGCAACGGGCTGGCCAGGCTCAAAACACTCGTGGTCGTACCGAGGGTTGATCGACATCATATTGACGAGGACCTGGCCGTTCTCTCTTTTCCTCCACTCTTGGTTCGCAGCAAACCGCCCATCGGTTTTCGGGACCGGATGCTGCTTGAGTTCCCCCCAGTGGATCCGGTCTGACGGCTTGATGCGAGAGTCGAAGCAAGGCAGTTTTATGATGGCCACGAGATTCGGGCAGGCAAGCCGCCCCGTGGTCTTCCAGTTGATCTGGAACTTGGTCGGGGGGTTGCGGGAGGCGACTGATTGCAGGTGGACACTGTCGTCCGTCGTGCGGGCTACGATTGCATTGTAGGTATGCGTGAACGCCTTGGGACCGGCAGGTCCCAGAAGGTCGGACTGCGCAGAGCGGTAGTGATCCGAGCAGAGACCCTCACTGCGGTGCCGCGGACAGGCGTGGGCGAGCCTTGCAGTGCAACCACGGGTGCGGCAACGGCCTTCCTCTTGCTGCGGGCAAAGGGGATTTTGGCACTGCTTGTCGCCTTTGATTTCGACCCGGCACTTCGGCGCCACCGCCGCGTGCGCATCGCTGAACGCCATGGCGATCCACAGCTCGTGCACAATTTTCAAGTAGCTCTCGGAAGAGTTGTACACTCCATCAGCTCGCATAACGGGCAAGAGCTGCGGAGAAAAGTAGGCTGGGACTTGCAGCCATCGGACCTCGGGGGTGAGCCACTGCCTGCTAGAGTCGCCACTCTCGGGTTCAGAACGCAGCGCAACCTTGATGGTGGAGTCCTTCTCCAACTTGTCGAGCATCGCATCTACTTTCTTGTTCAGGTGGCGGCTCTCCGCCTGGCGCTTGTCGAGACACCAAGAAATAGCGTCCCCCGCCAAGATGTTCGTGAGGGAGGCCGTCACTGTTTCTTTTTCGGCCGGCTCCCAGGTAAACGCACACAAGCGGTCGACCACTGACAATACGAGATCAACGTCTTTGAGCTTCTCATTTTCAGACATGGAGACAAGGCTCAGGAACCTCGTAATCACTGTAGCGCACTCTTCTATCGGGGGTGGAAACACAGTCTCTGACGCTGGTAGGCGGGCGAAAGACTTGAACAACAGCTTGAGGTTGTCCAAGTCCCATTCGTTGCTAACGCCCCACAGGCCGGCCCAGTCTTCCACGTCTTTCGCCACGACCTGAAAATCTGGCGCGCGCTTCAGGCAACGCACAAAGCGTGCCTTATCGCGAGCGCTCCCGGAGAATGTTGACTTGCCGCCTTTTTCTCCTGAATATTTTCCGCCGGCCTTGCCTCCTTTTCCGCATCCTCTCCCAACCTCGTCTGTGTATCGGTCTTTGGCTCCTTTGTAGTGTCCGCCTTTTCCACTTCCAGAGGAAGGACCAGCAGACCAGCTTCTGTCAATGTGACCTCCTTTGCGATCTCCTTTGCAGTCTCCCGTTTTCTCAACAAAAGTCTTGTGGCCGTCTGCAGCATTCACGCCGCTGCCGCGTTGGTTTTTCGCCCCTCCACTGCCTTTCCTACCCCCGTCGTCGACGGGGCCATCAGACCAGTTTCGGTCAAGTTGCCCCCCTTTGTGATCTCCTTTGCAGTCTCCCTTTTTCACGACAAAGGTTTTGTGGCCGCCTGCATCGTTCGCGAGGCCTCCCCTGCCGCTGCCGCGTCCGTACGTCGCCCCTCCATGGTTGTCGTGGTTCTTACCTCCGTCGTCGACGGTGCCATCAGACCCGCTGGTAGCTCTGGCCTGACCTCTCCCGCGCTCGGTGGGTGCGTGCCTGCCAACTCCACGACCCCCGCCTCTGGGCATGTTCCAACTGCCCCAGGTTTTGACTTTGCTTGTGTGTGTAGCCGAGACTCGCGCTGGCGTGTATGTGTGGGTATGTGTGTGTGCGGGTACGGGTGTGTGCGTGTGTGTGTGTGTGTATGTGTGCTGCGGACCTGTTTTAACGTGGTGCCTCCCTTCACGAAAGTACGACCACGCTTGTGTGCGTGTGTGTGTGTCTTTTCCTTTCCCCTGTTTCGATTATTATTATTGAGTCACAGACGTCGGCACAATCTCTTGTTCCTGGAGAGGTAGCCGAGGCATAGTCAGGTGAATTGCAACTAGCATACATTGATGATACAACTTGCATAATAGAATTTGTTTATCCTCAACTTCGCGCAAGCACTTGCGCCGATGGTTCCACACTGGACGAGACGTCATAGGTGACGACTTTCTGGCCTCCGAGGGCGGCAATGGAAAGATACGTCACAAATCGCCCCATTCCATATATTTTGGGGTTCTTTGCAAAGGATTCGCAACACGTCTATTCACAGCAGCAAGACGGTGCCTGCGTTTGCCAGGAATCATGCGGAAGGGGGAAAAGATTATTTGGGTAGCTTGGGTAGTCGAGGAGAGCATCGCTTCAACACGTCCGGTCTGGAAAGACTGGAACGGTTTTGGAGCAACTCACGGGGGGCTGCAGGGACTTTTAGATCCCTGCAGCCATCACTGCGGTGCCAGATGGAAGAGAGGTGAACGGACAAGAGTGGGTGAGCCCAAAACTCGAGAACCTTTTGGGTGCATAACCCACATGGAATAGCACACACGATTCTCCTTGTTAAAGCAGCGGCTGTCTGTTGTCGCGGCACCTATTTTATACGGACAGACACGTGAAGTAGATCCGTCAGTTGGATGTGTTCGTCCGTATCGCCCTGGAAGGAAAAGTATTGTTGTTGGCAGGATGTACGCTGCAATCGCGTAACGTAGTAGACCCCGGATCTCGCCAGTTAACTCGACACAGTTGCCACCCATCTAAGGCCGCAGCAATCTATGCAATAGAGGCGCACGCAGCCCGTGTACGTAAGCGATTCCTTACAACAGCTGCCCAGACGGGTCCTTAAATATTTACTACATTCCAACGTCTCGTCCTCGGATGTGCACGACTTGAAGCCGCGAATCGAGAAACTCCGCCTGAGTAATTCCTGGCGTTCTCGCTTAGTTAAGTACGCTGTTCGTTCACTACGCTTCTTGCATGGTTCTCCGCCTTCAGATGAGCGGAAGAGAGAGAGAATGTGTATGTGTGTGTTTGGATTAGAAAGCAAAAAGAGAATATGTGGCGAGAATAGCATCGCCGACGCCGCAGTTAGTATCCGCACGTGATGTGTCATGCTTTCGCTTCTTCAGCTCGTCTTGATCGTCGCGCTCAGGCGCGCGCTTGGGCCCTCTTCTTCTTTGCGACCGCGCGGTCTACGGCGGAGACTAACGCCTTGATTGACTTGATGTGTCGCGGGCTCTCCTCCTTTTTGGCGATCGCCCGGCCTGTGGCGGCGGCCAGCATCTTGACGGAAAATCCCAGCCCTTGCACTGAATTTGCCTTCCCCCTGGACTGGGACAACCTTGAGTTCGCGGCCCTCACTTCCAGTGGACGGGCGTCACGACGCAGGGCAAGCACGCGATTTCCGACGGCAACCTGCGGGCCCCCTTCGGCCGCCCGCCGCGCCACCCGCACGAGTCGCAGCAGGCCCTCCCGCACGACACGCAGGCGCGCGTGCAGCGGTTGCAGGTGGTGCTGGGGCGCATCCGCTCGCCGCATTGATGCACCGACCAGTGCACGGCCCCGCCACTCCCGACCTTTGCTGCGGTCAGTTGTTGTTTGAAAAATCGCCAAAAAGGGGGAGTCGTTGGTTGTATATTTGTCTGGCTCTAATGGTGTGATCCGGTGGCCCTGCTTGGGTGTACAGGGGGTGTACTCGGGAAGTACTTGGGAAGTTCACGCGAAGTACTAAATGCAAAACCCCGCCAGAAATCGCCGTTTTACCCTATTTGGGGTATGCTTGGAAGTACTTAGGCAGTTCTTGGTAAGTTCATGGGAAGTTAAGTTTTCTACTGTGGGGCGGGCTGGTCAATAAAAAACTTGCCCTCTAAAAAACGGTGGTTTGGGGTGCTTCCGAGCTCCGGGCTCCGGGCTGACGACAGCTTTTTTACTAACCAGGGGTCGCAAAACCAGCACGACTAGCAACCGCACGTTTAAGCAACGCGCACCTCCTACACGACATCGTGGTTGTAGCTGTGGTAGAGAATAGCATGCTACTTATGCCTGGTACCACTGCACCGTCAGCTGTAGCACTCGTAGGGTGTTATGTGGTGCTCGTACTACACAAAAGCAACAGCGGGTGGTATCCCACGTGGTCCTCACGCACCTCCTTCACATTTGACAAATTGTATACACGTAAACATGTTCTGAAGATCAGGCACAGTGGGGTCATCGATGATCATGAGAACAACCATGGTTGGAAAGTAGTAATTACGTCCGCAGGTGCAGCAGGTTCGATCCCCGGTGAGAATATTCTTGTGTCAACTCAACCTCCATAAAAGTGTGCACACCGGCACACCGGGCAAACTGTGCCGGGAGTGCCGCGTGCTGGCACAGCCCCCGCACTGCTGTCAGTAATCGGGGCAACCAGGATTCGCACCGCCCAGCGGGTCTTGGTAGGTGAAGAAATGTGAAAACGGGTTTTTGCCTGGAGGCTTTTCGTGTTGTTTTGCAAATGCTTTGAGCTATCTTTGTGTCTGTGCTTTCAGTCGTCTTCTTAACCACGGTTAAGTGCGCTAATGGTGTCAGCCCACGTTATGTTTGTTTAGCATTGAGTTCTTTTAACGTTATTTGTTTTAAGTACATGAACCACATGGATTAGCATGCACTGTTTACGGGATGTTTAGCAGCGGCTGCCAAACATCCCGTGACACCGCGCAAGGTGGTAAAACGCTCTTTTGTTTTCTTTTCGATTGCTTTTTGATGGGGCATGCAGGCCTGATATGCAAGAAAGGAAAAGAGCATACCAAACACGGCACATCCTTTACACAGCAGCCGGTGGCATTGATCGCACATCACCGCCTCGACCCAGGTCATGGGTGTCGTGCACGTTTCGCAAGTCCTGACGACGGAGTCGGATACTTGGGCGAACGCTTTGATGGCAAGACGGGGCGCGAACAGATTCCTGAAAGTGTTGTCATCGACCTCCGCTCGGGGAGTCCAAAGGATGGCAGTACATGTGCTCTGGTTAAACCGCTGTCAACGTTCTTTTAGAGTGCAAGTTCACTTTTTATAGCAACAAATACTGTCTCCAGGGAAGCAGGACTTGGTTGTCGCAAAAAGAAATCGAGCGTGCCTGCTCGCCCTTGAAATCAGTGCATCAGATTCGCAAGTCCTGACGACGGAGTCGGATACTTGGGCGAACGCTTTGATGGCAAGACGGGGCGCGAACAGATTCCTGAAAGTGTTGTCATTGACCTCCGCTCGGGGAGTCCAAAGGATGGCAGTACATGTGCTCTGGTTAAACCGCTGTCAACGTTCTTTTAGAGTGCAAGTTCACTTTTTATAGCAACAAATGCTGTCTCCAGGGAAGCAGGACTTGGTTGTCGCAAAAAGAAATCGAGCGTGCCTGCTCGCCCTTGAAATCAGTGCATCAGATTCGCAAGCAGACCTAGCCCCGCCAACACCACGAGTACTCGATCTCGACGACGCAGTCCGACCCAAGAAGAAGTGATGCAACAAGGGATACAAGCGGGGACAAGCCTTCGCGACACCAAAATAAGCCTTCTGGGGTGGAAAGCGCAGTGGCAATTAGTTCCCGAAGCGACTTCTGCCGCCAACGGTTCCAATCAACAGACCCCGTTCGGAATTGGGGTAGGGCTAGTGTTTTTTTCGTTGACTGCACAACCACGAACGCAACGTCCTCGACGTGTTTTCAGCAAGTTGATCATGATCCGAGGGTCCTACACTGAGCATTTCACGCAATACACGTGGCCAAAAAATAAGCCGCGTCACTGTATGGTTGAACCCGGAAAATGATGAGAGGAGGGGGTCGTTGTTTTTCGTTGAACGATTTGCTTCGTAGTAGGTTGTACGGTTGTTTCTCAGGAGGAAACGCCGTGGATGGCCCGTGACGCATGTTTGGTCGGCGCACTTCCTTTTCTCCCTCGCAGGTTGTTTCCGCGGCCGAGGTCTCGACTCCTTAGCCTGCTCGTCTTCGCGGCTCCGCTTCGGTTGGGTTTGTGGGCTGTCCACTTTTGGGGTGCGCTTCTCGTTTTCTCGTTCAGAGGCGGCTGCTGCGGCTTCGGCTTCGGCTTCTTGCGGGCGCTCCCACCTGCTGGCTCGTCGTCGCGGCTCCGCTTCGGTTGGGTTTGTGGGCTATCCACTTTTGGTTTATGAGCCGGTCCGTCCCTATCTCTTGAAACTGCATCGAAGTGCCTGCCGCTGTTTATCACAGTGAAACACGGTCCACCACAGTCTATCAGGTCCATCTCTTGTCCCTAGAGCTGCATCGAATTGCCCGGTGCTGTATTCTTCTGTCTATCACGGTCTATCAAGAGGGGATGGACCGGCTCAGTTTAGTAGTATGTGTCGTCTGCCGAAGCAGCCGGAGACAGCAGGCGCAGGGGGCAGGTCTTGCTTTACTTTTCTCTTCTTCATGGAGACCCGCCCCCGGCAATCCCGACTGTCCAATCACTGTCGAGAAAGTTTGCGCCCTATTGTGATGAGGTGCCCCCACGAAGCCTTATACACAACACGGCTACAACACGAGGATGCAGCCCTGCTTAGGTGTGCACTCAGCCATCAGGCCATTGGCTGCTAAGCACCCCCCGACCGGTCGATGTGCCACTTTTGTGGCCCTCTATTCGCCGGGCTGTGCTGTCGGCACTTGTTCCGCGCCGCATCAAGTACATGATGAGCTGGCGGTTGGGGGAACGGCGACCGCGACTCAATTAAGGTGCGGTCACCAGTGTCGCCACGTGAAGGCCCCCCCATGACACCGCATGTTTGGTAAAGATTGCAAAAGGCGTACCGTGGCCAGAGGTACTGAACAATGTGTTGCCACACTTCGGAGGGCAGCTGCTTGATTGCACTCGACTTCTGACCCCACCCGGCCCAGGCTAGCTTCCTGAAGTCGTGGGACGCGGCGCAGGTCGCGATGGAAGCAAGCGCTGTGCTGACTTCGCTGGACGGCCACACGCGAAGAGTGTCGTCATGGTGAAGCGAGCGAGACCAGCACCAGGGGGATGTGGGCGTTCGCCTGCAGGTTTCGGAGTTCCCGGCTGAGCGTGGTCTCGGCTTGGTTTCGCGCGGAGAAGAAGGTTCGCCGGCAAACTGGCCCTGGCCTTGGTCGTACCCCCACAGCTGCCAGCGCGCCAGCTTCGGGAACAGCTCCTCGTCGTCTTCGCGGCGCCTCGCCCCGCCGTCCATCCACGGCGGAACTCGCTTCGAATTCTCCAAAGACTCCAGCAGCAAGCAGTAGTCGGGTTGCCCCGCGCCCCACTCCTTCCACGACATCTCGCCTTTTCTTTTGTGTCTCCGACGATCCCGAATGGGCGTACAGAATGGTGCCTTTCGACCTTTTGCGTGTTTGTGAAGTTCAGCTTAGTGCGTGCTTGTTGTCATCAGTGGGGGTTTTGTTGAACGCTTACGCCCGCCACTAAACCCAGGGTTACCTGTGTTTCGTGTGGGCTACAGCACATTTACCTCCTTTGATCTATCGCAACTGGCAGTCTCCTCAAGCATTTCCTACAAAGCAGGTGCTTATACAAAAGAAATGTTTTGTTGCATCGTATCTTCGTACCTAAAGCAGAGAGAAGAAATGAAAAGAGCAAAACTGAGCCCGACCAGAACCGGAACTGGCTGTGGAAACAGCCAGCCACAAGTATGGATGGGGATTTCTTTTAGTTCAGCTATACCGTTTTTTTGGGCTTCGTTGTGCATCGTTTATTGGTTTCGGCATATGCCAGCAAGCAGCCTGACGTCAAACAAAATTCGCAGTTTTGAGAACTTCCATGGCGCTGATTAGATCAATTGCCTGGAGGATGATTCCCGTCGTCAGACAAACTTGATGTGTGTGCGTTTGCTGTTCTGTTTTTGGAAACTTGTGCACGACTAAATTTTATGCGGTGCGGGTGCCTGCAGTGTAGCTGGCTGCGGGATAGAGCCTCGATGCTAGTCTTAGCCATTATTTTCTCAGGCTGGCAGAAGGTTTCGATGACGCATGGGTTTGCTTGCGCATTGGGGAGAAGCGCAGCTGGAGAAGCATTTCCGCAGCCGGTAGTAAACCCATTTTCTTGGTGGAAAAAGGTGTGTGCATGGGGTGAAAAAAAGAAATTGGGGGTTTTGGCTGGGGGTGAATAGTATTTGGAATCCGCATCAGAATTGGCTTGGAGGAATGCGCTGATTGGATCCGGAAAGAAGAAGTGTCCAGCGCCCCGCGGAAATCGAAGGCAGGGTTCGCTGGCAAGGGGGAAAGCGACCGTGCGCATGAGTACAAGCGCCTGCAGCACGACACGGTACGGTCGAAGAGGTGGGTGGTCACTTACTGACTGTGCAGGCCGCAGCCACAGATGTTCTGCATTCTACCTTCAAACTTCCACGGTGTGCACGCGAGCGCAGGCTTTGGCGAAGATGCTAAAGACGCCCGGAGACGATCGAGAGCTGTTCCAGCGGCACTGCTGCCAAGGGTCGGGTCGTTGCGCAGCGTCGGCGCCTCGCGGTACCTCGCCGGGTATGATGGGAGGAGACCATGCGGGTGCTCGACCCCCCAGCAGGTGAACTGCAGACAGACGGGCTTAGTGGCGAGGCACGGGCGATCGAGCAGAACACCTTGGCACCTTTGACCAGAGGCATCCGTTGGCAACAAACTGCGGTCAGTCCCCCGAAACCGCGGCCACTCGCCTCCGCCGCCCGGTGGCCCGGTCGCCGACGATCGCGTGGAACGATGGCGTGTGCATCGAGACGCACGCGGGCTCGCTGCGGAACCGCTGCAGCGTCGCGCTGCTGCTCGATGACGCCACCAGCGACGCCCGCCCCATCAAAGATATAGTCACCTAGTGACGAATGCAGGCCATGACTACAGATATTCTGCTAACTTCAGACTTCTCTCAAGAGCTGATGACCGGCGTAAAGGTTCGAGCGTGCAACAGTCCAACCTTCGCAAAGAAAACCCTTCCTCCGTTCTGCCAGGAAGTTTGCTGTTGCGCGGTGGGTACGTAGCAGTCGCAAGAGGCGATTGAGCAGAACACCTTACAGGGCACCCGTTGGCCGTTCAGTCCGCCGCGTAATCTTGCCTGTGTACCGTATGGTACTACGTGGTGATGTATGTGGTAGATACCACACCTCGTGGGTGCACGGAGGAGCTGAGGATTGCATCCCGAGCTCGTCACGAGGACCTCGAGGTCATCCTGGGGTACTATCGGTAGCTAGTATACACACCTACGCAGTATGTGGTAACTACATACCACCGTATATACCACCATATCACCTCTTAGCGCCCCTTAAGGTGCTCCGTAGGTGAGGAGGTATTCTACGGGGTCTGCTACCTCGTCCTCAGGAGGTGCTGAGGTGGGTGGATACCAGGTCCCAAGTGGATCTGTACCCATCCCGAGGTCCTCAGCAGCACGTAGTATGTACACCTACGAGTAGAGTGTATACATACGTACTACATACTACTACATACTACCATACATACTACCCTATAGCACCATGTGGTACTACGTGGTGGTGTATGTGGTGATGTATGTGGTGGTATGTGATACCACGTAGCATCAGGAGGTGGGTGGATATGGCACCTCGTGGGTGGATATCCCATCCTGCATCCTGTAGATGCTACGGTATCGTGGTAGTATACACACATACGTAGTATGGTGGTATACATACTACCTATACAGACACCTGTGTACCGTATGGTACTACGTGGTGATGTATGTGGTAGATACCACACCTCGTGGTGGCACGGAGGAGCTGAGGATTGCATCCCGAGCTCGTCACGAGGACCTCGAGGTCATCCCGGGTGGTATGAGGACGTAGTATGTACACCTACGAGTAGAGTGTATACATACGTACTACATACTACTACATACTACCCTACATACTACCCTATAGCACCATGTGGTACTACGTGGTGGTGTATGTGGTGATGTATGTGGTGGTATGTGATACCACGTAGCATCAGGAGGTGGGTGGATATGGCACCTCGTGGGTGGATATCCCATCCTGCATCCTGTAGCTGCTACGGTATCGTGGTAGTATACACACATACGTAGTATGGTGGTATACATACTACCTATACAGACACCCTGTGTACCGTATGGTACTACGTGGTGGTGTATGTGGTAGATACCACACCTCGTGGTGGCACGGAGGAGCTGAGGATTGCATCCCGAGCTCGTCACGAGGACCTCGAGGTCATCCCGGGTGGTATGAGGACGTAGTATGTACACCTACGAGTAGAGTGTATACATACGTACTACATACTACTACATACTACCCTACATACTACCCTATAGCACCATGTGGTACTACGTGGTGGTGTATGTGGTGGTGTATGTGGTGGTATGTGATACCACGTAGCATCAGGAGGTGGGTGGATATGGCACCTCGTGGGTGGATATCCCATCCTGCATCCTGTAGCTGCTACGGTATCGTGGTAGTATACACACATACGTAGTATGGTGGTATACATACTACCTATACAGACACCCTGTGTACCGTATGGTACTACGTGGTGATGTATGTGGTAGATACCACACCTCGTGGTGGCACGGAGGAGCTGAGGATTGCATCCCGAGCTCGTCACGAGGACCTCGAGGTCATCCTGGGGTACTATCGGTAGCTAGTATACACACCTACGCAGTATGTGGTAACTACATACCACCGTATATACCACCATATCACCTCTTAGCGCCCCTTAAGGTGCTCCGTAGGTGAGGAGGTATTCTACGGGGTCTGCTACCTCGTCCTCAGGAGCTGCTGAGGTGGGTGGATACCAGGTCCCAAGTGGATCTGTACCCATCCCGAGGTCCTCAGCAGCACGGTGTGGTGATAGTATACACACATACTGTGGTATGGTGGTATACATACTACCTACATACTACCTATACATACACCTGTGTACCATGTGGTACTACGTGGTGTGGTATGTGGTGGTATGTGGTTGTATACACCAACACCAACCTCCTCCTAGTGGATGGTGGAGCGGATGGTGACCCTGATATCAGCGCTATCGGTCTCCCATATCCTCTACCCACCAGCCCGTACAGTGGATGGGTCTATCCATACCACACCTACATCCCCTATGGTGTGTAGGATGGTGGACCTCCCACCCTCGTAACTAGGAGGTATGGCACACTTACATCCACCCCGTGGTTGGTGTACCATAGTGGCTAGTGCAGAATGGCATGTTATGGCCCCGATTCCCAGGGTCATACACAGTTGGCCATCTTAGCCACCTCCTCAGGGCTCCTTGGGCCCGTGGATGGAGGCTACTGCCTACCACTGACTCCGTAGGTGGGTATAATGAGGGTGGGAGATACCACCACCACGCATCTACCGCTCCTCGTAGCACTACGGTGCATTGTATAGTGACAGTGGCTGCTGATAGCATACCACGATACCATACAACGTAGGTTGTGTAGTGGCTGCTGATAGCATACCATCTACCGTCCTACAGCACGTAGAGGATACTGCTGGTGGTGCTGAGTGGTTGGTGGCTGCTGATAGCATACCATCTACCGTACAGCGTACTACGCAGCGGAGGACATTACCTTACTACGCTGTGTGGAGCACCCGTAGAGGATACTACTGACTGTACGTATGCTACGAGGACTGTGTGTGGTGGATACCACATACCATCCTACAGCCGGTAGAGGATACTGCTACCACAGCTGATACCATTACCTTACTACGCTGCGTACCCGTTGGCACTGATGCGCTGTGCATGCACACCACAGTACACCCGTAGAGGATACTACTGACTGTACGTATGCTACGAGGACTGTGTGTGGTGGATACCACATACCATCCTACAGCCGGTAGAGGATACTACGTAGCTACGTAGCTGGTGCACTAGAGGATGAGCTCGTGCTGCGTGCTGCAGTACTCGTGGTGTAGGAGCTCGTGCTGTGGATGCACAGTACTCGTGCTGGTCCTCAGTAGCAGGGCGTGGAGCAGATACCAGGAGAGCAGGTGCTGTCATGACAGCGTACCGTACTCCTGGACTGCGGGCTGCAGGAGGAGCCGTGAGCTCAGGAGCACCTGGGCGTACACAGCGTCCTGATGGTCACGTGGGTGGATGCAGTCATCCCTACAGAGGACGGCTACACCATACGTAGACACTCAGCAGCTATACCATGGTGATGTAGGTCCTCATACACACACGCGTAGTACTATATAGAGAGTATACGCGTAGGTGTAGAGCTACACCAACCACTGGTGGATGCTAGGTGGTGGATAGCGGTGGATGCTACCACCAGCATCCTCATACCATACCATCAGCTGTGGATGCACAATGCACTGTGCAGCGGAGCAGCAGAGCATAGCATACCATCAGCAGCAGTGGATACCATACCACGGGATGACGTAGCATCATACGGTGTATCCATCCACAGCATGTGGTGTCCATACCTACAGAGCATAGCACGGTGTATGTGATACCACAGCACGTCCTCGTATCCTCAGTAGGTAGTAGATACCACCACCACACCATACCACGGTGCATCAGCAGTACGTGCTGTGCATCAGTAGCAGGTGTGCATGCGTACTAGCAGTAGCACGTAGCAGCGTAGCAGCAGCGGTGCATCAGCAGTAGCAGCATGGTGCATGTAGCAGTACATGCTAGTGGGTGTACGTAGCAGCAGCACGTAGTGTATGCATACACCACCACCACACAGCAGCACAGCAGCAGCACTGTATCCTCTACACGTACTAGCAGCATGCAGTGGTATGTGATACCACGTAGCAGCACCACGTAGCAGCGTATACTGTATCCTCTACACGTACTAGCAGCATACCACCAGCAGCACGTACTAGCAGTACAGCATGCAGCGGTGCATCAGCACGTAGGATACATGCTACCATCCTCTACACGTAGTAGATGCATACCATCAGCAGCACGTACTAACAGTACAGCACGCAGCGGTGCATCACTAGCAGTAGCAGGGCGTAGCAGCGGGTGATACTACACAGCAGCAGCTATGCAGTACTCTCTGTGTGTGGTACTCCGTAGGCTCAGGTGATACTACGCAGTGCACTACGCAGTACTCTCAGTGTGTGTGTACTCGCCGTACGGGCACAAGGTAAGCGTGGGCATGCGCAGCCCGCGCGCATCTCCCGCTCCAGGCCAGGTGAAGCCCTCAGGTCTCCCACCCGCAGGCGGGTGGAAGCCCTGCGGGCTAACGCTCCGCGCGCTGGGCGCGCGACTCCGCGCAAGCGCGCACTCAGTGCGCGCTCTCGGCGGCTCTCTCCTCCCGTCGTTCACCTCCTCGCACATCACTCTCTCAGGGGCATCCACAGGTACAGCGGGTGCTGGTGGGTGGTGGTATGGTATAGGCATACAGTCCATCTACCGGGGTGTGCTGTGGGTACCGTGGATCCCTGCTGGTCCAACCCTGCTCCACCCCTGTATACCCTGGATCCTACCCCGATATCGACCCCCGATCTGACCAGTTGGCAGGAGGAGATATATATACTACGCGCGCGCGCGTAGGCCGCAGACACAAGCGTTTCTTGGTCCGCGGTCCTGGGATCTGGGGTCTGGGACCTGGATCCCGGTAGGTGGGCCATTTGGGGCCCTGTATTGGGTACCTATATCACCACGTAGCAGTGCACTACATACCACCACCACTACACGGTTGATGCCGTATAGAGGGGATACGGTATGCTGTAGTGCATACCACACTGTACGTAGGTGGTGCATTCCTGCTCCACATAGGGTACCAATACCGGTAGATGGGGTGGTTGCCCACCTCAGCACCTCAGCACCATAATGGGGTCACCTACACACACAGTATGCACTCGCTGTGGAGTGCGTGTATACACACACCTACACGGTATGATGGGTGTATACAGTACCTACGTGGTGTGGTGGTGGTATGTGGTGGTGTACAGCGGATGCATTCCCTGTGCATATCCCTACCCCTGGATACCCCTGGATCTGCCACCCTCTTCCTGACCCCTTCCCGACCCCCGATCTGACCCCGGTAGCAGGAGGTGATATATATACTACGCGCGCGCGCGTAGGCCGCAGACACAAGCGTTTCTGGAGGTGGGTCCTGGGATCCGGGGATCTGGGCATCTGACCCCGATATCGACCCCTCCTGAGACCCTTCTGCGTCCCTGTATATACACCTACATCACACCACGTGCACACACCACTACACGGTTGATGCTGTATAGTGGGGTATACGGTGTGTGGTGTGTATACCACCGTGCAACCACCTGCGCATTACCGTGCTGATATGGGTCCCATATTGGGCCATATTAGGACCTGGTCCATGCTCGGGGTCAGATCCCGGGATGGCAGGAGGTGTTATATATACTACGCGCGCGCGCGTAGGCCGCAGACACAAGCGTTTCTGGACCCGGGGTTGGACCCCAGACCCTGATATCGGGGGATATCGGGTCCTGGACCACCTCCTGAGGACCATCCGCTGTCTGCTAACACCACCTACCAACAGCACGTGTGCACTACGAGTAGTAGCTACATGCTGTATACTTAGGTACTACGTGTATACGTGTGCATGCATGCACGTGTACACTGTACCACCACGTATGCACAGAGGGATGCTATGTGCTGGTATCACCTGATACCGGCATCAGCAACCTCTACACGAGCTCGTGCATCTGCTGCTGCAGAGCAACGTACGCTGCGTGGTGCAATACACCTACACGTATGGGTGCAATATGGCACTATGCGGGGATGCTGAGGGCACCGTGACGGTCCTCTGCATATCCATCCTCATATGCCAGTATTGGGACCAATACTAGGGTGCTACCTACGTACTGCAGTGTACAGTGTGCACACGTGCTGTGTACCGATACCACGCTCCTCCTGCGGGCTTAGGTATTGCGTATACGCACTGTGCTGCTACACGCATGCACTACGCATGTAGGTGTACATGTACTGGTACGGTGTATGCCATATCACTAGATACCGGCATCAACGCACCTGTGCATCAGCGCATGTGCTACTGCGTATACGCGTAGCAGTGCACTGTGTACACCACACCACTGCATACCACCTACCAGCAGTGCATCTAGGAGCATGCTGAGGGCACCGTACGGGTCCTCTGCACATCCGTCCTAGTGTACTAGTTAGGAGGTGGTATTGTGGTGGTACACCTAGTAGTACTACGTGCTGCATACCACATGCTGCTGATGGTGTAGTGTATGCACACACCACGTAGCAGTGTACCATGGGTATACACCTACGTATGCATAGGTAGGAGTACTACGTACATACCTACATGCTGTACTACATGTGGTACTGCTGTGTGGAGCACTAGCAGCTGTGGTGGTAGATACCTACGCACCGCTCTGCTGAGCATCAACAGCATATCCATCCGCTGCTGTGTAGTGCTACTGCATGCTGTGCAGTGCATACGTACTAGCAGAGGAGGATGCTACGTAGCTATACACCGTAGTAGGTGGTATGTATATACCATACCTACATACTGTATGTGATACCACGTAGCAGTACACCGAGGTGCTGTGGATACCTACGCGGTGTGTGAGTACACCAACCACGGGATACCAGCAGCAGCTGTGGTGCTAGTAGCAGTACATACATACGTAGTAGCATCCTATGCATACGTAGGTGTATGTATACCACGTAGTAGTATGTACTACCTGTGGTATGCTGCTACCTAGGATGGTAGGTGGATGGATAGATGCATCCGTGCTGCATCGTATCCCGGTACCTAGCAACCACGAGCTCGTGGTGGCACATCCTGGGTGGTAGGAGGACGTAGTATGTACACCTACGAGTAGAGTGTATACATACGTACTACATACTACTACATACTACCATACATACTACCCTATAGCACCATGTGGTACTACGTGGTGGTGTATGTGGTGATGTATGTGGTGGTATGTGATACCACGTAGCATCAGGAGGTGGGTGGATATGGCACCTCGTGGGTGGATATCCCATCCTGCATCCTGTAGATGCTACGGTATCGTGGTAGTATACACACATACGTAGTATGGTGGTATACATACTACCTATACTTACACCCGTCCGAGCCCGCGGCCACTCGCCTCGCCGGGGGCCCGCCGCCCGGCGACCTGGTCGCCGACGATCGCGTGGAACGACGGCGTGTGCATCGAGGCGCACGCGGACTCGCTGCGGAACCGCTGCAGCGTCGCGCTGCTGATCGACGACGCCACCGGCGACGCCACCGGCGACGCCACCGGCGACGCCCGGCTCCCGGTGGTTGCCGCCGCCGGCGGCGGCTCGGACGCGCCCTGGGACGCCGCGGCTCCCGCGTCGGGCGGCGGCGCCTGCAGCGGGTTGAGCGCAGACTTCTTCCGGGGGTGCTGGTGCTGCTGCTGCTGCTGCTGCTGGTGCTGCTGCTGCTGCTGCTGCTGCTGCTGCTGCTGCTGCTGCGGCGGCGGCGGCGGCGGCGGCGACCACGGGCCCACCCCGCCGCCGGGCAGGCCCCCTTCCCTGCCAGAGACGCGCAGCACGTCGTCGTTGGTGTTGTCCCGCGTTTTGGACACTCGGTGGACCGTTTGCGGCGCCGGCGCGGCCGGGAGGACGCTATTGAAGCCGAACGTGGCTTCAACAGGCACCTTCTTCGCCCGGATCAGCTCCAGCAGGTCGGCCGCTTCGACGTTGGCCGGTTGCGAGGCGATGACGTTCAACAGCAGCTCTTCCGCGTAGGCGGAGTCCCGACCCTTGATGTACACCGACGCCGCCTCGTTGTATTGTTCCCACTTTTTTCCTTCCGAATACTCAAGCTCGTACATCCACTCGTCCATCTCAACAGCGTCCTTCGCGGTGTTGGGCTGCAGGGTGATGATGAACTCCCACACGAGCACCGGGTCATTCCGCTCGATCCGCACTGCCTGCAGCACCTGCCGCAGCTGGAGCTGGTGGCGGCAGTTCCCGAAGCAGTGGCGGTTGCACACCGCCCGCAGCTTCGCCTCGCGGCCGTATTTTTCGAACGCGTGCAGGAACACCGGGAGGCTGCCGATCGAGCACCACCGCCGCATCTCCTGCCCGCCGACGTTCCCTGCGAGAGTCAGCCCGGACACGACTGCCGCGTTGGCCGACATCTGCTCGCCCTGCAAGGACCTGAACATCTGCTCGCACGCGTTGAGGCCAGCCATCGAATACGACGGGCAGACCCTAGTGCCGTTGTACGAGGCATACGCGTGGTCGCCGAGGAGGTAATCGGAGACGCCTTTATAGGCCCCCACCGACGCGCTGAAAATGCCGACGAACGTGCTCAGGCGCTCCAGCCACGCGGCCATGTCGGCTTCCGCCTGGGCGATAGAGCCGTGCAGGTTGACGACGGCGAGGGCGATGGACACTTTCTTCAACCCGACGCACAGGTGCTGCGGCGGCGCCACCTTCGCGACGTCCTGCGCGATCGACATGGAACGGGTCCGGCTCCCGACGGACGACCGGTTGATGAATGTGGTCGTGGCCCGCCGCAGTCGGTCGTTTGCGCTTTGCGCCGCGTCTTTCGACTCCCTGGGGGAGTGTCCCGACGCCTGCGAATCGACGTCCGTGCCGTCGACTTGGAGGCAGGACTGCGGGAGGTACGGCATGTACGTGCCCAAATTCGCGATCAGCGCGATCAACGCGCTGCGCAAATCGTCCGGGACCTGCACGGCGAACTCCATCAGGTTCGTCGCCGCCTTCAAATCCATTCTGACGAGCTCGACGGCGATGCACGTCGCGAGGTCGATGGAGCTCACCATCCGCTCATCTTCGAGGTCCCCTATGAAGAACTGCTGCATCATGCGCCGGGCCTCGTCGCTGTGCTTCTGAAACTCGTCGGTTCCGTCGTCGCCGATCCGCGTCACGAGCAGCTGCTTGCCCCCCGGATGGATGGGGAGCAGGTCCTTCACGTCGTACACGCGGCCTTCGATCACGATCCACGGGTCATCGACCGTTTTGTGCTCGGTCACCTCGTACCAGCTGATCCGGTTGGTCTGCCAGGCCTTCCGGCTGCCCTTTTTCGGGACGAGGAGGTAAACCCGCGTGACGAGCACCAGCAGTGCGGCGAGGGAGGCGGCCGCCGCCAAGGCGGCGATCGATGCGGTACGCAGCGTGTCGGCGTCGCCCGGCGCCGAGAGGCGGAGCTTTTCGAAGCCCGAAAAGCACTGGAAGACGGCGAGCAGAGCGACAGATCGTCCGAGCCACGGGTGCACCACGCGCAGGACCCGTCGCCCAGGGGAATCGTGCTTCGGCATGAACAGCGGGCCGAGCGCCCCGATCAGCGCCGTCGTGAGGGTGGCCCACGCGATGGCATATCCCAACACCACATGCTTCCTCACATCATCCCCCTCGCCGCTATCGAACCGAGTGCCCGCGATCACGACGCCTGCGGCAACCAGCACGACGCCAGCTAGAGCGTGCGCGACGTGGAGCGCGAAGGCGGATCCCACCCGGAAGACGGAAATGCTGTTCCCCAGGCCGAACGGGCGGCCAAACCGCTTGAAGAAGATCGCGGCCGGGACGCAGTAACACCAGGCGACCACCATCAGCACCCCGTGCAGCCTCCTCCAGTACGCGGCGTCGCCGCCCGCGGCCGTCACGCGGCCCGTGGCGAAGTTCATCGAAAAAGACCGCCGCTCGTTGTAATGGTTCGAGAACTGCACGTCGGTGTAGTGCCGGGCCACGTTCAAGTTAACGTCCCCTTCAAAATACTTCTTCGGCCGCGTCAGGTGCACTACCTGAACGCCGGCCTCGCTCGCGTAGCTCACATTCGAAAGCTCGAGGACGTCGAGCACCGTCGCGTTGAACTGCACGTTTTGGCTGCCTCTCCCCTGCACATCGACGCCGAAGAGAAACCCGTCCACGAAAATGACCCCCAACGCCGGGCCCATCGAAGGGATCACCTCAGGAAACGTCAGCGAGAACCAACCGGGGGAAGACGTCGATACCGCAAGGCGCAGGCTGTCGTCTAAGAAGCGCCAGTGCATCGAAAGGCCCTGCAGCGTGGTTTCCGTAACGCAATCGTAAGGCAGGCTGGTAAGGGGATCGACGACAGACGATGGCAAGCAGCTGTCAGACACCGCTGGTACGGGCGTCTCCTCATCAACGTCACAGCTGAGTCCGTGTGACACCTCCTTCCACCGGGCTCCGAAGAAATCGATTATCACGTGCACGTGATTATTGAAGTGCGCAGAGAGCCTGGATGACGTCCCTCTTGCTGCGTTCACCGCAACCGGCTCACTCAAGTCTGAGTCTTCAACTACGAAGGCCAGCACCCGCATGTCTTCCACATCATAGACTGCCATGTCCGTCACTCCCAGCTCCGTCTCCACAGCTGTGTCAAACTGGATGCCTTCTACGCTCTTCGACGCCAGTCGTACCGTTCCCATGCCTCCACCAGCGTACAACAGGCCCGTCGCCGGCACCATGAACCCCGGACGTTCCGGAAACGATACGGCGAGCCATCCGCTGGTGTTGCTCGACACGGCGATCGAGACCAGGCCTTCGCTTTTTGAGTGCGACCAGTGCAGGTGCATGCCGCGTGTCTCGGTCATGCATGCGTAGGTTTGCGCGGAGCCCTGCGTCTGAACGGGGAGGTACGAGGGCGAGCAAGGCTGGAAGGGTTGGTCTACCGCGCTTGCGGTGGGAAACTTATCGCACAGCGACAACAGGGTGGCGGGGGCCCATGTGGCGTTGCCGAAGTGGAGCGTTCCCGACGTCTTCCTCGCGGCGTGGTGGGCCAGCCGCAGCCGGGGGCCGCCCGCGAAGTTTAAAGCCATGGACCCGCTCGGCGGCTTGGGCAGCGTGAAGGAGACGATCAACTCATCGACGATGGTCAACTGCGACAAATCACTCATATTCAACGCACGCACGACCCCCTCGTCCGGCACGGGCGCCGCCGTGGGACTCCACTGATCTTCAAGCCGGTACGCATGCAGCCCGTCGCTGCTGTAAATCACCCCCATCGCCGGAACCATCGACCCGAGAACCTCCGGAAAGCTGACGCCGAGCCACCCGCCGCTTCCACTAGACACGGCCATCCTCAAGTCGGGGCCGATGTCGTCCCAGTGGACCCGCACCGATTCCATATCGGTCGTTGCACAGCACGAGTAGTTCCTGCCCGCGAGCACCAAGTCCGACGTCTCGCACGCGCTGCACGACGCAACTACCAAATAAATTGTGATGACGGGCAGGAGAGCACCCGGAGACATTGTCTTTACACAGACGGGTTTGTGACCTGGATCGTGGTGAACTGGAGAATGGGTTTGTGTTGCGCATGTTTGACAGTTCACATAACGTACTGTGCTTTCTTTGCATTGAAGAGTTTATCGTTTCGCAAAAAAATAAGACGCGTCACTGGCTAACCACGGTTGAAACCGGAAAATTATGAGGGGAGGAATTGTTTTTCGTTGAACGCAAAGAAATGTGGGTCCATCCGGCGGGGCTTTGTACTGCAACACTTCAGTTTCCTCGGTGCGCTAGTGGTATTGTCCTTTGACAGAGTGAGCCTCGCACCTCACCTCTAGAAACACGGCTGTGTCATGTCACGCATGTCCTTGTCGGATGTTAGCGCCCGACATGAAGCGTGCTTGTCACAGTCGTTGGGTGGTATTGAGAGAGGGTTTCATCGGACACTCGAGAGAGCTTCGTTCCTTGCCGCTGTAGGCTCTTCCCGGCCCTGGGAGGCCTGCTTGGCTGTTCTCGGGTTGTGCTTCCATGTCGGTGCTGTTGCATCGTTCTTGGACTCCTCGGTCTGCTCTTGGTGGTCGGCCTGCTCTCATTCTGCGCAGTTCGTCGCTCCTGCCTGACCACGTGCTGCATGCATGACTCTACTTCGTCTGCAAACTGTGACTCTGATCTGCAAGTGCCGTTGTGAACTGGCCTTGTCGATCCGTTTCGCAAACCTGGCCCTTTTCCAATATTAGGAGGCGGCCTTCGGGACTAGAGGCCCTGCTTCGAACATCACGCTTTCAACAGAGAAGGCGTAAAACTTGAGACGGCTCCTAGCAAGCCCAGGTAAGAAGCGATGCAAGATCTTGGTAGCACGGCTTCGTTTCGCTTGTATGCTGACAAACAAAACGGGGTATAAGGAGAAGTAAACAGAAGTGTAAATGAGGTGGAAACTGGACAACTGGGGCCAGACTACTCAGGACCCGTCCTGCTTGACTTGGCCGGACCCTTGGTCACGCCTGCTATCTTTCCGATCGCGGAATCTTCCGCTCGAGTGCGGATCGAGCGCAAGCCTTTACAGGCAATTCGGTCCGATCATTTGGAGGACTCGGCTGGACAGATCCTTTGCCTCGCCTGGCTACCTTTCCGATCGCAGAATCTTCCGCTCGAGAGAGAGATTGTGCACAAGCCTTTCCTGACTCTGCGCACAAGGTCCGACTCAGAAGTTGCGTCGAGCACCTTCACGAACCCGGGGACGGGTGCCGGCAGCCTTCTCACAGCGGACGTCAACTTGACGGTCAAGCGGTACGCGGCGAATGCAGATTCTGGCGACACTTGAAGTAGCCTGCTTGACTCGGCCGGACCCTTGGTCACGCTGGCGATCTTTTCGATCGCAGACGAGAAAGATTGTGCGCAAGCCTTTACAGGCAATTCGGTCCAATCCGACTCTTGAAGTGGCGTTGTCGGCTCCCTGCTTGACCCGGCTAGATTCTTGGCCACGCCTTGCTACCTTTCCGATCGCAGAATCTCCCGCTCGAGAGAGATTGTGCACAAGCCCTTCCGGACTCTGCGCACAAGGTCCGACTCAGAAGTCGCGTCGAGCACCTTGACAAACCCGGGGACGGGTGCCGGCAGCCTTCTCACGGCGGACGCCGCCGTCAACTTCCGAATGGCCAAGAAGACGGAGACGATCTGCGCCCGCATGGCACTGGTCATCCGCATGCGCCGCAGCCTCGGCGGTAGGGGGTCGTTTTCCAGTTCGTCGGACGGCGAAGGACTGGACAGCCGCCGGGAAGGGCTGGTGCCGCGTCGTCGTTGTTTGAGTGATAGGGGACTCGGCTATCCTTGGCCAACGCCTGGCTACCGTTCCGATTGCAGAATCTTCCGCTCGAGAGAGATTGTGCACAAGCCCTTCCTGACTCTGCGCACAAGGTCCGACTCAGAAGTCGCGTCGAGCACCTTAACAAACCCGGGGACAGGTGCCGGCAGCCTTCTCACGGCGGACGCCGCCGTCAACTTGACGGTCAAGCGGTGCGCAACCAGCTCCGAATGGTACGCAGCGTGCGCGCTTTTCCGGAGGGCACCCAAGAAGTCGGAGGCAATCTGCGCCCGCATGGCACCGGTCATCCGCATGCGCCGCAACCTCGGCGGCAGGGGGTCGTTTTCCAGTTCGTCGGACGGCGAAAGACTGGACAGCCGCCGGGGGGTGCTGGGTGCCGCGTCGTCGGTGTTTGAGTGATAGGGGACTCGGCGGTCTCGTGTGGCGTACTTCGCGGCCGCTGCGTAGTAGGATGCTCCTTTGGGTGGCCCGGTTTGGTGCAGCCTTCCAGCAGCGTGGGCCCTGCTGACTCGGTCGCGCAGCATCGCGGCGTGCTTGTTCGACCGCCGCAGGACGCACATCTGCCGGAAAGGAGACAGGTGCCGCGCTTGCGCGCAGGAAAGCAGGCCCTCCTGCGTCGCCACCCTCCACTCAGCCGTCGCCTGCCGCGCGGTATGAAGAGGCGCGGCCTCGCCGCAAACCAGGCGCTGCTGCAGAGAGCGGGCGGGCCGCCCGGCGCACGGCGCCCGCAGCGCGGCAGCCGCCGCCTCCACGTCCACCGCGGCGTCGGTGTCGGCGAAGTCGCTGATCTCCTTCTGCAGCAGCCACGCTTCAACGAGCTCGATCCACCGGACGAGCATCGCCAGCTGCGCACGCCGCACTGCGACGGCCTTGGCGAATGTGCGCTGGGTTCGCACAGCAACGTGGAAGTATCTGCGCGTGGGCATGTGTATTTTAAGTGCACAGCTTAAAACTGGGTAACGTCTGAAGCGGAGGAAGCAGAAAAGACGGTAAATCCGACACTCTTAATTCTGGGGGATTGGAAGCCGGCCACCTAATAAAACCGCCGGGTTTCCCCCTTTGTTCGTTTTGCAAGCCTGCGACTTGTTTCATTCCCCGGCAATGGTCCTACCAGGCGAGATCAGAGGGGGCGAGAAGACCCGCCTCAACCCATCCGAGTTCTCCTGCTGTGGGCTCGGAAGGTGTGCGCATCCTGCCATGCGCTTGGATCCAGTTCCTACCGTTATGTTAAAGCAATGTGACTGAAGCGAAAGACTCGTGAAAAAGCGAAGTAGGGTACCTGCGCGCCGCGAGCAGCTTGTCGCTGGCGAAGTACACGAGGAAGTGTCTGACGACATCGACCAGCCTGCAGAACCGCTTCTTCCTCCACCTGATGAGGTGCAGCGCGAGCTTCACGACGCCCATCATCGCGTTCGACCGCTTCGCCAACCGGCGCGCTTTCCAGAACGGCACGAAGAACCTCTGAAACGACAGGCAAGCCCGAGCCCGGGCCCTCCGCTTCAACTGTGCCTGCTGCTCGGTCGCCACGAGGCGGGTGCCGATGCAGAACCGCAGGCAGAGCACGGCCGAGCTCCAGAGGCTGACGCGGCGCTGCAGGTCGAGCTTCAGCCGCAGCTGCTGGTCTCGGTACTCCTGCTCCCTGGCGCTCCGCCGTTTGGCGGCGGTGGTCTGCTGCTCGCTATCCAGCGCCGCCAGCCGCCGCTTCCACACCGCCTGTCGGTGGTGCGCCCGCACGTTCAACTGATGGATGACCACATCGCTCTGCTGGGTGGGTTACAGTAAGGGCAAAGCCCGTCATACATGTAACCCCCGACAAATTTGTCGGGGGAAATCGGGGAAAAATCGGGGGTCTGATGGCTCAACAGAAATCGGGGGGAAATCGGGGGGAATCGGGGGAAACTCGGGGGAAATCGGGTATTTATAGTTGGACACTACCTGTCTGCAAGGCAAAGAGATGGGAAAACAAGTGCATACATCGCATTAAATAACTATTTCGACGTGTTTCGAAACTGGGATACTCTCAGAATAATTTTTCTCCGGCTATTTCTAACGGGCCATGACACCTACTCACCAAGTCCGACTCCTCTGAAGATACTCAACCATCTTCGCGAATCCCACCTGCGACATCGCATCAGTGCCGCGCATTGCGATGATCACCGGCTTCAACCGGCGGCGTCTTTTATTCTCTCCGAGTATGTTCAGTGTACTGAAGGCCGAATCCACGTGTGTCAGTCGGTGAAAGCTTGAGACACATTTTAGCGAAGCACTGCAGTGCCGGATGCTCCCCCGTGTAGGATGCCCAATAGTCGTGGGCTGTACCGCGGGTGCTTGTCAGCGTAGCACTGACCGGCGAAGCTCGCGGCAAACAGAGCACACATTGCCTCGATAGAGGCACCGTCTGGTTCGCTCAAGGAGGACCATTGCTGGGTGAAGGAACCGAAGACTGATGAAGATGCCGTAATTCGGGTGCTCTGTATAGGCCCTCTTCAGGGTTCTTCTGGGTATGCATGGCTGGCCAGTGCGCCGAAGTCGAACTTCGATCAGACAGCTGTGCACTAACTGTCGAAGATAACAACATCTTCATCGTGGCCGCCGACTGTTTAGCCCGTCCCGGATTTCCTTGTTCTTCAGCGGAAAGCCGTTGGCTGAACAAAACTCTGCATGCTGCTTCACCACCTCGGAAGACAGCAGGACGGCCCCGCAGAAAATAAGAGTGCTAAAAAGAAGAAGCTGGTGTCTATCGAAGACACGACAAGGAAGCAGCGCAGCGTCGAACCGAAAGCCCGCGCAACTAAAAGCAGTCCGAATGCCAACCCCGGCAGTTGTCAAGGAAGCGCGGGCGTTGAGCGAAATACTCGCAAAGCAGCCACAAAAGCTGACCGGGTCGCACAAGACGTGCCTCGGCTAACATTTATTTTTCCATTCGTTCGCCATTTCTCAAAATTCTATTTTCTTTCTCAGCCTTTCAATTGGTAGTCATGCCAATGGGCCGAAAAAAAACCTTTTCCCAGCCGGTGCACTACAGTGAAACCCCCCCGATTTTCCCCGACTTCCCCGACAAATTTGTCGGGGGTTACATGTATGATACGTAGGTACCACGACACCACACTAGCTGCTAGTGCGGCGCCGAGCACCGCTACAACGTCCCCGGCCGGAGCCTCGACTCTGGTTCCGGCGATCCACGCGTCCGTCGGCGCGGTGTCAGGGGTACCCCAGAACGACACGGTTTCGGACGTGCCGAGTGCCGCGTTGGCGATGGAGACGATCCAGCTGCCCTTCGCGCGGTCTGCGGGGATAGCGGGGCAGAGGGTGGATGCTGTGGTGATGCGGGCAGCTTTGAGCTCTGTATGTGCGCACGGGGTTTCCCACTACCACAGGTTTTGGGGTGGCGGCAGGGCGCGCGTGCTGCTAACGTTGCGTGACCCGATAGCGCGGGCCCACAGTGTCGAGAGAACAGTGCCCGACGGAATGACAAAAGGACGAGGGCGTACTCCCCGCAATTAGTTTAGGAAGAGACTGCATTAGTACTATCGTCCCTCGGGACTGCTGACAGGCCTTCAACTACCCTGAGCAGCGCACTGTGCACGTGTTGCCATTAGCCCCCGGAATTAGTTGGTTGTCGCGGCGGCATGCCGTTGATGCGCGAAAAGAAATGTGCGTGCCGGTTGATCGTTTTCCCACTTGTATATACCCTGTGCATATTCAGGTGAGGAATTCTGATCAACCACCAAAACACGCTGCCTACGTCTTTTTAGCCTGCGCAATCCATTGAAGGGCAACCCGCAAGGGTGTTACTACTAAAAATGACCAACCCGAGTAACCAGCTACCCCAGGGTATATAGAAATATATGGGCCCCTTTGAGCACTTCCGGGTGCAACTACCGGATCAGTGTTGTGTCCCAGGAGTTCGACACGGAAGCGAATACCTGAGTAGCGCTGCGCGAGCCAGGGGGCGTGGGAGAAGTCACCGAAGTCCACGGGCGGCCGGTGCGGCGCCTCCGCCGGTCCCGTGGCGATTCGGGGGCGGTCGCCAGCAGCTGCGTCGCGTTCAGCTCCTGTTGGAGCGACTGTATGTCGTCGAACACACCGGTCAGAACGGGTGCCGTGACAGGGGACAACCCAGCCAGCAACCCGCTGCCAGTGCCCTGAATCGGCTTGCTCGCCGGTTCGTCGCACGGACGATCGCCCGCCGGCCTCTGGTACCGGAGCCTCGCTGGCAGGGCGGCCTTGTGCTTGCCGTTGGCTGGAGGTTTGCAGTGTATCGGCGCGGTGTGCGCCCTGCCGCTGCTGGAATCTTCGCCTTCGGCCGTTGGTTCGGATTGGCAGCTGGGGTACAGGCCTTGGAGGAGTTCGAGCAAGCCAGGCCACTGGGGCTCCGGCCGGCTAAAAGGCACAGCAGTGAGGTGACCGGCAGGACGGTGGGTGGTTCCAGAGGAATGCCTGCCCCCGCGGTGCGGTGCCAAGGAAAGGAGGCCGTCCTGCTCGGACAATGAGTGGATGCGATGAGGCGGGGGCACCACGGACAGCGTCCGAGAAGGCGCCAAAGTAGGCGTGTCGCGCGCCTGCGGGTCGCCCCCGAACAAAGCAGGCGGCCCCGACTGCTCCGCCTGAGCTTTCAACAGCTCGCTCGTGCAGCGGTCGAGCAGCGAAACCCGCGGCATATCCTAAGTCTACTCGCAATGCACCAGCTTGCCCTTTTCCTTCGACCATGACGGACAGCCTGCCATGTGCCCTTTTGTCCTCCTGTTTCACCGCCGGAGGTCGGTGGCTTCTTTTGTCCGTTCGGCGTTTTCTTTTTGTGCTGCCGGCGAGCAACCGAGGTTGGTGTGCAGTCAGGTGTCTTTTCGACGTTTCTTGATATTTCCTTTCGTTGGATGGTGGTGAAAAGGGGTTTGGTACGAGGGAAAGTCTGCTACACGGGAGCCAAGCTTCACGTGTTCGCGGTACTGCAGAGCCACGGGCCTACGGGTCAAGTGGCTACCGCTTTCCCAAACTAAAGCAAACAAGGCGTGGCGCACCTTGGGGCTTGGCGCTTGCGCTGAACACAAGCTCGTCGAGACGGTCAGCCACAGGGCAGAGCGGACGGAGTTGTGGCACTGTGCTGCCTCCGACTCAAGCTTTGCAAGCTGCGGGTGACCGTCACGTTCCTGGAACCGGAGCGGCCTTTTTCCTTTTTTCCTGGATAGTGGTTCTGCAAGCAATCCTTCCTTTTTTCCTCTTCCCGCTACCTAGATCGACTTCCTTCTGCTGGGGAAATGCGATTGTAAATAGTGAACGGTAAGACGTGGTGGCCCTACACACACACACACACACACACGAGTGGCTTGAGGGATCTAATTTTATATCGAAATGCACATAAAATGCCGGCAAATACTTCCTTGAGCAGCGTTGCAAAAGTGTTGCTGCCACCGGAGCAGTGGTTCGAATCCGAACGAACTCCTCATTTTTAGAGCTAAAGTTTGCTGATTCCGGGATTTTAGGGTCTCCGGGTGACCTTCGCGGAATGGGTTCTCTTAGGAGCAAGTAAGGGCTATGTGGGCGTAGGTTATTTTTCTTTGAAGAAAGTAACCGAACACTGGTTCCATATGTCTAGGCTTAAAGGCTGCTCCGGCTGGAAAGCCGCAGCCCGCTAAGCGCGCGGAAACGATCGGCGATGCTAGCAAGAAGGGAGGCACGGATGAGCGGGAGGGCGCGGACCCCCCCCCCCCGACGAGAGCCTGAAGAACTCTTGCTAGGGGGGGCAGGCCTTTTTCCCAGGGACAACTTGCTCGAGACAGCCCCGGGCACGGCATCATGAAGACGCTGCACAGATGGGTCACTGTGGGCTGGCAGTTTATCCCCACCCCGAAGGAGAAACGGTTCGCCAAAACGAAAGTCGCAGGCAACAGGTTGCAGTACGCTTTGAGGGGGGTACCACGATGCTGCTTCCTTGTGCTGCTTCCTAGTTCTGCTTCCTAGTGTTCCTTCCTAGTTCAGCAACCCGATACCGCATCGCGTTGAAGGACGGTGAACGACAGGACGTGATAGTGTGATGACCGTATGCACCCAGTTGCACAAGTGCGGGCTTCCGGAGGCCGCTATGGCTGTGTCCTGCGGTTTACGGAAGAACGGTTGTGTGGCAGCGCTTTGCACGAGTAGCCGGCAAGTCCGGGCTCGCCGAGCTTGTGTCGGGCGACGGACAAAAGGAACGCAGCGGGTTCGACGGCGGAGTCGACGCCGACGGCAGCCTCGTGTGCTGCACCCGGGGCGCCTGCGGCAGCGAGGGCAGGAACTGGGGAGACGCCGGGAGGGGCGCCGGCGAAGCCGCGTCCCACGCCTGCAGGGCGCGCCGCGCGCTCAGCGCGTTTTTCAATGTCGGCATGCCGCCGGCCGGCTCCGCCGGCTGCGAGCCGCGGAGCGCCGCCTCCGCCGCGCCGGCGATCTCGTGGCGCAGGATGTCTTCCTTCATCTTGACGCCGACGCGGCCTTTCGACTCCCGCGTCTCCATCTCCGCCAGCCGCCGCACGCACACCGCAGCGCACGCTCGCCGTAGGCCGGCCCGGCGGAGGTCGTCTACCAAGGTGAGGTCGGCTCGCTCGTCTTGCTGCAGGCGCCACCTGCCCGTCTGCTCCGCGTCGTGCAGCCTCGCTTTTTTGAGCGTCGCGTTCGTGGCGCAGACCCGGCGCCGGTTAGCGGCCGCCCACATGTACGCGTACCACCGCTCGTAGCGGGCCCTGAGATGCGCCTTCGCGGTGTAGTGCAGCAGCTGCGCGCTCCTCCGCAGCCCGATGCGGCGGGCCTCGCGCGCGGCCTCCTCGCCCCTGGCCCTGTCGTCGCGCGCCCGGCGGGCCTCGATGGCACCGGCGGCCGCCACCGCCGCGACCCGCCCGCAGATCGCGAGCAGCCGCGCCGCCGTCGCCGAGCGCCGCTTCGCGGCCGCCGCCGTGTGCCACACGCAGCCGGCGACCGCGAGCAGCCGCCGCGTCGCAGCCCGCACGGCGCGCCGGCCCCCGTGCCAGGCCGACAGCCGCGCCCAGAGCAGGCGGCTGTGCGCCGCGCACGTCCGGCGGTAGAGCTGGGCTGCCTTCTGCAGGCCCTCCTGCGTGGTGGGTTTTATTTGGAGTGCAAGTTCACGTAGACACCGGGGTTTTTTTGTGTTTTTCACCGTTTTCACCACTGGGTTTCAGGCGGGTGCCCCAATGAAGTGGTTATCGTTCGTTTTTCTTTCGGACCAAAAGAAGTCACGGCTGAAGCTCTATTCATGTCAAATGTGTTGAAATTTCGACAAGGTGATGGTGGCCTGGGGTGCTGGCCGTCCGTGAGCTGCCTGAAGAAGAAGAAAAGGCCGCTCCTGGTCCAGGAACGTGACGGTCAACCACAGCTTGCAAAGCTTGAATCGGAGGCACAGTGCCACAGCCCCGTCCGCTCTGCCCTGTGGCTGACGAGCTTGTGTTCAGCGCAAGCGCCAAGCCCCAAAGTGCGCCACGCCTTGATGCTTTAGTTTGGGATTCGGTAGCCACTTGACCCGTAGACCCGTGGCTCTGCAGTACCGCCGAACACGTGAAGCTTAGCTCCCGTGTTGCAGGTTTTCCCTGGTACCTAAAGGATACAACCATACTCTTGTGAAAGCACTGCCATGCGAGCTGTCTGAAAGAAATGCGTAGTTTTGGTTTATTATTTTGCTTTTCGTTGTCGACAACACTATTTACTTTCAGCGTCTTTCCATGCATTTTAGTGACGGTATTTTGGGTTTTCTTTCTTTACCATGGAAAGATTCGCTGCCGCGGGCTTTTTTTGTCGTTGTACCTTTAGCACCTTGCTCCGCGCCTGACGTCAGCGTCACAACTGGCCTGAAGAGTATCCGAATCCCCACGCTCTCAACACTGCCGGTTTGAGCACCACAGACCGCACAAAGTGTCACAAGGGTCCTGAAACATGTTCGGTACAACACCTGATCGGTTTCATGTTAACCTAGCCACAGTTTGCGGTGACGGGCGTCTCGCTTCCTCCAACAGATCAGGTGCCGCCATAAAGAGAAGAAATGTGAAAACGGGTTTTTGCCTAGAGGCTTTTCGTGTTATTTTGCAAATGCTTTGAGCTATCTTTGTGTCTGACAGATCCCACATACGTGCCGACGCCGGGTGAACTGCTGCAACGAGTCGTAGCGGGAGGCGAGGTGCGCGGCTTCAACATTTTTGAGGAGACGGATGACCTGCCGGCGGCGCCTGCGAGCCTCCTGCCTGCGGGCGGCAAGGCACTCGAAAGCTTCGGCCTGCAGGATGCGCTGGTTCTTGGTCTGCAAGCCCGCGGCCACGAGAACGCGGCGGGCGCTGACGTACAGCAGCGCGGCAGCCAGCGTCACGATGCTCGTGGTCGTGAGCTGCAAGGCGGCTAGCCTCCGTCGGTCGAACCACGCCTTCACCGCCGACACGAGGACGGCCTCCCGCGACGCGGCGATGGCTCGGTTCGTGCCAAGCACCGCGCGGATCGCATACGCCCTGCTCACCCTCTGCAGGACAAGCGCCCTCGTCCGGAAGATCAACGCGTCGCCCAAGTGCGCGTAGTACCGCCGCACGAGCCGGACGTCTGTCAGGGCGAGGAGCCGCTTCGAGACGTTGACGTTGACGGCTCTCTTCTTCCGCGACCTCTGCTGCCGCTCCGCAAAAACCCGCAAGTCGTGGAAGGCGGTGGCTCGCTGCCGGGACGCCGTTTGCGACAGCAGGTGAGTCAACGTGCGCTTATTGCGCGCGTCGAGCAGCAGACGGAGCTGGACACGGTCGGAAAGCCCCCGGAACCCCCGTTGGAGCAACCGCGCGCTGGAAGGGCGCAGGACGGCCAGGTGGAGCCGGCTTTGGTACGACCGGAAGACGCGCGCCACCTGCTGCGAGCGGCGGAGCAGCTCGCGCCGGGTGACGAGCTCCATTTGCGAATTGTAGCATCGCCATGCGCGTTGGACGGTCAGCGACGCCTGTTCTCGCTTCAGGTTCCACCGCCCGGCGCGGCCCCTGCCGGCTCTCTGCAAGGTGGTGACAGACCTCTTTTCTCTCCGGATCAAGCCTACATTCACTCTCGCCCGAAAGCACTTGAACCCCCTTTGCACGCACTCCGCTGCTGTCCTCATCAGCTTCGCCCTCTGTATCGCCGCCCTGTCCACCAAGCCCCTGCCCATCCTCTGCAACCGGCAACCCGCGCCGAGCCAGCACCGGATCCTCTCGCGCTCCCGCCCGCCCCGTCCAACCCGCTGCACCCTCCAAGCCCCGCCGCGCCGCCCGCGCAGCCGCCGGTGCAGCCCTTGCGCGGCGCGGAGCCTCGCCAAGACGCCGGCCGCCGCCAGCCCCGCTTTGACGAGCCCCGCGGCCCTGGCCAACGCGCCGCGCGCGGCGGCCGCGCCGGCGGCCCGCCGACTGAGGGACGCCCGGCCGAGCCTCTGCAGGGCTGCCGCCGCGTGCGTTCTGCGAACGTACTCGCGCCGCAGCGGCGGCATCGCGCTGCTCCGCCGGCCCGCCTTCTGCAGCACCCGGCAGGCGCGCTCCAAGACGCGGCGGCCGAGGGCCGCCTGCTCGAAGATCTCCGCCCACACGTCCGGCAGCATGCCGGGAGCCGCGAACGCGGCCCCCGGCAAACCCGCGGGAAACAGCGCGGTTGCGCTCGACGTGGCGTTGCCCCGCGAGGCGACACCCCCGATTCGCTGGTGAGCGGAGCGGATGGCCGCGTGCTGCCCGGCGACCCACGCCCGCGCGGCGGCGCCCCTCCCCCGGGTCTGGACGGCGATCGCGGCGCGTGTGTGCGCGGAGAGCGCGCAGAGCGGTGAGCGGCCGAGGAACCCGCGGCCCGCGCGCTGCAGTTTCGACGCGACCCGAGACTTGTGCAGGGCCGCCCGTGAGGCGAACCCTTTGCCGACGTCGAGCAGCCGGTTGATCAGAGCGCGAGACGAGGTGTACCCGTACAACACGCCGAGGCCCCGACGGGCCCGGTATGCCTTCCCCACCCGGATGAGGTGCGCGGCGCACCTGCGCTTGGCCGCGGCTTCTCCCCGCCGCTTGGCGGTCGTTCCCCTCGCCGCATGGCACCTGAAAGCGCGCTGGATCACCTCCGCTTTGAACCCGCGGTGCCGGAGGACGAAGGCGGCCCGCGCCGAGAGCCACGAGCGCGCCGCTGCCTGCAGGGCGACGGCGGCCTGCAGCCGCACGTCGCGCGCTCGGGCGGTTATCAGGGCCAGCTTGGCCCGCGCGTGGCTCTGCACGACGCAAGCGACATGCCACAACCTCCGACGCCTCATGAGCTCACGCCTGGCGCGAACGCACCGCCAGGCCCGCTGGCAAGCACCGCTCGCCCCCTGGCAGCGGTGCGCGTTCCTGAGCTGCATCCGCGCGCGAAAGCCGTCAGCGATCCTTGTCAGCCGCTCGCATGCCTTCCTCTTCCGCAGGCTCGAGCGGTCCCTGTTCCCGGAGATGGCGCCCTGCAGCACTCTGGCGGCAGCCCGTCGTATCCGCACGTGCATCACCGCGCGGGTTGCGAGCGCTGTTCTCCATATAATCTTGAGCCGCTTTTCGAGCCGAGCCATACGCTTGGCCGCGGCCGCGGCCCTTCCCGCGTAAGCGAGGGCGACCTTTCTGATGTGGCGCGTGGCGTGCTTGACAAGCAGGGTGTCGAGCCTTCCTTTCGCGCCGCGTCCGGCCTTTTGGAGCACCAGCAGAGACCGCCGCGCGACGGCGAAAGCCGTGACGCAGAGCTTCTGGCGCCAGATGGCCTGGATGCGCGTCGCTGCGGCCGCGCGAGTGGCGCAGTGGATCGCGTAGGCGGCGAGGTACTTCTTGCGCTGTATGAGCCGCTTCCAGTTCTTCTGGATGGTCACCGCGGCGCGGGCGGCGAAGACCAGCCGCCGGAACCGCAGCCGGCAGAGGAAGGAGCGCACGCAGTTCTGGCAGAACAGCACCTGTTCGAACACAGCGGGGTCGCCGTACAGCAGGAGTTCGTGGTTGCTGCTGAAGTCGGTCAGCGGGCGCTGGTAGTCGCAGCTCCCCGCCCTCGACGCCTTGCGCCTGTGCTTCGCGTGCAGGGCCCGCGTGTGCTGCCACAAGAACGTCGCCACCCGCTGCTGCAACTCGAAGCGGGCGTGCTGCTCCGTGCTGGCGATCTGCTCTCTGTTGAACATCTCACGGGCGCACTCTGCCAGGAAATACGAGATCCCGGTCTTCAAGGAGCCGTCCTTCGGGATAAGCTGCAAGTCAGCGAGTTCAGTTCGGAGCACCTCCTCCATGTCGAAGTGCTCTAAGAAGTCGATGAAGCCATCGCTGGTCAACCCTCCGTTGGCCCACGACACATCTGCGAGTTTCAGTGCGTCATCCAACAAGCACTGCACGTTGAGTTTCGTGAACATGGTGCAAGCCATGAGCAACGTGGTGTTGCTGGGCACGTCTACGCGATACGCCCTCTGCAGCCAAACCACGTGCCGAGCCTGCAAGTGGTCACGCGGGTCGTCGACTGCGAGGATACGCGCGACTACAGTCGGGAGCAGGTAGCAGCTTTCTGAGAAGACCTTGTACACGTTTTGGGGATTGAGCCACCGCAGGACGCCGCCGTGGGCATCGGCTGGGTGCACTCTGCGCATCTTGCCCCGCTTCCACTGCAGGCCGGTGGTGGAGGCGATTTCCCGCTGTAGGTTCTTGTCCATGCTCGGGTCGTTGGACGCGAAGAGCAAGCCTTGCTTGAGCATAAGAGCCCGCTGCCGCATCTCCTTCTTCGCCTTCCGGACCCGCCACGAGCGCTGCACCTTAGCGGCGTGCGTGTGCAACACGATCACACTGTGGTAAAACAGCTTTGGGTGGTCCGGATCTTGAGCCTCCGCTAATTCTAACCGATTGCGCTCCTGCAGCTCCTCTGTCGAGAGTGCCCTCGTGTTCAGCACTTCGGCCATCACCTGTATGGGGGTAGACAATGTAATCGGCAACTGTAAAGAAAGCAAATGGATAGATTGGCCTTCAGCACGCAGACCGACTCCAAGTAAATAGATGGATCCACACAGAACATAGGCCAGCTCCTGCACATGCAATAGATGTATGCATTGAGCACTTACGCGGATAGGTGTATGGTTTCAGCACGTAAGCAACCCTTGTAAGTGAATGGATGTGCCCCATACTGAGGTCAAACCCTGAAATAAGAAAGATGTGCAATCAGAACAGAAGCCGCCACTCGTCAGTGGGTAACTAGATGTATTCAGCGCTGAGGCCAACACTTGTTAGATAGATGTAGGCAGCCCATAAGGCAACGCCTGTGAATGGACAGAGTGGACTGCAGCTGTCAGCATTCAGGCAAATACTTGTACGGTAACGTGTCCAGCACTTATGTCAACGCTGTGTCAGTAGATGGGTGGATGTACAGCGCTTGGGCCGACATGCGAATAAACAGATGAATGTATTTAGCACTTGGCGCCTGTGAGTGAACAGGTGGATGTAGTCAGCAACTAAAGTCAAATGCTAGTACCTCACTGAGCTTGTACTTCGCGCAAAAGACCTCGAAGTCAGGTCTGGGAACCACGTTGTTTTTGAGCAGGATGCCGGTCAGCCGGAACGCGTCACGAAGGAAGCTCTCGAGCACTTCAATGTTCTCACTGAGGCATTCTGCGATGACAACCGCTGGAATAGATCTCCCGCCTGAATACTGCTCCGGGATGTTAATGTCGTACGTCCGCTGCAGGTGCTGCACTGTGGTGTCGGTGATGGGGCGCTTGCTGGTTACCCGGAAAAGCGTGTGCACGAGGGACAAGGTTAGGGTCCTGCTCAAAGCGAACAACGCGGCCACGACACGCAGCGTGGTAGCGTCGCGCAGGTGGTCGAAGAGATCGTCGGGCTTATTCGAAACGCCTTCGTGCAGGGCCACGATGAGCTTCTCGGAGTCGATTTCCGACGTCTTCTTTTTTCTCCGTGCCCGCGGAACTCCGGGACTGCCTCTGGACGATGCCAGGGAGGCTCGTCTTCCGCCGCTGCCATCGCGTCTCGTCTCCGCGATCGGGGGCGGTCGCCTGCGGAGGGATTCTTCTCGGCTGTCCGAGTGCTGGTGGCTGTCCGTTTTCCGCAGCGATTGCTCTCGGCTGCCCGGCCGTTGAGATTGCTCCCTTTCGTTCCTCGCCTCCGCGCCCCCCCTCGGCGCTTTGTGCAGCGATTGCTCGCGGCTGTCAGGGGCTTTCCGCAGGGATGCCTCTCGACTGTCCGGCCGCTGCAACGGCTCTCTTTCATGCCTCGCCTCCGCACGCCTCTGCAGCGCTTTGTCGGGTGTTTTCCACGGCGGCTGCTCTCTTTCACTCCTTGCCTCCGCGCCTCCCTGCGGCGCTTTCCGCAGGGATTGCTCGCGGCTGTTGGGGGCTTTCCGCAGGGATGCCTCTCTGCTGTCCGGCCGCTGCGACGACTCGCTTTCATGCCGTGGCTCTGCACCCCCCCGCGGCGGTTTCCGCGCCGGTGATTGCTCCCGGCCGTCGGAAGCGTGGCTCCCCGATGACCCTTTCTGCCGCGCCGACTGCTCCTGCGGAGGCGATGTGGAGCGGCCGGCCTTCCGCACGGATGCAGCCGACCCCGGCCTGCTGTCGCCGCCGCCCGGCCCCAGGTCCGGCGCACCGCGCAGCGCCCGCTCTCGGTTCGCGAGGTCCCTCCCGCTCCTGCTCTCCGGGCGCGTCCCCCTCGGCAATTCTTCGCTCTCCGGCGACGTCGAGTGGCCGACCTTCCGGCTCCTATCAGGGGTTGTTTTACTGGGCATTCCAGCCAGCCCTGCGGCCCGCCCCGACACCCCCGCCCTGCAAGTATTCGGTATAATGTTAACACGGCGGGCGCAATTGTTCGTAGTTATTTAGAGTGTTTCGGGGTAGGGTATTTGTTTGCTTGTTTCCCCTGAACCCACTCTTGGAGCCAGCGTTGGCGCCATTGCATTTTCCGATGGGTTTGGGGCGGCAGCTGGAATCTGCAGTCCATTTTGGGGGCACCGGTGTACAATCGGTGCGATGTGAAGCTCTCTCGGCTGTCGGAAAGAGAGCGACTCAATGCTGCAGAAAAGAACCAGTTCCTGAAGGATGAATGAAGTAGAAGGACTTCCGAGGAAGAAGACTCGTTTAGCTGGCGTCTTGGCAACCCTATTTTCTACTTTTTTTCCAGGGTACCAGGGAAAGCCTACTGCACGGGAGCCAAGCTTCACGTGTTCGGCGGTACTGCAGAGCCACGGGCCTACGGGTCAAGTGGCTACCGATTTCCCAAACTAAAGCATCAAGGCTTGGCGCACCTTGGGGCTTGGCGCTTGCGCTGAACACAAGCTCGTCGAGACGGTCCGCCGCAGGGCAGAGCGGACGGGGTTGTGGCACTGTGCTGCCTCCGACTCAAGCTTTGCAAGCTGTGGTTGACCGTCACGTTCCTGGACCAGGAACGGCCTTTTTCTTTTCTGTTTCTTCTTCTAGCGTTATTTGTGGATTAGACGGTCGGTATTTTAAAGTCTCCGGTTGACCGTAGAGGCTTGAGTATGACGGGGGTTGAGAAAAGTGAGAGGGTGCAGCTCGTTTCGGGTGTTGTGTCACTCCGTTGTGAAACCTTGTGAAGTCCCCTAACGCGTTCAGGGGGTGCTTGGGATTGGGTAGGGTGTGGTCGTTCTGCTACGGCGTGAAAAGCCAGGAAGTTTCGACGCTAATCTTCGACTCTTGATTAAGTTCACCGGGTTGCGTGCTCGTCAGGAAGATCCCGGTGTCTGGCTTTTCTTCTGGGTGGTTTCGTGTTGATCGGCGGCTGTGTGTTACGAGGCATGGATTAGGGGATGAAAAAAGGAAAAGAAATGGGGGAGAGGGGAATTTTCTTTTTCTTCTTCTTCTATTACATGGATTGACAAACTCCTTTTCAGAAGTTGTTGAATTTGCCCATTTTT
This sequence comes from Diplonema papillatum, assembly GCA_030068145.1. Taxonomy (NCBI): domain Eukaryota; phylum Euglenozoa; class Diplonemea; order Diplonemida; family Diplonemidae; genus Diplonema; species Diplonema papillatum. The sequence goes on along the minus strand of JAPJBO010000003.1, from coordinate 168,840 downwards.
TCACATCTTGAAAAAAAAAAGATCTTGAAATTTTGTGAAAAAAACGTCAAGGTGGTAGCTGCAGTTTCTGTGCTGTAATGGTTGCTCACACGGCCAATAAAGCTCGGCGAGGGCTCCGCAAATGCGGTGAGAAGAAGCGGCGGACACCCGCCGGCACGGCACGACCCCACAACGACGTTCACCCGTGTACGTAGACACCGACTCTGTGCACAGTGCGTTGCTCAGGGTAGTCGAAGGCCTGACAATCACTCTACTGCAACAAACGCCCACCCTGTAATGAATAGACGAAACGCTCGGATGCAAGTGCGTAAACACCACAGGAGAAAAAGTACATGTGCGCCGATACAGCAAAGTTCGGGCGCACGAAGTTGCTAAGTTGTGGTGATGCAAAGCAAAGTTCGGGCGAAGCTAAACTTCTGGTGAAGCAAAGTTCGGGCGATGCTCAGTTCTGGTAGACTGAATTGTGCGGCAAATACCCGGTGCCGAGTCACGGATCGAGAAAACCCCGGAGCGGGGGAATTGACTACTAGAAAAACGAAACAGTCTAGAAAAACGCGTATGACGGTCGGCTAAAAAAGTGCCCCCGGGCTTCGCCCCCGACCCCTAAAAAGTGGGGTTGGCTCGACAGAGCTATTAGCATATAAAGGGGGGGTAGACCTATTATCCACCCAATTTTTTCCCGGAAATTCCGCGAACATTAAAACTGGTGGCGTTAAAAATTGCTAAAATCCAGGCTTTATCCAATGCTTATCCAAGGGCTATCCAGGGTTTTGTTGCAGGGTGGTGTTTTTTTCCTTCGCGCCTTCGGCGCGATATTGATTATTGTTTGGTAAAACCAACCTGTCCGGTCGAGTGTTGGTGGGTGCCCTTTGACAATTCTGCTTGTCTAGGTTAGGAAGAGCCAACATCGAAGGATTGAAAAGCAACATTGCTATGAACGCTTGGCTGCCACAAGCCCCCTTCCCTGTGGCAAATCTTTCTGTCACCTCTGGCTTCATCCCTAACATAACTGAGGGATTTCGATATCACAAGGCACTCCCACGACCGTTCTTTTGCCGCCTGGCCGACGTTCCCTGCACTGGATGCGGTAGAATTCAAGGAAGAAGTGCCACCGAACAACCCACAGGTTGACATACCAGCCGTATCTGCACCAGTTGCACCTGCACCGGGTCCGACCAATGCTGAGTGCACTGAGACAACAGAAACTAGTCCACACCAGCCGGCGCTTCAGCCGTCCTCTTCACAGCGCCAGCAAAGCAAAGCGCACCCACTGGGGCAGAGTGTGCTGGTTCACAAAACACTACACCAAACCGCGGCCTTGAGAAACCATTGATCAGCCTCTTTTCCGTTTTAACAGCTCTTTTTTCTTGTTTTCACTCTCTCTTTTTGCTTGTTGGCAACATTTACATTCTATGCTGTTTCCACACTTCTTCTCACTTGGTATGCTGGTGTTACACTCACAGCAGGTGGGTAGGCCCACTTCCATAAAAAATTTACTCGCCGCTGAAAAATTAAAAAGTTAAATTTATCTCCAAAACCAGTCGACCTATTATCCTAGGATAATAGGTCCCCCTGGATAGTAGGTCTACCCCCCCTATATCTCGTCTCGGACCAATGATTCCGACTCACTGTTTCGAAATCCGCTGGTTCCATCCTGCAGACACTGCTTCTTACCCCTTCGCATATACATGCGATGGGGTTTGCCACAGAAGAGCTTTGCGGCCTCCGGTATCTCATCGAGGTTACGGTCCTCAAGATTCATTGGGCCTTCACGTGCCTCAGGCTCGTGTTCGGGCTCCGGGTCCGCGACGAAATCTGTTGTTACCACGGATGCTCTGACACGTGCTTTAGCCACAAAGAAGTGGAGTGAACTGCATCGGAGGTGGCAGACAAACTTGTCCGTTTCGAAATGAAGCGGAAACGCGAGCAGGGTGGAGAGAGCAGCGTGTGTGTCGAACCAACCCAAGCTGAGAAGCGTCGTCGGCTTGTTCAGTCTGTTGCCTTACCTACATGTGAAACTGGCGTAGGTTATAGTCTACCAGAAGCGAAAAAGGATTCCGGGTGCTACGGTGGCTGTGCACGTTCTTGGGCGCGTGTCTCGTGTTGGGCGGGTGCTTTGTAACCCGTGAAGTTCTTTTCTGGTGCAATCCGACGAGACTGGCGCCGAGTTTTGTCTCACAGCTGGTTTCCTTGGGCTGCAACCTTAAGGGAGAGGCAACGACAGGCGCAATTCACCTCAAAAAGGACCACACACCACCACTCACAAGGACAACGCACAGTCAGTATTTCTTACAAAATTTCAAGATCTTTCTCTTTTCTTTTTTGGGCAAACTACCTTAAATGTCCGGCTATAGTTTCAAATCCCCTGTATATGTCCGACATATTTTCATTTTGACATCGTAGTTTCAAAATGCCCCTTATATGCCCAACACATCTTTGACCTTACCCTTATATGTCCAACATATTTTCAAAATGCCCCTTATAATTATTATAAGGGAGTTTACCCTTCTTTTTTACACAAAGATGTAAAAAAGAAGTACCGTATTTCTAAAAATGTTGGCCCCCCTAAAAAGTTGGCCGGAAAAAATGTTGGCCGGAAATAAACCTGGCGGTTTTGGGGGGGCGCCAGGTTTATTTCCGGCCAACATTTTTTCCAACCAACATTTTTTTTGGTAAAAGCAAGTTGTACTCAGCAGATTTCATACTACACCTAGTCAGGCAGGGCCTTCACCGGAACCTGTTCTCCCGCCTACAGGGATAGCGCAAGGGTTTGCTGGGATCGCCGACGGCTTAGATACACGGGCCGTCATGATCGCCATCACCGACGGCTTCTTAGCCTCCCAGGGCCACCCCAAGCAAAAAGCACGTCCAAGTGGAGCTTTGATCTTGGAGAGCAAGAGCGGGAATCCGGTTGAGGAGCCACGTCGTTGCCGAACTTACCGTGATGATGCTCATGGTCGACTCGATCTGCAGCCTTTTGCCACGGTGGAAGGACCCGCGAGCGACCGCGCCCGACCTCGCTCCCGCGAGCGATTACGTTGATCGATCAAAAATATTGCATGCCTAATACTCTCCAGGAAAAGACTTTCGAAAAGGGGGACTATGGACCTACGGAAGTGGCCGGTACCACGTGGGTTGCTGCCACCTCCAGTCAACGAGTTCTGGACTTGGCTTCTGGGAGGAGCACCCCGGATCCAACAGCGGCTGTGCAGCACACTCAACATATCAAAGAGGAACTTCTTCCTTTGTCCTACTCTCGCGTTCCCGCCAACATGTTGCACAAGCGTACGCCATTCCCCAACTGTGTTGTGCACCAAAGACAGCTGCGAACATAAAAGGTTGCATAGACCGGGACATGTCAGACGTTCATCAAAGACACGACTCCGCAAGCCTCATGTCCACCACCAGCTGGGTACCGAGTAGGGACGGCGAGCGATTCTAGCATCACAAAGAAAGCCGGATATTGGCTTTGGGGAGGCGGGTTATCTTCCGTGTGCGTTGCGTTCCAGGGGAGGAGGACGGTGTGCGCGAAGGTTACAGCCGTCCTGGTGTGCGGGGTGGGGTGGGTGGTTGAGGGGGGGAAATCTGCTAAGTACCCAAAACTCCTGCAAAAATGTTGGCCGGAAATAAACCTGGCGGTTTTGCCTGGTTTTTGGGGGGGCGCCAGGTTTATTTCCGGCCAACATTTTTAGAAATACGGTAGTTAATTTTGAAAAACACGTGGAAAAATGCAAAGATCTTTGTAAATCCATGGAGTCTATTTTTTTTTTCAAGAAAAGAGGAAAGCTCAACTAAGCAATTCTTCGGCAAGAAATCAATTCTGAGCACGTTTAGTATTTAGTAAGCCGGTATGCAGCTAGTGCAACACCCAATCCCCTGCCAGACACAACGGGAGGCTACGGGGAGCTCAGTCGGATTGATGACGGTAGCTAGATGCAAACATGATTCTCTATCGCAACCATGAGGTTGGTAAATCCGAAGGCGGGGTCAGGGCAGTTGGAATTGAAAGCTTTGCAAACCTGAATGAGCTCTGGATGACCTCCAGGAGTCTTGAAGAACCCCGGGGGGAGGGGTCGTTGTATAATGGTCTAGCTTGAAGGGAATTGGAGAGGTTGAAAAAGGTTTTTGGGGTCTTCGTCGGTTTGTGTTTTTAATTTTTTCGGATTTCTTTGTTTTTTTGATGTTATTTTTTTCGGGGGTTCGCGTAACCCAGGGGACTATAGCTCTTTGTCTGACCGAGCAAAAAAGCCGGTTTCAGCCAAAAACCCGGTTTTGGGGCTCTGCGGTGCCTGTGGGTGTCTGAGTGCCTGGAACCGTCGCCCCGCGCACGTAAACAAGGGGACGGAGGGGGGTGGTGAGATATAAGCTTGCGGTGGTGGTGGTGTGCACGTCTATCAAACTACGGAGTGGTAAGTGAAAAGCTTCGAATTGCAGTGACACACCGTGACGCGCCATGTATCTGCAGTCACTGTACAGTACAGTACAGTACAGGGGCCACTTGAAATCATAATTTATAAATTATTTTTATTTTTTTGAAAAACCGAAACCGGAAAAACCCGGTTCCTGAAACCGGGAAACCGGGTTTCCAAAGTCCCCTGGTGTAACCCTTCTTTTCCGGAAGATAACGTTATCTTTCTTTTCTCTCTGGTGCTCTTTTTCTCTTTGGCTAGCAAAACGACTGTTGCGACCGACACCACGCTGGGTTTCGGCTCCGGACGGTAAATAGGTAGGGGGCACGTGCAGTGATCGGGAACACCACTGACACCGGTGACACCAGGAAGAAAACACAGCCAGGTGGAGGCAGGTAAGGCCTACGCCCTGGCACGGCAACACTGCTGGTCACTTTTGACCCAAGAATGACCGGTCATAAATGACCGGTCAATTTTCAGCGATGGATTTTTTAGTCATAAATGACCGGCTTTTTTCTTAGCGCGAGCACTGGTCTAAATCCCTCTTACCGAAAAGACACAAGGTTTTAACCCTGCATGATACCGGACCGTACTACCGGTGTCTGGAGAGAAAAAAAAGTAGTACGTGCTGATAACGTCCTGATTTCAGCATGTGTACACGTACTGATTTCAGCATGTGTACACGTACTGATTCAGCATGTGTACAAAAGAAATCAAAAAAAAGTAACGTGCTGAAATCAGTACGTTCAGCATGCTGAATGTAAGGCCTGGATAGCCCTTGGATAACCATTGGATAAAACCTGGATAATAGCAAATTTTCAACGCCACTAGTCTTTTAATGTTTGTGGAAATTCCGGAAAAAATCGGGTGGATAATAGGTCTACCCCCCCTTTAATTCGTCCATAAATTGCATGGCCATAAAATAGAATTCCGCAAACTAAAGGGCCATAAATTACAGGTCAGGGTGTACTCGCATCAGCAAGTAGGGATAAAACAAAAATACGACGAGCTCATCGTGTTCATGCACGAAGAGGCGGCGGAGACCGCCCTACCAAAGATGCCAGTCTTTTCCTCAAGTATCTCGAGAAGGGCAGGCCTACAAGGCGCTCCCTTGAATAAGATCAGGTAGATCCAACCTTCTCCGTGTCTGTGATTTTCGTGAGATTGCACCTGGATCGCCTGCGATCGTGCCGAAGCCGAAACTGCTGGGCGTGTAAAAAAGTAGTTGTGCGAGGAAGTAGCTCTCGAGGATGCAGAAAAGTCAGATGATAGGCAGAAACAACGTTTTGCAGTAGCGATCGGTACACTGCGAGCAGTGGGGGTGTTCGAGAAAAGAATCGACCACGATGGTGAAAAGCAAAGCAGAAAACAGGAGGAAGAGGGAAAACGTTGTGCAACCCGCTCACGGAAGGTCTGCCGTGTCTTCTTCACCCCGCCAGTCGCCGCGGTTGACCGTCGACGCTCCCGAAGCAGATACAGCATATCGGAGATTGAGGGAGAAGGAAAGAGGCTCGGAAGACGGTGATACCCACAAGAGTAGGTGCTGCAGAGCCCCGCGCAGCAGCGAAAACCTTGCCACGGGTATGTGTGCTACCGGTCTGTTGGCACGTGTTGCAGGAGGCCGGGTAGGGGTTCACTTTGAGCTGTATGTTCTCCAAGTCAATACTAGCTCGGGGCCGACGGGAAAAGGACGTTCATCACCGCCGTTGCGCCTGTACTCATCAAGGAGCCTACGGCAAGTTTCAGCGCTGCGCAGGATGGGATGGTCACACACTTCGGTGCAGCTGTATGCACTGATACTGGGTTTGTGTTTGACGAGACGTTGGTGTGCTCGAAAGCGGGGGCCGCTCGGGCACCACTTGGAAGAACCGGTGCTGAGCACTGGTTCTTGCTAGCACGCATGCTTGCTCTTTCGCTCTTTCGGCCATACATCCGGTCCAGGATCAGGCGCGCTTTGCTCAACCTTGTTTCGTCCGAAGGTGGAAAAAGAGGGCGGGGGAACTCTGCGAGCAACGGACGGCGTGGGGGCTACAGCTCTGGGGTCAGTGCGAAAGAGTGCAGTGGGGAGTCAGCAGCACGAGGGATCGGGCAGCCGCACACTTCGGTGCAGTCGGATGTGCTGCTAATCGGCTCGTATGCCACGTTGACGTGGTTGTCTTCGAAAACGGGGGCTGCTCGGTAGCCACTTCCAAACGAGTTGTGAATGACAGGTGCAGAGCATGCGTGCATAATTGGGTAGCTCGCTGATGCGAGGCTCTGCATGATTGCTGACACGTTGCCCACGGTGTAGCTGAGTACGTTGCGCATCGACACAGCGGTCTGGTCGCACATGCGAGGGGTCGGCCGCTTGTTGTACGCTTCGCAGTTGTAGCAGTAGCTATCCTTCGTGATCAACACGATTTCGTCGCCGGCGGAGTGCGCACCCCGCACGAAACTGCCGACTCCAACCTCCGACACCACAGTCCCCGCCAGAGCATAGATCTTCGGGTCGCTGCCTCCTGCGTAAAAAGTCGCGTCTGTGCGCGGAAGCAGCGTGTACCCAGAGGTAACGTTCAGGTCCTGCGGCGGATTCATGACGACACCTTGAACATCGGCCACGCTTCCGCCGCTCGAAATGAACACGAACTTCGTCGAATCGGCAATGGAGCATTGCATGGAGACAATACGATCCCCCTTCAGGCCTGACGAAGCGTGCTGCTTGGTCATCAGGAGCTTCGTACATTTTCGGTCGGACACAATGATTTCGTCACTTTGCAAGTCATAGCCGGCGATGGCCTCGCCGCATGACTCGAAAAGGGTAAAAGTGCGATCAGAGGTAGGGAAGAAGGAGCAGTTTGCCCAGCTACTACTTCCGGGGGCAAAGTACAGCGAGCCGTTCACGCTGTTGCCTGTGGCGATCAGTGTCTCGCGGTTTGTGCCGGGGACCTCGGCTTCGGTAAGAAAGTTCTTCAGGAGCATCGGGTCTTCGTTCATCGACATGAGGAGCTTCTGCTTCCCGTATCCGGTCGTTTTGAACAAACTGGCCGTGTCCAAAACGCGGCTCTGGTTCGTAGGTTCCCACAACTGCAGAGGGTACTGCAGATTGGTGGCAAACTTGCCGTATGGTGGGTTCAGCTCACTCATTACCTTCACGTTTTCTTCGCAGCACATAATCACGTTAGCTTCGTATTGCGCATACGAACCAGTGTTGCTGGTAGCTGCCGCGATCGGGTCTTGAGTATTGTAGAACGTCGAAGGCCTGTGAGCAAGGTGGAAAAGGTGATGTGGTGAGCAAAACTCAACCATTTGCGCCCAAAGACTCCGGTTTCTGTGAGACCTTATCTTCTGCGACTGTGTCTCTTATTTTGTTCGCCTTCTCTCGCGAAAGGGGCCAACCTCAATTGGTCCAGTCAACTACTGCGTCAAGGATTTGCATATACTTTTTAGGGATAATTAGCTTATAGCCACCAAGAAACTTTTTATTTAGCTTATAGCCACAAAAAACTTTTTATTTAGCTTATAGCCAGGAGGGCCTGAAACTTTTTATTTAGCTTATAGCCACAAAAAACTTTTTATTTAGCTTATAGCCACAAAAAACTTTTTTATTAGCTTCGAGCCACATTTTGCAAAATTTTGGTCATTTTTCTGAGTTGGCAAAATTTTGGCCGAAATTTTGGTCGAATTTTTGGTCAAACTTTTGGTCGATTTTTTGGTCGATTTTTGGTCGATTTGTTTTGGTCAAAATTTTGGCCGAAATTTTGGTCAAAATTTTCGGTCGTTTTTTTGGTCGATTTTTTTGGGTCAAAATTTTGGCCGAATTTTGGGTCAATTTCTTTGGTCGACAATTAGACTCCAATCCCTGAGAACACACCCATGGCGGATTCGAACCATTTACCCAGCCATTGACTGTGACAACTGTGCGATTTGGATTCGAACTCAAGTTTCCAATTTCAAGTTGCAAGTTTTAAGCTTCAATGTGTGGGATACGTTTGGGGGAGTCAAGGTGATTCTGGGGTAGCGTCTAATCTCATCCCATTTCAACTTTGCTTAGGTCTCGTTTACTTGGACCCCCTTTCTGCCGATTTGCGACTGCCGACTTGCGGCGCAACACTTTGGCAACCATTGCGTTGTTAACTCTCTTGACCTCCAACAACCTTCTTCGTCAGCGAGTTCGTGGCGGTGTTCGTGACAGGGACTATCAGATTCCTGCAACCCGGCGGCATCTGGACGGCCGTAGTGGGAGCAAGGGGTGCAACACGCTAAAAGACTGGAAGTACCGGGCATAAATGTTGCGAGCATACGGGTGCTGAAAGAGAAACCGGGAAACATGATACATAGCTCGCAGAGTTCAGACCAGAGTACTTTTCGATGACACTCTCTTTAACGCAAACGGCGGCAAGCTCTTTGTGGACGATTTTTCAAGTCGGTTCTTATGTAGCCTTCGGGCGTAAACACACGTGGGTGACCTATCTAGACTGTTTCGAGTATCAGACTCCAAAAATTCAAGCAATGATAAGATGATACGACGTGGTGGTGTTTCGAGTGATGAGATGATAAGACGTGGAGAAGGTTGGCCTCGCTCCGGGTGGGCCCGAAAACCCCTACCTGCAGCGAAGATGAACGTGTGCAAATAGGTGTGGCCACTCCAGTAGCTGGCACAGCACGGCAAAGGGTTTTCTGGGTTCGAATTCCGTGTGTGATTTTTCTCAGATTGGCTAACAATTGACCAACTTTTTTGACCAAAATTTTTGACCGATTTTTAGAGTGAAAGTTCGCTTGAAACTCCGGGGTTTTTCTTGAACAAATTTTTTGGCCAAAATCTTTTGACCAAAAAAATTTGACCCAAAATCTTGACCAAAATTTTTTGACCGATTTTTTTTGACCAACATTTTTGGCCAAAATTTTGACCGATTTTTTGACGATTTTTTTTGACCCAAAATTTTTGACCGATTTTTTTTGACCAAATTTTTTGGCCAATTTTTTGACCGAAAAATTTTGACCAAAAAGTTCGACCAAGTTTTCACCAGGTGGCTTTAAGCTAAAAAAAAAGTTTCAGGACCTCCTGGCTATAAGCTAAATAAAAAGTTTTTTGTGGCTATAAGCTAAATAAAAAGTTTTTTGTGGCTATAAGCTAAATAAAAAGATTTGAAAGTGCTATAAGCTAATTAAAAAGTTTTACTTTAGGTGGCTATAAGCTAAATAAAAAGTTAGCAGGTGGCTATTAGATAAAAAGCCCTACTTTTTACATATGTAGTGAAGCGAGTACCTGTAAAGCATGCAGCTCCGGTTGGTCGGAGTGAGGACGCCGTCGAAGATGAGAGTAATCTTGAGCGCCTCCACAGCAGATGCCAGAGAATCGAACATTTCCTGGGTACGGTTGATAAACCCTTGGTTTCCGCAAGGGTCGTCAGTCGTTGGGTATTTCATGCACAGGTCAAGGACGGAAAAGGGGATCATGTGCAAAGCTATCGCAAACTCGATGGATGTGTTGTACGTCTCTTGCAGGTCGGGGTTGTCGTGGGAGAAGATGATGCAGTCGGGCGTCGTGAAGCCATGCCTTTTGCAGAAGGCCTCGTTGTTGACGTAGTTCGGGTCAATCTTAAACCTCACGAAGCCGGGGTCCAGCTTGGCCCGTGCCTGGGCGGCGGGCCACTGGCGGAAATCGTTCCAGGAGTGGATCTGGTAACCGAACATCTCGTACTGTCCGACGACACTGAGTGCGAGCGTCAGGAACGGCAGCGCGCTCATTTTGTCAGAAAGGGGTCACAACTTTTTCCTAGATTGGTTTTGAAACTTCAGGTGCCCTTCGATGTGGCGCTGCAGGGAGGGGAAGTCTTAGTTTAATGTTTGGGACAGACTAGCTTTTTTTGGCCTGCGCTCAGGGGTTTGGCCGCCAGCAAGGTCAAAAGATCGTGCGAAAAAAGGTTCGTTTGCCAAAGAATACGGATTTGGTGCTTCCTTTGTTTGTGTGCACTTGCGGGTGGTAGAATACACGTGGACTTCTCCTCGGCTTTTGGCTTGTCAGCGGGCCGCTCAACAGCGGCAACGTTCTTCCACTTCACGTTAGAAAGGTCAATGCCGTCGCGATGAACGGCAGGCATTTCCACTTTCGGTTCATTCTTGTTTGCGCACTTCCTTCAATCCTGTTTGCTTCATCTAACGGGGGTGAGAATGGTACGCTGCCATCGATCGGTTTTTGTTCTTGGCAAATTGCATTCGTTAGACAAATAAGTCCGTTGTGCAATTCTCATGGAGCCCCTGCGCCAAACACCTGGCTCGGTTACGTACAGGTACAACGAACAAATTCAAAAGGCAATATTGGCTACGGTAACAAGTGGTGATGCATGCGTTAATCGTTACGTTGCCTGGTGGGCCTTGATCTTGACTTCAAGCCACTGCAAGTTCTGATCCGTTTGGGACTCGTGTTCCGATACTGGTATGGTCCGTTGACAGTGTGTGCTGATGCCTCTCATCTCACCTTTAAGACACGGCTGTGTCAAGCATGCTCTCTAGCGTCGGTGCTGTTGCATAGCTTTTAGATTATTTCTTCGATTTCGCACGGTCCTCATGTGCCGGTCGCTCGGCTTGCGCTCATTCTGCGCAGTTCGGCACGGCGCGCACCTTGCCGCCGGCCTTCCTCGCAGTCCGCTCGCATGTGGCAGCGCGCATCGACTTGGACGCCGACTGGTTGATTTGTTGCCTTTTGTTGAGGCCATGCTTCCAGGGTGCCAGCGATGACAATGGTGAAGATTGTCCTGCCTCGAGGTGCGAAAAACGGCTTTCCTGCTCCAAACGCCTCTCTCCATCCAAGGAAAAGGAATGACTCTCAAGGAAGTCAGTTGGGGTGGACGTGCCAGCACAATTTCTGGTCAGGAGTTCTTGCAGCACGTCGCCAAAAGGCGAACATCTACATCAGAAATCGTGAAAGAAGAGGTGGTAGAGGTACCGTCTAGCTTCTAATTTATAGGCGTGGTTTATAATTTATCGGCCGCTAATTTATAAATCGTTGGGAAGGCATCGGTTGGAGTTCCACAGACACTTGCCGCGAACCCTCCAGAACCCCCCCCCTCCCCCCAATGTTGGCACCCTACCTATTTTTTTGTTTTTTTTGTTTTTTTGTTTTTTTGCTGTTTTTTTGCTCTGGAGGTTTGTGTTTTTTTGCCCTGGTGGTCTGCTGGTGCACTCTTGCTGGCTCGGGTGAGCCAGGGTCTTCCACATGCAGGCCAGCGGTCTGGTGAGGTGGCATTTCGAGTACTTATCAGAAGCTTTTGAAGCAGTCTGCAGAACTATCAGGATTGTTGAGCAGTAGCTGAATGGGCTTGGCAGGCAGAATGTGAAAAGCTGGGCGTTTTTTGGTGGCCTAGGTGCAGTGTAGCAAGGTTCGGCCGGGTGTGCACGAGTATTTGGGTTCACCAGGAGGCCTTGTTTTTTTGTTTTTTTGCGTTTTTTTGTTTTTTTGTTTTTTTGCTGTTTTTTTGCTCCAGGATTCGTTGTTTTGCCTACATTGCCTCCCCCCTTCAAAATTTCCACGGACGTGACACGGCACGTCCAACCAGCTAGAACCCTTTGCACCGACCACACCATGGACACCACGACTGCACCGCGGGCACCACAACCACACCACGGGAACCACGACCGCACCACGACACACGACACCACGACCGCACCCCACGTACTTGTCATGTGTATGACAAGTACAATCCATGACAAGCAGTTTTGTGAAGGAATTACTCCAGTCTCATGCAATTGGCTGAGAAAAGCATGTGCAAAAAGTATTTATTCAATTGACAACTGACTGATCAAGCTCTGTGGCAGAAGAAATGCGTAGTTTTGTTTTATTCTTTTACTTGTTAAAGCCCCCCCATTTAGGCAGTCGTACTATGTACGTAAATAGTACGAGTGTTGTTTTTTAAAAGTTTTAAGTGGTGCCCCTAGCTGCAACGACTTTTAAGTTTTAATTCCGGCTAAGAGCTCACGCTCGTCCCTTCCCCGTTTCTCTTTGATGCAGGTGAAGGACAGGTAACAGCATGCAGATCCAGCACAGAGAGCGCGTCCAGGTCATGTCACTTAGAAGAATTAGAAAAACGGAAGATTTCGGCAGAAACCCAATAAGCTAACCTTTAGTGACGTTTCAGTGTCACTAAAGAGTAGAGCATTCAGCATCACTTAGAGTGAGACCTCACTCTAAATGACGCTGAGCCCCGATTCTCTTGTTCTAAATGGTGGTTAAATAGTGGTTAAATAGTGGCTAAATAGTACGAGTCACCCTGAAAGTTTGGGGGGTGTACTTTTAGCTTTTTCAGGAAATATCTGATGATTTTCACCTAAGGGGGGGGCTTTAGTTGTCGACAACTTGTTTTGTTGAGGTGTCATTCAGATCATAGATGGCCGGTTGATAACGTTATATAACGTTATATAACGTTGTATCACGTTATATCAGTCATTCTCCTGGCGACCGTTCAAATATGGAAGAAATCATCTGGCGGTCAACCCCTCGTCATTTTCTTTGGTCCGAGGGCGTTTTTGAACTGTTTTGAATCCGATCTTTTCATTCCGACCCTCGGTGGGCTCCGAAGCTCGATATTGACGGGCTTAAGCCCAAAATTAGGTTTTGCGAAAAACGCATTCTCGTGTTTTGCCATCGACGTCACGGTCCGTCACGCGTGACGTCACACCCGTCACGCGTGACGTCACGGTCCGTCACACGTGACATCGTGACTAGAAAACCAGACCCCAAAACCGCCAAAACCCGGGCCCAAAAAAAAATTGAAATTGAGCGCAAGTCGTGTGGATCCCGCCCCCTTCCGGCCGCGGTCGCTGACCTCTTTCCTCCTTCCAAACGAGAGCGGAAGACCGTCATGCAAGAGGTGAGAAGGCACGTGAACGAGTTTGGGAAGAGTCGGAAGTGTTTTCTTCGCACCTTGGTGTCTGACGGCGTGGAGCGCGTGTCGGTGATGCGCGTGATATCCTCGTTCTGGGAGGTAAATGCCGTTCCGATTGTGGGCGGAGTCAGGCTTCGGCTGCATGACGCGGAAACAGGCGAGAAAGCCCCGACAGACGAGAAGGATCCCCAGAAGGGTTGGGTCCTCAAGCACTTCTGCCCCGTTCCATTTGGCACCCTGTACAGGGACTTCGTCAACTGGTGGGAAGCGGAGGCAGCTGCCAAGGGCTGGTGTAACCTGAGAATCGCCAGCAGGACCACCTTCTTGCGGCTTCGTCCCCACTGGGTCTGCCAGACACCGAAGGATCCCCGGATTCGGTGCCCCAGGCACCACGAAGCCCAACTCTGTCTCGACGGGTTCGCGCGCTGGGACAAGTTCTCAGAGCACACCGCCGTCTGTGACTCATGCGCAAACGCGGCCAGGGACGTGCACCAACTGGATGACGGGGCATTACTTCCCCTCCTCTGTCTCGACAATGTGCCAGATGTGAGTCGGGTGCTGGCGTTCGGAGACGACGACAATGAAGGAGAAGACAAGCAAGAAGAAGAGCAAGAAGAAACCATCACCCCCCGCTCCCTCTCACCACCGACCTCTCCAGAAGAACACGAAAATGATACAACCCCAGTGCTCATCGGGAAGGGAAACGGGGCTTTTGCACCTGCCGATGAGGAAACAGTGACATACAAAGTCCTCGTTGCCCAAAAAAAAAAGGTAAAGAACAAAACAACTGGGAAGCCACAGGACGTAACTGTGTGGGAAGTTGAGGAGAGGTGCGCCTCTCTGATTGAGTACCGGATGATCTTGAAAGATCAAATGAAAAAGTACAAAGACCATCACGACACGGATCTCAATCAAAAGGCCTCCCTCAAGGAGCTGGAAACGCGGCTGCGCGTAGATCAGGCAATCCTGTTCTTCGACTACTCCGCGAAGTACATCTCTCAGATCCACGAGGGTCCGCAGCAGATTGCGTATGGACAGCAACGCATGTCGATGCTGGTGTTCATCATCAGGAAACTGGACCCTGCGTACCTGCCGGACAAACGAGTGTTCCGCTCGCATTGCGTCTTCTACCTGAGTGACGACACAAAAGAGGACTCGTTCCAGGCGGTCCAAACCCTCCACACCTTTTTTCTTGAGTACGGGGTTGTGAGGAACATGTGGGCGGGGGGACTGTTCTCCTTTAGTGATGGAGGCAGTCACTTCAAGAACCGTTTCATGTTGACGGCCCTCCACCTGTGGAGGAACTCCTTCAACTGGACCGTCAACTTCTGGGAGTCGTCGCACGGGAAGGGGTACTGGGATGCCGAAGGGGGAAGACAAAAGGATGTCCTCCGCGTCGAGTCTCGTTCCGCCACTTTCTCCGATCCCAAGTCAGCATGCTTGGCCAAGCAGTCTCAGCAAGTCCTTGCACGGCGTGAGACGCAGTTCCGGGATCGGGCGGAAGCCGAAGCGGCAGCTCGCTCTGAAAGGAAAAACCTCCCCCCCCAAAAAAGATCAAAAAGAGAAGTCCAGAAGCCACGGAAGGTACCCTTACCAGGAAGGTACACAGCAACAGAGGCAGCTGCACACACCCAAACTGAGCAAGAAAGCTCGGGCCGCCCGTCGTCGTGCGCGTTCTCAAAGAACACTGTGGCGGGAAGAGATTTCATCTCGTTCACCCCCGATCGCACCACGGAAATCCGTGAAAAGGTCATCGCCGTCGGTGCAGACGGGATTTCCCAGAGCAGGAGCTGGTGCAATGCCCCCGCGGTGCACGATCGCCCGCTCATTCGCGACCTCAGCTGCTTCTGCCCCAATTGCTTTGCTGGAGACTGGGGCAAGTGTTTGCGGGCAGGCTCGACAGAAAAGCTGCAGTACCGCGAGTGCAGGACGGACATCGAACCCGACTTCGTCTTGCGCCAGCAGGAGTCTGAAGAAAAGCGGGCGATGTGTACGAAACAACCCTGCGGCCGACCGCTCCTGAAGTGTCAAGGCCCGGGAACGTGCGTGGACTGCAGATGGAAGTGGGGAGGGAGGGTGTCTTCGTACGTCTGCAGCAAACACAAAAAAGAAATGTGTTGCGTAAATTGCACGGCGAAACGGCAGTTCACCGAACTGGACAGCGATCCTTTTGGCGAAGAAGCCTTCCGGAAGAAGTATTCGGTTCCCACCCCTCCCTCCCCTCTGCTCTAAACTCTTGTGCCTTGCAGGAACTACCAGCAACTATCCCCCCCCTGCCTGAACACGAAACTAAGATTTCCCCCCCGCCCGCCGCCCCATTATGCTACCTCCCACATCTCTCCGAAACTCGTCGTCGACGGCTTCCTGAAGAGAGGTGGTGCTTACCACCACGTTTCCTTTCTTGTTGGCGCATCCGTTTCCTGCTTCTTCCCCGTTTTCCTGAAGAGAGGTGGTGCTTACCACCACGTTTCCTTTCTTGTTGGCGCATCCGTTTCCTGCTTCTTCCCCGTTTTCGTGTATCATGCGTGCACAACGTGGACAAGCTGAGTGAGGGGCTGGACTGGACCCAGCCCCTGGCACACCCAGAAGCCTGAACGGGCAGAACAGGAGACCCAACCAGGGAAGACAGCAGACAGGAGAACCCCCTACTACTTACAGACAGCACAGTGCCACAACCCCGTCCGCTCTGCCCTGTGGCTGACCGTCTCGACGAGCTTGTGTTCAGCGCAAGCGCCAAGCCCCAAGGTGCGCCACGCCTTGATGCTTTAGTTTGGGAAATCGGTAGCCACTTGACCCGTAGGCCCGTGGCTCTGCAGTACCGCCGAACACGTGAAGCTTGGCTCCCGTAGCAGGCTTTCCCTGGACCCCCCTAAAAAAAACACAAAAAAGAAATGGCGCAGCCACAGACGGGCGGCCGGGAGGAGGACGGGACCGACTGGGCCAGGGGGAGGACGCAGGTGTGTATTTCCTCTTTTCTTACTCCACGGCGTGTGTGTGATCCTTTTTAAGCTCTCCCTTAAGGCTGCCGTACTGCTAGGTTCTTCGGTTTACATCTTCTCGCGTACAGACACTGAAACACACAAAACAGAGTCCCGAGAGGCAAGAGGCGCCGCCGCTGCCGCTCGCCGCCGCCGCCGGGCCTCCGCCGCCGCTCGCTCCACCCCAACCCACCGCGCTCGCGGCGCGGTTAGCGGCCGCCCAACGCGTGGCCGCAGCTGCCGCCGCCGAAGTCGCGGCGTGTGTCGCGGAGAGAGGAGAGCAGGAAAAGGAGAAGCCCGACCTCCTTGACAAGGAGAAGGCCGAGAAAGAGAAGGCGGAGAAGGAGAAGGAGAAGGCCGCCGAGCGAGCGAGACGGAGCAGGCAGAAGCGGAAGGGAGAAAACGAAAAAAAAAAAAAAAAAAATATTGATACAGTAGCGTCTGCTGGGGTTAGCACGGAAGAGGAGTCGCAGGATTGCGACTCTTCTTCCGTGCGAAAGAAGCCCCGCCGAAGCGCCGAAGCGCCGAAGCGCCGCCGGCGCAGCCCTTCGTGGGAAAGAGAAGCACCCCACTGGGAGACCCCGGCCCCCGCCGCCCCCCGTTGGCACGCGCCGCGTGCCCCCCGAGCCCCCGCGCCCCCCGGCCCTGCAACCCCCCCTCACCCAGCCCACCACGAGGTGGGTTTGGCCATCGCCGCACAGGCGATGTCCTTGTGCGGAGACGTGGCGTCGTTCGCACCGCGACTTTCGTCGCTAGAGACGACAGCCGCGGCGCGGCTGTCGTCTCTAGAGGCGAAAGTCGCGGAGTTCTCCGTGCAGCTGGCAGGGGTACGAGCGGCCATGGAGGCGGTGTCGGAGGCGTCGGTGGCGGTGCTCGAGGAGGTCGGGGGTCCCCAAGGAGGGAGTGAGGAGGAGCTCCCCAAGCCGAAGAAGGGGAAAAGAAAGAAGTGAGGGCTTTTTCTTTTTAAACACGCCTCGTATTGTTGGAAAAGGAAGCTTGCTTACTTTGAAGACTAATGATACTCCGACACAGTGGTGATAGCACACCAGGTTCCAAAACGAGACACGCCAACCCACCCTCCCCCCCTATTGATTGAGTGAGACACTTTGGCACATCATCACACCTCTCTCTTCGATTCGCTCTATCCCACCTTCGCACGTGTCTGGAGGATATCATTATTTAGTAGTTGGCAGCGTCCCTCAACGCACCGAACACAACGTTTACCCACCCACCCAACGTCTTCGTTCCGTCTCTGACGGCCCTCTTTTTACCTGTATGTTCTTCCCCATTCATCTGTTCCCCACCTTTTTCCCGTGGCTTCGACGGATGCCTCTCCTTTTGCTCTGCTGCAATAAACAGCTGGGAGATAGCGGAACAGCCAAGAACGGAGCCACATGCGTTCTATCGACTCTCCAGGAATAGCGAAGAAACAGAAGGGATTCCAACACACACACACACACACACCACATACTAGCAAGCTTGCTTGAGCGCCGAAGGCGCATCTAGTGGAATCCCATTTTCCGTTTCCACCATTTGACGTACGCGATGCCTCCTATTTCCACTCTCTAAGAGGTTGGACAGGGGTAGTATTACGCAAACATCCAGGCCGTTTCCCTCTCCGCTGTTTGTACTCCCCCTTCCCACACACCCTCAAAACCCCAACTCCCCCCCCAGTCTCACACTCCCCGCGACCCCTTTTCCCTTATCCCCTTTTCCCTTTTCTATTTTACACGCTCTTCGAAGAAGACTTGATGCTAGCATCAAACATGCATGAGAGGCAGTGTCCTGCCTAAACATTAAACTAAGATTTTCCCCCCTTTTTTTCTCCCCCAGTTTTTCCTTTTTCCCTCCCCTCATGCATGCCTCGTAGCACACAGCCGCCGAGCAACACGAAACCACCCAGAAGAAAAGCCAGGCACCGGGATCTTCCTGACGAGCACGCAACCCGGTGAACATAATCAAGAGTCGAAGATTAGCGTCGAAACTTCCTGGCTTTTCACACCGTAGCAGAACACTTTTTTTTCACAACGGAGTGACACAACACCCGAAACGAGTTGCACTCTCTTACTTTTCTCAACCCCCGCCATACCCAAGCCTCTACGGTCAACCGGAGACTTTAAAATACCGACCTTCTAATCCACAAATAACGCTAAAAGGATTGTAATTGTAATCCCTGCCATATTCCCCTTCTGTTCGAGTCAAGGCAGCGACGTCGAGTATTTTCCCATGCAACCGTCCCGTTCCGCTTTTAGCCAGTTTAGACAGTTTAACGTCGTGTCCAGGACCTTAGTGGAGCCAAGAAGAAGAAGAGAAGGCGAAAAAGGCTGCCGTCAATTGAGGGCGTAGCAGTTAGACTGGCTGTCGGTCTCTCGTCTCCGCACTGCTTCTACGGGCTTCGTACAGGAAAGGGCGCCACTCCTTCAGGTGCAGGCGCGACCGTAAGGACCGTTGCCCGACAGTGTCCGGTCGCATGTGCCCACGGAGCTCGCTTGTGGGGGGAAAATCTTAGGTTAATGTTTAGGCAGAGCACTGCCTCTCTGGGGGTGTGGCTACTCACCCATCAGATCTTGTACCACTTTCAAGTTAAGCCTGACTGCTGCCCCGGCCCGCAACAACTACTACGCACACTCTACACGCATCCAGAAGGAGGGGGGGAAGGGTGGGGGTAGGATGACACGGAAGCTTGAAGTGGTGGCCTCGACTTGCGATCATCAACCCGGTATGTACCTGGCATTATTACATGTATACGTGTGACGGTGTGACGCGTCACATGTGACGCGTATGTGACGCGTAAAAACGTCGTGACGCGTCACACATGTGACGTGTGACGCGTCACGTTTGACGCGTGACGCGTCACGTTTGACGTGTGACGCGTCACGTTTGACGCGTGACGCATCACGTTTGACGCGTGACGCATCACGTTTGACGCGTGACGCGTCACGTTTGGCGTGTGACGCGTCACGTTTGACATGTGGGAAAAAAAAAAAATTGCTCAACTTCCTCAAAAATTACTGCAGAGTTTGTTCCAAACTTTTAAAATTCAAAAAACCCAATTTTTTTCCGGATTTTTTTTTTTTTGCCATTTTCAAAAAGACACAAGGTTTTGACCCTGCATGATATGACCCCCATGTGACCCCCATATCATGCAGGGTCAAAACCTTGTCTTTTTGAAAATGGCAAAAAAAAAAATTCCGGAAAAAAATTGGGTTTTTTGAATTTAAAAGTTTGGAACAAACTCTGCAGTAATTGTTGATGATGTTGAGCAAATTCTTTTTTTTCCAATTTTTTTTTTTTTTGGAGCCATCGGCCCAGCGGGAGCGTTTTAAAAAGACACAAGGTTTTGGCCCTGCATGATATGACCCCCATATGACCCCTATATGACCTCCATATCATGCAGGGTCAAAACCTTGTGTCTTTTTAAAATGCTCCTGCAGGGCCGATGGAGCCCTATAAAATTTTTTGGAAAAAAAAAAGTTTGCTTGAATTTTAAAATTTTGGAACAAACTCTGCAGTAATTTTTGAGGAAGTTGAGCAAATTCTTTTTTTTCCAAAACTTTTTTTTGGGGTCCATCAGCTCCGCGGGAGCGTTTAAAAAGACACAAGGTTTTGACCCTGCATGATAGAACGCATGTGGCTCCGTTCTTGGCTGTTCCGCTATCTCCCAGCTGTTTATTGCAGCAGAGCAAAAGGAGAGGCATCCGTCGAAGCCACGGGAAAAAGGTGGGGAACAGATGAATGGGGAAGAACATACAGGTAAAAAGAGGGCCGTCAGAGACGGAACGAAGACGTTGGGTGGGTGGGTAAACGTTGTGTTCGGTGCGTTGAGGGACGCTGCCAACTACTAAATAATGATATCCTCCAGACACGTGCGAAGGTGGGATAGAGCGAATCGAAGAGAGAGGTGTGATGATGTGCCAAAGTGTCTCACTCAATCAATAGGGGGGAGGGTGGGTTGGCGTGTCTCGTTTTGGAACCTGGTGTGCTATCACCACTGTGTCGGAGTATCATTAGTCTTCAAAGTAAGCAAGCTTCCTTTTCCAACAATACGAGGCGTGTTTAAAAAGAAAAAGCCCTCACTTCTTTCGAAGGTTTACGGAACGGTGCGTGGGGAGACCACTTCGCCCTTGGAGGCTTCTCCCGCCTGCGAGACACCCAACTCTGTATCTTCCAGATCACGGAAGCGGGTGATTACAAGTACAGCGAAGTAGGAAACGGCTCTAACCGCCAATTGCTTGGCCACATTGCCCAATGGCATTTCATACCAGTCCAGGGCAACATGAACGATGACACAAAAACTCGGTTTATCATGCAGGGTCAAAACCTTGTGTCTTTTTGAAAAGGGCAAAAAAAAAAATTCCGGAAAAAAATTGGGTTTTTTGAATTTTAAAAGTTTGGAACAAACTCTGCAGTAATTTTTGAGGAAGTTGAGCAATTTTTTTTTTTTCCAAATCTTTTTTCAGGGCTCCATCGGCCCCGCGGGAGCGTTTTAAAAAGACACACAGTTTTGACCCTGCATGTTATCACCCGGTCGTCGAACATGGGTCCCGTTCCCAATCCCACTGGGGACGGGTCAAGCTTCTTCAACGAAGTACTTGAAGGCCTATCGCAGTCGCAACCCGAGTCGCCACCTCGCGAAAACGCCCACGCATGCCAACAGCCAGTCCAACAGCCAGCCAGTCACCAAGCGGGAAACCGGACACGAAGAAGACACGGTCCGACCAGGATGTTGATAAGACATCTCAAGGTAACGCTCAGCCACTGGAATGTTCCCACTGTGGGGCAACCGAAAAACTGAGCGGCGGATCTTTCGCCAACGCACGGGGTGTCGAAATCCACGAGCGCACCTGTGCAAAAAACCCCACATGCCACCAAAGTACCTAGCCCAGGCACCGTTCCCGATGGCGTCCTACTCGGACGCCAACTCGACCTTTTTTGATTCATTCCACCTATAGGACGCCAACTCGACCTTTTTTGATTCATTCACCTCTCGGACGCCAACTCGACCTTTTTTGATTCATAAATTTTAGGACGCCAACTCGACCTTTTTTGGACCTTTTGAATCAAGACGCCATCCACACCTCATTTTTGAGGAAGTTGAGCAAATTTTTTTTTTTCCAAAAAAAATTTTAGGGCTCCATCGGCCCCACGGGGCGTTTTAAAAAGACACAAGGTTTTGACCCTGCATGATATGACCCCTATATGACCCCTATATGACCCCTATATGACCCCTATATGACCCCTATATCATGCAGGGTCAAAATCTTGTGTCTTTTTTCGACCTCTCCTCCGGGGAAAAAAACACGTACATTCCGGTGCAATAGGCCCCCACCGATCATAAACCTACTTTTTTGGTGGAAAATCGCCTGTTCCTGACATACTTTTTTTCGTGTCACGCCTGTCACGCGTGACGCGTCACACCGTCACGCGTGACGCGTCACACCGTCACGCGTGACGCGTCACACCGTCACACGTGACGCGTCACGCGTCACGCGTGACGCGTCACGCGTCACACGTGACGCGTCACGCATCACACGTGACGCGTCACGCCGTCACACGTGACGCGTCACGCATCACACGTGACGCGTCACGTGTACACTTCGATCCCCGTTCTTTTGATTCCTTCGTTCTTCGAGCGAAGCAGGAGAAGGCAGATATTGGCCGAGGCTCTTGAAACGGGACGTCGGGGCGGCTTAAAGGACGACTTGTTGATCCTCACGGTAACGTGCCTCGTCTTCGTTTTCTAGACGTCTGCCGCGACACTCTCGAACTAGCTGTTCGTTGCTGCTTCCGAAGGCGAAGAGACTGTTTGATCCTTGCTGACTCTGAACCTCTATTTCCTTTCCTCTTCTTTTAGTGCATCATGTCGAGCCCCGAACCCAACCTTGCCCCGTTTACACTGAGTGAAGTGCGCACTGCACGTGCAAGGGCGACATCCCCCTCTGCAACAGCAGGACAGGGGTTCCCAGCGCCAGTCGAGATGTCGGAGCGTATGCTCCTGGATCAGGCAGAGTCCCTTCTTGGAAAGTTAGTTGTGTACTCCTGCAGACGTAAAAATGACACGAGCGGGTGGCTCATGCATGCAGGAGTGTTGAGGAAAGTCAGTGAAGTTGCGGAGGGAGAAACACCTTTTCGTGTGCGATTGAGCGAAGCCTTCAATTATCTGCACGGCATTTCGCCATTCGATGGTGCAGAGCGAGAATTCTTGCTCCCGGATCCAGATTGGGTTTACAACCGGTTAATTGAGGCTTCTGTTCATCAAACTGAGGCAGCTCAGCGTGAGATGAATCTTTTGAGGAGTACGATGGAAGCACGACTGATGGGGTTGGAACAGCAATTGCAGTTCCAACATAAACCAGAAAACGTGAAAGAGTTTGATGTAGACCAAGAGTCCCAGACGAAGATGAGAGCCACTGAACAGAAATGGTCTCACCCAGCGGCGGTGAAGAGTGTGCATGAGTGGAAGGAAATTTTTGAATCGAGCAGCCCCGATGGGTTGATTTTTGCATTGCAAGCACAGTATGTGAGCGGCTTGACTGGATTGCAAGGCGGGAAAGATTTGGAAGCAGCTTTTGACCAGCTTCGTCTGTGGGTGATTGGTTGCGCCATGACAGCGGGATGGGAGTCGACTCCCCTGTTAGACTTGGGCAATGTGCTGCTCCGCAATTTGCGGGTGCATCACTACCATGTGCGAGACCGAGTGCCCCGAGGTGCACTGTTGGACAAGTTGAAGTTGGAGCAGTCTTCCACAGACGAAGTCGCGAAAGCTGCTATTGCACTCGGTGGCAAGAAGGGGAAAGGGAAGCGACAGTACACTGCTTCTGCCAAAGGATTTAAAGGGCAGGGAAACGTCAGGGCAGAGAGACAGCATTGACTGGCCGTCTTTCTGCCTTCCCCTCAGCCAGTCACATCGATTTACATCCCGCAGCTAGGCCTACAGAAGACCTGCTTTGTCAAAAAGTCGCTGGACTTCCGAAGTCAACAAACGCGAGAAATGCGCTCCGTCGCATTTCCAATAGAAACACGGCTTCAAAAAGGTGCAATAAACACTTTTGCCAAAGCAGTACTTCAAAATCTAGCTCAAGGAATTGGAAAGAAGACAGTACGTACGAAAGAAGGAATGGTGACAGCAAACGAAGCCGGGAATATGCTCCAAAACCTTGTATCAGTAATGTGGGCACGTTCCACAACGGCCCAAAGACAGAGTCTATGGAACAGATTGCTGAGGTGGACATCGGCCCAGGGACTGCCTCTCAATGCGGACACAGCGGCATTGTTCGTCATGGCAACCCGTGTCAGTCCCCAAGCGCAGTTGTCGTATGCCAAAGGTATCTCAGCAATGTTGGGGTACTTGGAGCTGGACAACCGCCCGATCTTGAATCTAGCTCGGGCTCTCCGAGCCACTGGAGGAAATATTCCCAGCCACCAAGCGTTACCGATAAGCAAAACACTTCTATTAGAGTGGGCGCGAGAACAGCAACCACCCCTACGACTAGCAGCTTTCGTGGCTTGGAAGACAGCAAGCAGGTGGGGGGAGGTCGCAGCTCTCAAGCACCATCAATTCATACTGGTGCGGAAAGAGGAAGTTGTGATAGATTGGGACACGACCCCAAAGGGCAAACGTGCAAATCCCTTTTCCCCCTCACGTTGGACGGTCATAACGGGCGATCTGACCTCGGAGATAGCGACTCTTTTCCAGGGCATGGGCGTGTTTCGGCAACTAACACATGTAGACACCGCCATGCTCAACGTATTGTGGAAAAAAGACCATCGTCTGCGGCGGTTTTCCGGCCACAGTATCAAACGCGGAGCAGTGTCGTTCCTTTTCAAGTTAATGTCTCGGGGTGTTCCCCTCCAAGAGTGGCTAGTGGTTCGATTAGCAAAGCATCAAGAGAAGATAGGGTTTTCCGACATGACAATCCGGTATGGGGGCGACCCGATTGCTATGGCGCAGGATGAACATTGTAGAGGGAACAAAAAAAGTTGAAATGAATGGAAAGGATTGAACTGTAGAACAGGAAATGAAAAAGAATGAACTGAACAAGTGACTGACTTCAGAAACTGTCTCCTGAAAGGCTGCCGCGTTTTTTTTACCAAATAGAGAATTTTGGCATGCCCCAGTGCAAAAAACTCGGGAATTTTCCGAGATTTTTTTTCAAAAATTTCAGAAAATTTATCAGAAATTTTTTTGAAAAATTTTCTTAGAAATTTTCTTGAATTTTTTCCTGAAAAAATTTAGAACCAAAACTTTGAACCCAAATCTCTTCCCTTTTTCGAACCAAGTTTTTCAGACCTTTACTCTGCGGGATAGAGATTCAAAAGTTTGCCCAAGATTTTAGCGATCTTTACCCCGCGGAGTAGTCAAGATAGCATGCAGGGTCAGAACCTTGTGTCTTTTTAAAACGCTCCCGCGGGGCCGATGGACCCCAAAAAAAAATTTTGGAAAAAAAAAATTTTGCTCAACTTCCTCAAAAATTGCTGCAGAGTTTGTTCCAAACTTTTAAAATTCAAAAACCCCATTTTTTTTCTGGAAATTTTTTTTTTGCCATTTTCAAAAAGACACAAGGTTTTGACCCTGCATGATAGGCGGAGTCAAGGTCGGCGGAGTCAAGGTCCGATGTGAAGGGTCACAATCGCGACTGTGACTAAAGATTTTCATAAGGGCCACAATCGCGACTGTGACTAAAGATTTTCATAGTGAAAATGTAAGGGCCACAATCGCGACTGTGACTAAAGATTTTCATAGTGAAAATGTGAAGGGTCACAATCGCGACTGTGACTAAAGATTTTCATAGTGAAAATGTGAAGGGTCACAATCGCGACTGTGACTAAAGATTTTCATAGTGAAAATGTTAAGGGCCACAATCGCGACTGTGACTAAAGATTTTCATAGTGAAAATGTGAAGGGTCACAATCGCGACTGTGACTAAAGATTTTCATAGTGAAAATGTGAAGGGCCACAATCGCGACTGTGACTAAAGATTTTCATAGTGAAAATGTGAAGGGTCACAATCGCGACTGTGACTAA
This sequence comes from Diplonema papillatum, assembly GCA_030068145.1. NCBI lineage: Eukaryota > Euglenozoa > Diplonemea > Diplonemida > Diplonemidae > Diplonema > Diplonema papillatum. Next base: position 143,567 of record JAPJBO010000003.1, on the reverse strand, counting down.
AGATTTTCATAGTGAAAATGTGAAGGGTCACAATCGCGACTGTGACTAAAGATTTTCATAGTGAAAATGTGAAGGGTCACAATCGCGACTGTGACTAAAGATTTTCATAGTGAAAATGTGAAGGGCCACAATCGCGACTGTGACTAAAGATTTTCATAGTGAAAATGTGAAGGGTCACAATCGCGACTGTGACTAAAGAATTTTCCTGGTAAAATGCCTTGTGCGACTGTGACTAAAGGTTTTTCCAAGGTAAAGCAAAATTTTGCATTGCGACTGTGACTAAAGATTTTCATGGTGAAAATGTTAAGGGCCACAATCGCGACTGTGACTAAAGATTTTCATAGTGAAAATGTGAAGGGTCACAATCGCGACTGTGACTAAAGAATTTTCCTGGTAAAATGCCTTGTGTGACTGTGACTAAAGGTTTTTCCAAGGTAAAGCAAAATTTTGCATTGCGACTGTGACTAAAGATTTTCATAGTGAAAATGTTAAAGGTCACAATCGCGTCTGTGACTAAAGATTTTCATAGTGAAAAATGCCATGACTCACAATCGCGACTGTGACTAAAGAATTTTCCTGGTAAAATGCCTTGTGCGACTGTGACTAAAGACCTGCCTCCAAGAACTTCTTTCCACCACCACTGAAGCAATCGACGAAGCCATGGACACCCAGTTGAATGAGGCGGCGGTCCCGATACCGTCTCATGAGACCTTATCGGTACCTCTTTTGCCCATTTCTGGGTTGCGACCTTATCTCGACCTTTTTGGCCCGTTTTTGGGTTGCGCCCTTATCTCGACCTTTTTGAGATGCGCCCTTATCTCTACCTTTTTGAGCTGCACCCTTATCTCTACCTTTTTGGCCCGTTTTTGGCTTGTTCCCTTATCTCGACCTTTTTTGGGGGTTGTTCCCTTATCTCGACCTTTTTTGAGGGTTGCGCCCTTATCTCGACCTTTTTTGGGGGTTGCGCCCTTATCTCGACCTTTTTTGGGGTTTGCGCCCTTATCTCTACCTTTTTTGGGATTGTGACCAAATTTTCCCGAAAATATTTTCAGGCCAAAAAAAAAAATCCGAAAATTTTCCAAAAAAAATTTGGCCAAAAAAAAAAATCCGAAAAAATTCCGAAAATTTTTTGGACCAAAAGAAGGTGGCAGCAAAGCTAGCTCAGTCACGTCCAGGATGCGCGGATGCCAAAGCTTGAGCCTGGTCGAACAACATCGTCAGCCTCCTTCACTTCTCCGTTCACTTCTCATTTCCTCTTGGCGAACCCCTGTTTTCACATTTCTTTCGCTCCCAGTGCTCAAATGTCATCAAAAGGCTGCATGAAAAGGTGCGGAAACCCCGTCTGAAAAGCATTACCCCCTAGCCGAAACCCGGGTTCCTGAAAAAATCCCGAGCGCCGGAAAAAATAATTTTTGGACACCCCTTTCCAGTTTTCCGTAGTTCTTCCGTAGTTCTACCATGGTTTCACCGTACTATATGGATCACACCATTATAGTCACGAAAAAAGAATTTTATTGGGAAAAATAAATTCCCTCTGGTGGAAATGGCTTGCGGAGCGTGACGATAAATTTCGTTTATTTTTTGACAGGATTCCGTTGTGTTTACACAGGCCGGACAAATAAACGAATTTATTTTTTTCCGATCTCGGAATTTATTTTGCGCCGCCAGCTATTTTCAGTCGAAACAAATAAATGAAATTTATTGTCCCTAGGGAAATAAATTCGTTTATTTTTCCGACTGAAAATAGCTGGCGGCGAAATAATAAGCATTTATTCGGCAAGATAATTTCCGTTTATTTTGTCGAGGTGTCGGTTTTAGTCCCGAGGGAGGCCCGAGGGGGGGTTTGCAACCCCGAGCCACGAGCAGAGCGAGTGGCGAGGGGTTGCAAACCCCCCCGAGGGCCTCCCGAGGGACTAAAACCGACACCGAGGCAAAATTGGCGGAAATTATTGCCGAATAAATGATTTTATTGGGAAAAATAAATTCCCGAGGATGGAAAGAAAACCATACTGCTTTGCAGTTATGTTGGTGTCTAGCAGAACGTTGCGTAGCAAATGTGCACGGCAGAACGTTGTGTAAGACGTTGAGCATATTGCATTGCAGTTACGTTGGTGTTTAGCAGAACGTTGCGTAGCAAATGTGCGCGGCAGAACGTTGTGTGTCTGAGACATTGCGTAGCAGAACGTTGTGTAGGAGTGGAGTTGTTGTAAGTGACAGGTCACAGATCAATGTGCCTGGTTGTTCTGCTGCAACTGGGGGAGTCCCGGCAGGTTGACGTTGTAGTTCACAACATACGATGCTGCTTGCATGGGCGCTTGCATGAAGGACTGCACAGGTGCTGTCGTGCTGGGTAGGACTGTTGGATGAGCGCTGCTGACAAGTGTTGCGGTCGAGTTCTTGATAGCCACTGACGAGCCTCGTTTTGATTTTGGCAAACGTTGCGAACGCTTCCCACTCCGCCTCGTACACAGGTGCACTTTTTGCAGGCACCTTGGCGTTCTTCAGAAAGTCATCTGCCTCGCGCTGGCGCTTCGACGGCATCGGGATTTTGATTTCTTCCTCTGTCCTTGGGCTGTTTTCACAGTTGGCAGGATCAGAAAGGATGAATTAGACTCAAAACGAGCTCAAAACACGCGATTTCACTCACCACAGGGAGAAAAAAAATTTTGCGAGGGGTCTCCCCTACAGATTTCTGCCTACGACCTTATTTTGCGCCGCCAGCTATTTTCAGTCGGAAAAATAAACGAATTTATTTCCCTAGGGACAATAAATTTCATTTATTTGTTTCGACTGAAAATAGCTGGCGGCGCAAAATAAATTCCGAGATCGGAAAAAAATAAATTCGTTTATTTGTCCGGCCTGTGTAAACACAACGGAATCCTGTCAAAAAATAAACGAAATTTATCGTCACGCTCCGCAAGCCATTTCCACCAGAGGGAATTTATTTTTCCCAATAAATTCGTTTATTTTTCCGACTGAAAATAGCTGGCGGCGCAAAATAAGGTCGTAGGCAGAAATCTGTAGGGGAGACCCCTCGCAAAAAGTGCACCTGTGTACGAGGCGGAGTGGGAAGCGTTCGCAACGTTTGCCAAAATCAAAACGAGGAAGCCGTCAAAAACTGACTTTGTCCTGTACCTGGACAAATTGCACGAGTCACAGAAGGGCTCGTCGGTCGCGAGTATACTTTCTCGCTTGGCATCGACATACCATGCAGGGTCAAAACCTTGTGTCTTTTTGGAAATGGCCAAAAAAAAAAGAAAACTTTCAGTTCTTTAGAACTGAAAGTATTTTATTATCGATTAGTCAACCTCTACGACCGCTCAGGAAACGTCTTCGACGGAAGAACTCACGTACACCACGTACAGAGAAAGTTTCCTGGTTGTTGAGGCTAATCAACACACCAAAGGTATGGACAAGACGCCGCATCTGACAACTCTGCAGGTCCCAATGGGGCAGGATACCGCCGTAAGTCCGTTGGGCAGGCAACAAACGACCGTAAGTCGCCGTAAGTCCGTTGGGCAGGCACCAGACTTCCGTAAGTCCCATTGGGGCAGGATACCGCCGTAAGTCCGTTGGGCAGGCAACAAACTACCGTAAGTCCCAATGGGGCAGGATACCGCCGTAAGTCCGTTGGGCAGGCACCAGACTTCCGTAAGTCCCGATGGGGCAGGATACCGCTGTAACATGCAGGGTCAAAACCTTGTGTCTTTTTAAAACGCTCCTGCGGGGCCGATGGAGCCCTAAAAAATTTTTTGGAAAAAAATTTTTTTGCTCAACTTCCTCAAAAATTACTGCAGAGTTTGTTCCAAACTTTTAAAACTCAAAAAACCCAATTTTTTTCCGGATTTTTTTTTTTTGCCGTTTTCAAAAAGACACAAGGTTTTGACCCTGCATGGTAAGTCCGTTGGGCAGGCAACAAACGACCGTAAGTCGCCGTAAGTCCGTTGGGCAGGCACCAGACTTCCGTAAGTCCCAATGGGACAGGATACCGCCGTAAGTCCGTTGGGCAGGCAACAAACGACTGTAAGTCCCGATGGGGCAGGATACCGCCGTAAGTCCGTTGGGCAGGCACCAGACTTCCGTAAGTCCCGATGGGGCAGGATACCGCCGTAAGTCCGTTGGGCAGGCACCAGACTTCCGTAAGTCCCAATGGGGCAGGATACCGCCGTAAGTCCGTTGGGCAGGCAACAAACGACCGTAAGTCCCGATGGGGCAGGATACCGCCGTAAGTCCGTTGGGCAGGCACCAGACTTCCGTAAGTCCCGATGGGGCAGGATACCGCCGTAAGTCCGTTGGGCAGGCACCAGACTTCCGTAAGTCCCGATGGGGCAGGATACCGCCGTAAGTCCGTTGGGCAGGCACCAGACTTCCGTAAGTCCCAATGGGGCAGGATACCGCCGTAAGTCCGTTGGGCAGGCAACAAACTTCCGTAAGTCCCGATGGGGCAGGATACCGCCGTAAGTCCGTTGGGCAGGCACCAGACTTCCGTAAGTCCCGATGGGGCAGGATACCGCCGTAAGTCCGTTGGGCAGGCACCAGACTTCCGTAAGTCCCAATGGGGCAGGATACCGCCGTAAGTCCGTTGGGCAGGCAACAAACGACCGTAAGTCCCGATGGGGCAGGATACCGCCGTAAGTCCGTTGGGCAGGCACCAGACTTCCGTAAGTCCCGATGGGGCAGGATACCGCCGTAAGTCCGTTGGGCAGGCACCAGACTTCCGTAAGTCCCGATGGGGCAGGATACCGCCGTAAGTCCGTTGGGCAGGCACCAGACTTCCGTAAGTCCCGATGGGGCAGGATACCGCCGTAAGTCCGTTGGGCAGGCACCAGACTTCCGTAAGTCCCGATGGGGCAGGATACCGCCGTAAGTCCGTTGGGCAGGCACCAGACTTCCGTAAGTCCCGATGGGGCAGGATACCGCCGTAAGTCCGTTGGGCAGGCACCAGACTTCCGTAAGTCCCAATGGGGCAGGATACCGCCGTAAGTCCGTTGGGCAGGCACCAGACCTCCGTAAGTCCCAATGGGGCAGGACACCGCCGAAGTTCGTTGGCAGGCACCAGATTTCCGTAAGTCCCAATGGGGCAGGACACCGCCGTATGTCCGTTGGGCAGGCACCAGACTACCGTCCGTAAGTCCGTCGGGCAGGCAAGGTCCCGAGAGCGCAGGACAACACCGTATGTCCGTGGACGCACAACAATTCTGTAAGTCCCGAAGCAGCAGGAAAATGCCGTGGCAGGCGGACACCGCCTTAAGTCCGTTGGGCAGGCACCAGACTTCCGTAAGTCCCAATGGGGCAGGACACCGCCGTAAGTGCCGCTGGGCTGGCAACACACATTAACAAGCTTCTGTGAATCGTAGTAGGGCGGGACACGCCATAAGACTACTTGTAAGTACATGCGGCACACCGCTGTCTGTCTGTTGGACAGGCCATACTTATGGAAGTTCCCATACCAGTAATATCGACATATCGCCAGGCTCGAATTCTTTTCTCAAAGAATAGAAGAATGGACAGCGTTTCCTTCATCATTGCGCACAAGGCTGATCTGAGGGCCGCCGCCACCGCTAAAAAGGCTTTGCCGGACGCAGTCGAAGCCGGAATCGACCAGCATGCCGCCGATCTATATGATGAATTTGTGAGATCGGCCGAAGCAGACGCAGACGCCGTCAAAAGGGCCTCACTTGCCATCATCAGCCTTGAACTGTGTGCCGTGAAAGAAGAAAGGATGGACCCGCCTTCTGTGACGGAAGTGAAGGAGTTGTACGCAGCGCTGAAGAAATGGAGCATGCCTGACCTGGAAACGATGGCCGGAATCGCAATCCCAATCGCGGACCTGATCGCGGGAGGGATGAGCTGCGCGAACGCGGGGATCATCCGCGCGTTTGGTCTGAGGCTACCAAAACAAGATGGAACAGGAAAAATTAAGGGCGAACCGCGCAGAATGGTGAACATTGACCAAAGACTGCGTCAATTAAACCTGCATGATGTTCCGACGGTATTGAAGCCCGATATCCCGCTAGTCAGAGCGATACTCCTCCAGATGGAGGCAGGGGTCAAGATCCCTGTTGACTTCTCACCGAAGAAAGCACCGCTTTTCCCAACCAGGGCCGAAGCACACAATATTGCCTTCTCTCCGATGACCACACGCCTAAACGACGAGGTCCTTCAAGAGGCCAAGGACCATCTCGGGGAGGCAGCAGCAGAAACAGCACACAAGAAAATCCTTCTCGATGTGTCCTCAAAAGTCGACAAAGACTTCATGCCAGGCACGACTCACACGCTGATGCGGATTCGTCATGCCCTTGCGTTGCTAGTATGCAATGCAGTCCCGGAGAGGGACCAATTGCGTCTGATCGTCATGGTGGTTGGACTCCTGCCACTGGCAGCATCCCACACAGCCTCGCGCGGCACCTATGCAGCTGGGATCAGATACGAGGACTTCGTTTTGAAGCAAGCTTCCGACTTATCTCGAGACGTGTCGACCGTGGATACGCTAACATTCATGGGGAACATCGACAGCGAGGTGCTGAAAGGGTTTAGAGACAAAGTTGAGCTCGAGCGCGAACAAGCGAAACCCGCTAAAACAAGGAGCAGCAACGTGACGTCACCACAACAGCACCGCTACGAACCTTACGGCAAGGCCTCCGGAAAAGGTGCGACGGCGAACAAACCCGGGTTCAAGGGCAAGCGCCAGAAGAACTGACTAGCACCGCTGTCGGTCCACCATTCTCAAGCACCCCAACGTCATGAAGTTGCTCAAACGTCCTTCGCAACCATCCCGATACTATCTCATCCTGCTCTCTACACCTCGTCGACGCCACCAGCAGATCTGACTCACAAGCTGTGGTTGCGGTGCGAACCGGGGAATCAACGTGAACAGTCCCAGCCGTTTCGATCCATCGAGGAGCACCGTCCCCATCAAAAACAGAAGGGAGTGTTTTACTCGTTCCAGGCGAAATCAATGGAAGACCACGTGGCGCTGACAGCTCGAATCAAATCACAAGCGTTCGACGCAGCAGAACTCGATCCTGACCTTCGCCAGTGCACGCTCATCTACGCCACGAACTCGACGGCACAGAACAAAAACTTTCGAGCAAGCCGTCTTCTATATTGGGAAGATAGAGCGAAGAGTAGCAAGAAAGACACGGCGCGGTTCAATTCGTTCTTCGATATGGATCACCCTGCGAAAGCAATCGCGTCTCGCATCAACGTACCTGTCGTGGAGGAGCTTCTCGAGCTGATGGGAGCAGCACAACCGGGCGTGAAGAACGAATTCGTTCACAGACTCGGGTTTGGTTTCCCAGTTGTCGATGACTTGTGCGAAGAAGGGGTATTCGACGTGAAACCTGAAAACAGGAGCGCTCGAAAGTCGTTCATCTCCACGAAAAGAGAGCTGAAGAACAAACAGCAGCCCCTCCTGGAGTCCCTCCGACGACAAAGCATACGTGACGGGAATCTCCTCGAGATCTCTGCCCAGTTGAAAGCAGAAGTCGAAAAGGGATGGCTAGAGGGTCCCTTCTCGGTCGAGACACTCCCAACGGAACACTTCATTCCGATCAGGAGGTTCGTCGTGGTTCAAGGGGAGAAGCACCGTGGATGCGATAACGGACGAGCGACGAATAAGGTCACCCGCATCCACTCCCCAATAACACTTCTTGGCATTGACAACGTGGTGGCGACAGCTATTGCTTTGTTTCAAAACGGAGTCGTACTGCAGGCACAAGCCGTCCTCGATCAGTCGGACGCTTACAAATCGTTGATCGCCGATAAAGCACAACGAAAGTATGCAGTGATCGTCGCACTCAATGCTGCAACGCACGAACTTGAGCTGTACCTCAGTAACGTGCTCTGCTTCGGGACGGAGTCGGCGGTTCTGGATTACAACTGCCTATCTCGGTTTGTAACAGCAGCTGCGCGCAGAATCATGGGTATTCCTGCATCCGGGTATTTTGATGACTTTCATCTACTCGGAAGAGCCGACGACATCGAGCAGATGGCGTTCGACTTCCAAGAGTTCTTCTCGACCATCATCGGTTTAATCTTCAGTGACAAGAAGAAGAGGATCGGGCAACTCATATCCTATTTGGGCGTGAGCATCGATGTCTCGTCTCCCGGATCGGCCTCCCTAGCTATCACGACCGAAAGGTCGGCTAAACTTAAGGCGACCATCGAGGAGATCCTGCGGAAGGACAGCCTGACACCACAAGCAGCGGCAAAGCTTGTTGGTCAACTCAGCTTTGTTCAACAGAGCATGACCGGGTCGGTAGGACGTGCCTACATACACCCGATACGAACAAGGCAGTACTCGACCGTAAACGTGGTAAAGCTGGGAGAACGACTACGTTCAGCCCTAGAGTGGTGGCAAGGAGCCATACTTCGATCCCAATTTCATCGGCGCATCGACTACAAGGCCATATCGTCACCGCGTACGCCTATGATCATCTACACCGACGCCACGCTGGGCACCCTCGGATTCTGCGTTTCGTACAAAGAACATCGATTTTACGGAAACGCACTCTCTGCGGTAGACAGAACGAACCACCATAAGTATATCGTCGATCCCGCCGACCGCGACAACATCCAACTGTACGAAACAGAAGTCGTCGTCTCGATTCAATGTTACTTGAACGACTTCCACGAGACCCTTTTTCCGGTTTCTATCCTCGAAGACGACTTCAAAAACATCCCGAAATATTTCTTCGTTGATAACGTCTGTTCTCTTGCGACCCTCGTAAAGGGATACTCGCGGAACCAGTTATTTAATACCTTGATTCGTAACTTCTGGCTCGAGGCAGTGTCCTCAGGATCGATGGAGGTGTGGCTAGAGAGGGTCGAATCAGCACATAATATTGCCGACCTTCCCTCCCGGCAAATGGGCCGCATTTGGTACCTCGAAGAACGAGGGTACCAGTACGTGCCAAACTTCAAAAGTGTCCTCTTCACCCGAAGAATGCGGGATGTGTAAGCTGAGTCTCACCCATCGTCCCGTGTTCCGATCTCCCAACTCACTGTATCCGACACCGGCCAAATGCAAGTCGGATCAATCTTCGCACCAACGTTTCTGCACCTGAACAACGTAGCCACGCCCACGCATGACGTACCTTTCCACGTTCCTCCTCTCACAGTCAGCCGTAGTTAGAGCTTGAAAACTCGGCCAGCTTAACAAGATGCTTCTTCAATTAAAACGCTGAACAAAGGATGCGATCCTTGCGCTTGAATCAGGTGTTTACAGCTTGCTCTTGTGACCCTTCTTCCAACGAACAATACATTCAACGTTGTTGGTCCCTATCTCCCTTACACCAACAAATTGCCCTCGAGAACAACCTGCGACGCATCTCTCCTTCTGCGATGGGAACTAGTGACAGAGATCTGCGTTGGGAATGGAAACATCTCTGTCGGCTACCTGGATTTCTCATTGTCGGAGCGTACCAGATGCATATCTAACACGAAAGGCTCTGTGTATCGCCCGATCTTTCCCATCGCAGACGAGCAGTCCCAAGCCGAAGACTCTCGAACGGACGAACCGCTTACAATGCGCAGCTTAGTGATTCGAGCCTGAGGGGCTCAATCACGCCCCCAAGTATGTAGAGTTGACCACGATAATAAAGAAAACTTTCAGTTCTTTAGAACTGAAAGTATTTTATTATCGATTAGTCAACCTCTACGACCGCTCAGGAAACGTCTTCGACGGAAGAACTCACGTACACCACGTACAGAGAAAGTTTCCCCCACCCACCCACCCAACTGACAAAATGTCTGGACGCAAGTATCCGACTGGACCGGAGGTCATCGCCATGTTGAAAGCGGAGATGGAACGCGATGCAACCGAGGAGTCGGTGATAACTGACTTCACTGTGAGTCGGAAGCGCAAGTTGGAATACCTCGAGGGGCTACCACCTCTGGCCGCTCGCGCGACGATCGATCAAGCCGTTCAATCGCTCACGGCATCCTCGGTCAAAGGTGAGACGTGGCACCAATACTTCGTCGCAGTAAGGGCCTGGACGCACTACGCGGACCTCAAACGATGTCCCCACTTCCCCATTGACCCCGAAGAAATTCGTGGGTTCATAGCAATCCACACCAATGCGGATACCGCAGAGTGCACAATATCAGCGCTCGAAAAAGTCCAACGGTTCTTGGGGATCAATTCTCCGCTGAGAGATCCCTTGGTGAAGGAAGTGATTCGAGGGATAAGAGGGAGGCAAACCGGAAAACGTAAAATGGATGCGATCACGTCGCGGCTTCTCGATAAAATTGTGGACGATACATCCCCTGTTGTTGTTGCCGGCTCCAACCGTTCGTTAAACGAGTTTCGTCAATTGGCAGTTCTATCGTACGTCTACTTGCTACGCACCGGTGACGAAGCGATCCCGCTGAGACGTGGAATTGAGACTGACTCGCCGGTTAATGCACTCCGGGACGTTAAAGAGACGAAAAGACACAGCGCAGTCTTTAAATTCCAACAGGAACTCTACATTGTTCTGAGAACAAGAAAGAACAACCAACAAGGTGACACCTTATCTAGGGGTTGCATTTGCAACATGCAGGCGAGGAAGAAAGGATGGCGGGCGCTATGCCCCATTCATCACCTGTGGCCTCACATCCGAGATAATGTTGCACCCGGTGCGGAAATATTCAGCATGACATACCCAGACATGCTTGAATCCGTTAAAATGAAGGCCACCCTGTTCCAACAGCCTGTGCAAGGGTGGGGTACACATAGCTTCCGCAGGGGCGCCGCGCAGGACATAAATGACAGCAACCCAGAGCTGTGCATCCTCCTTAAGGCCGGGAGATGGAGCTCGCAAACCTTTAAAGAGTACATTGAATGGTCAAGAGTCCATAAAAGAGGCATGGAAGCCATAGCCCAACAAGACACGGAAAGCGAATGAGTCAACTGCAGGGAATGGAAACATCTCTGTCGGCTACCTGGATTTCATTGTCGGAGCGTACCAGATGCATATCTAACACGAAAGGCTCTGTGTATCGCCCGATCTTTCCCATCGCAGACGAGCAGTCCCAAGCCGAAGACTCTCGAACGGACGAACCGCTTACAATGCGCAGCTTAGTGATTCGAGCCTGAGGGGCTCAATCACGCCCCCAAGTATGTAGAGTTGACCACGATAATAAAAATTCAGGAAAAAAATGGGTTTTTTGAATTTTAAAAGTTTGGAACAAACTCTGCAGTAATTTTTGAGGAAGTTGAGCAAATTTTTTTTTTTCCAAAAACAATTTTAGGGCTCCATCGACCCCGCGGGAGCGTTTTAAAAAGACACAAGGTTTTGACCCTGCATGATACTACCAAAAGTATAGCCAGAAGCTTGCAGTTGAGTACCCTGAGTTGTACGATCTTGCGCGCAGCTTCCGCAGCGGCGAGAAGCCGAAGCAATCTCCTGGGCTGTCCAAGGAAGACGCCATTGCATTCATGGAGAGTGAGCCGGAGGAAGACGACAACAAGTGGTATCATCTGGTGAGACAAGCGACACTGGCGCTCCAGTGGTGTGGAAGCCTCCGTGCAAATGAAGTGCTGACAATCTCTCCCGAAGACGTGATCCCACGTGTAACCCCAGCAAGAGAGAAATACTTGAAGGTGGTGTTTACACCCAGCAAGCAGAGGGGTGAAGTGGTCCGCGACTTCTTCCTCATTCGTGACGGGCCGTTTTACTCGACCGTCTCCGCGTATACCAATGCAAGGGCCGAGTTCCACTCCAGCTCATCCAACAGTCCTACCCAGCACGACAGCACCTGTGCAGTCCTTCATGCAAGCGCCCATGCAAGCAGCATCGTATGTTGTGAACTACAACGTCAACCTGCCGGGACTCCCCCAGTTGCAGCAGAACAACCAGGCACATTGATCTGTGACCTGTCACTTACAACAACTCCACTCCTACACAACGTTCTGCTACGCAATGTCTCAGACACACAACGTTCTGCCGCGCACATTTGCTACGCAACGTTCTGCTAAACACCAACGTAACTGCAAAGCAATATGCTCAACGTCTTACACAACGTTCTGCCGTGCACATTTGCTACGCAACGTTTCTGCTAGACACCAACATAACATGCAGGGTCAAAACCTTGTGTCTTTTTAAAACGCTCCCGCGGGGCCGATGGAGCCCTAAAAAAAATTTTGGAAAAAAAAAAATTGCTCAACTTCCTCAAAAATTGCTGCAGAGTTTGTTCCAAACTTTTAAAATTCAAAAACCCCATTTTTTTTCCGGAATTTTTTTTTTTTGGCCATTTTCAAAAAGACACAAGGTTTTGACCCTGCATGATAACTGCAAAGCAGTATGGTTTTCCCCCCCCCCTTTCTTTTTTAGACAACCTTCTATTCTCACACGAAAAGCCTCTAGGCAAAAACCCGTTTTCACATCTCTTCTCCACTTTACTTTGATCATAGGTGTCACGGCAAGTTTTGGCAGCCGCTGCTTAACAAAATTTGACGTGGGCGGCTTTAGATTTACATCTGAATGACACCTCAACACAAAAACAAGTTGTCGACAACTAACAAGTAAAAGAATAAAACAAAACTACGCATTTCTTTCTACCGATCTACCACATGGGTCTCATCAGAGCTACCAGTGGAGGATTTGGCTAAACATTGATGCACCTCTCCGGAACTGCTATCATATGTCCCCAAAAGCCACGTGGCGGAACAGAAAGTTCTGACGACGTGCCTCGCATTCCCTTCTTTAGCGGATGTGAGAAAACTGACAACACGCTGAAAAAACTTCTTTGATAGAAGACCTTTCCATCAACCCAATTGATATTTCAGAGTAAAGCTGGAATTCCCTCCCAACCCCACGCGCGAACGAATTCAACCTTCCAGAACATGCTCACCAGTACACCTCGTGGAAAGTGTCTGTAACAGGAAAACCCAGCTTTACCTGCACTTAGCCCCCCCAACTCCATGGTCCAAGAGGCAGCTAGCTTTTCAATAGCTCTCCGCTAGTTGCCATGGAGGAGAAAGAGCACGAACGGTCAAAGCCGGCGACTTCTGAGAAAGAATGGATTCCCAATACCAACTTCTACTTACGCCGAAAGCTACGAAGTCGATACTTTCATTCTGCTTAAAAGCTTACATGAGAACCCAAACCATCACCATCGAATAACCAATTTACCTGCCACTTAGGTTGCCTGCCTGTTCCTCCCTTATCATAAAAAGGAAAGTTACGTTACGTTCAGAAATGGTAAAATGTCAACTATATTGCCTGTCGCTAGACGTCAGCGCAAACAAAACGCTATTCGCTCGCACTCTAGACGTCGAAGCAATAAAACGTAGCAAAACGTAAACCTGGGAAGCTGTATCCAGGGCCTGGCCGAAAGCCCCATGGGCAACTAAAACAGCAGTTCAACGGAGTTACGGCGTTATAACTGGGGTCGACGACACCTAAATTCCCTAGGCGACCGGCCGTTGAATGTTGGAGAGAAGGGTCTTTACCCTTAGTGATGAGTGGTCGCTCTCCTAAAGCATAAAGGACACTCATCGGTGTTTGACGGGTGCTCGGGCTGGGTTTCCCGAGCAACAAGGGCGTAACACCCTTTGGCCTCAGTCACAAACTTTTTAACCTGCTACTACAAATTTTTCAGAGGACAGCCCTTCCCAAATGTGGCAAAAATTTAACGAAGGAAAATACGGTATCTCCGGTACCAAGGGAACAAAAACATCAGGCAAGAAAGGAACAAAAGGGAAATCATTTTCGAAAAAAGGATCAAAAGAGAGGACATTCCAGAATGAAACGGGCAACAACCTAGGCAAACCTTCTGGCAAAACCTCCAAAGGAAAAAAGGGCAAAAAAGGTAAAGCAACCAACGTCGACTTCGAAGCCAACTTACATTTTGAAAGCCTCCCCAAAACACGCGTCTTCAGAACCAACCCCCGTACAGACTCGGCCCACCCATCCCGCGCGCAAGACATTCACTTCCAGAAACAACAAGCCACGAACTTGACCGGCCTGACAATCAAACTTCTGTCGCAAGCAGGTTTGCTCTCACCGAAAAGGTTTCTGATTACTGCCGCTACAAGGCAAGGAGACCAGCTTACCGTTCTCTACAACAAAAAGGTCGGAGCTTTCGTCCCATTCAGAAAATTGGAAAACACTCTCCGCCAAGGCTTAATGCCGCCTCTGAAGGTGGCACAAGTCCTTATCCTAGAGGAAGTTCCCCAGACAAAGGAGAAACCGCGGAATACAAAGAGAAGAGAAACGAGGCAAGAGTCCGCTCGTGCGACAGCCACCAGAGTTCCCCACGGCCGGCGCGAAGTCAGAACAGACCCGTTCCTTGTTTCCTTCAACAGGTACGAAGTTCTCAGAAGCAAAGCAGCTTTCGAACGCGTCGACATCAAATCGTATCACGAAAACGGCCGGTTCAACAAGCCTGTCTTCTTGAACGCGTGCAGCAAGGCTCTTACGTTGATCAAGGAGAAATACAAGTGGGATGTTCCCCATGCCACCGGTGACCTAGAGCAGAAAGGGGTCATCTATGGCCTTTCCAACGAAGCAGGTAACCTGCTCTACGTTGGTCAAACAAGTGGGAAGGCGTTCACTAGGGTATCGGCTCATTTTTCCAGCGCGCGCAGCAAACAACGGAGACAACAACAACCTACCAAAATAGAAGAACACCTTATCCGACGACAATCACCTCTCTTGGCAGTTGTCTTAGAAAAAGTTGCTTTCACCCCGGAGTCAGCCAACTCCAATAAAAGAAACAAGTTTCTTTTCCACCGGCAAGCCCTCCCCCGCGAATACCACTACATCAACAAGTTGAGCCCCCCTCTTAACCAGAAAGGCCTGTATTCAACAGCTGTAGGAAAACGGAGCAGGAAAAACAAAAAACGCCCCCCTAAAAAAGAGAGGACCGCCACATCGTCTCAGAAGCGTGCCAACCGCCGTGAGAACGCAGATCAGATTCGAGAACTGCAAGGCACTACCCCCGTCCTCATCGAGGAAGGCAGATGGAAAGGCATAAAACGCCACCTCAATGCCCTTTTTCAACTGGATGAAGCAGTGTTAGCAGAATACGATCTCGATAACTGGCAGCTGCGCCGAGTTACACGAGTCTTATCGTTCATGCGTCGCTTCCTGGTTGGCGAGTACTTCACATCGAAAGTAGAAGTACTCGAAAGGAAACTTATCTCACGTTTGACGCCCTTCTCTCTAAACAAACTACAAAGGAAAAAAGATTTTTCAATAAAATGGCTCAAACTGAACTTTTCGCATAAAACGATAGATGCTATCCAGCTCGGTCAAGTCCTACGCAGCCAGAAGGTTGTTGAAGCTTGCCCTACGCCCGAGCTTCTTAGCAAAACGCGTATTTGCAATAAATTGGGTCCCCCCACATCTAGCTTCCTGCTAAATGTGACTGAAGAAAGTCTCAACACACAACAAGTAGACTTCCAAGACCTGACAAAATCATGCCCTTGTACACAATTCCTCAAAGAAAACACGGCCGACGTTACTCACGAAGGGCATGTCATGTGCACGGCCCACGACATCAAAATGGACGAAGAGCTGCTTCACCTCTTCGACATGGGCCTCAAATACAGACTACCCTCCCACATTGACCATGTGTTCGAGAACATGGAAAAAGACATTTCAGCATATGTGACGTCCACTTTTAAAGCAAGCTCTCACTCGGTACAAGAGAAACTAACGGACGCCATTGTCTCAGAAATGAAAACAAGGTTCGCCCAACACCCACACCTCACACCAGACACCATTCCAAAGAAAGTTCTCGACTCTCTTAAAGTGTTAAAGTCACACTTCATCCTGACAAAAGTTGACAAGAGCAGGCACGATGTAGGATTTGTGTGTAAAAAACACTACCACCGCATGCTGCAAAACCAACTTCGTTCGAACTGTTATGCAGAAGTGCATGCCACCGACGAGTTGCGCACTACTCTGGCAGCAATAAACGTCTCACTGGGTTTCAACCCTACAGGTAAGCTACCCTACCTCTACGGCCTCCCAAAACTACACAAGGAAAAGAAAGGGATGCGCTGGATAGCAGGAGTATCCTCTCGCAGCCCCCCTGTCTGTGTGAAAGAACCTAGTGGCCTCGACTTTGACGACGAGCCCCCTCCCGCACCCCCGCCCCCCCAAACGAAGCCTACGAAAGGAAAACCAAAAGCAGCGACAACAGAAGCAAATACACTACTCTCACAACTCTTAAAACTAACGATGCAGTTCCTGAAAGCTAAAGATGACATTCTGAAAGCGGAAAAAGGGATATCCAGGTACTGGATTATCGAGAGTGCCGATGAAGTCGCTGCTGAAATCAAACAACGATATAGGTACCTTCGGAAAAAACTTCCCCGAACATTTGACTTCAAAACCATGTTCAACGAACTTCCGCAAGAAGACCTCAAAAAAGGTGTCGCAAATGCAGTGAAAGAAGCCTTCGAGTTCGCTAAGACAAGCGAGTTTACACTTTTTGGAGGCACCAAAAAGGAAAAGTCCTATACCCAGCAAGATATCGAGGCTCTCATAGCTTTATGCGTTGACAACTGCTACGTAGAGCAGGGCGGTATCTGCATGCGACAGGTATTTGGACTTCCTCTTGGAGCCAACGCGTCACCCGATCTAGCAAACTTATATTGCTATGACGTTGAGTCCAGATACGTGGACGAGCTCATGAAGGAAGACGAGGCGAAGGCAAAAGCACACAGGGACTCAAAAAGGTATATGGACGACTTCCTTACATGGTTCGTCGAACCACCCCCAGCGGCACTTTACAAAATGATATACAAAGAAACAACCCTGGCAGAAGGTGACGTGGAATACCTAGGTATTCGAATACGGCTAGAGCAAAGCACAAGCGACCACCTTAGCTTTGTCAGACTTTCAGTCAATGACAAAACAAGGAACTGGCACTTCAAACCAGTAAGGTTCGTTCACCAATGGTCGACAATCCCTGACCACCAGGGGTCTGCCATACTGAAAAACTTGCTCATTCGCTGCCTCAACCTGTGCAACAACTGGCACGACGCACTGAGGGAAATTCAGCTAGTACTCTACCTGCTGCTGAATAGAGGTCACCGCATTCAGAAGCTGAAAACAGTCTTCCACCACGGAGTGCAGGAACGTCTGCCTAACCTCGGCGCGTCGCAACGGTCTCTGAAACAATGGTTCCAAAAGTGCATCGTTTCATACTACGCGGGGTTTCCGCTGATTGAAGAACAAAAACGAGTAGGCCGAAGAAGAACAAAGAAAGTAAGTGAAGTAGTATCCTCGCTTTCGAGAGATAATTGCATTCCAAATCTTTCCCCATCCGCCAGACCTCCAATTCTTTCCCCATCCGCCAGACCCCCAAACATCCAGCAAGAAGGCCCACGTGATAGACTTCTCAAACGCGAGTTGAAGCTTACAGCTAGACTTAGACAGATAGGACTGCAGCCGCGAACTGTAGCCGGTAACGGAAACTGCCTGTTTTTGAGCTTGACTTATGAACAAGGAGACCAAATGGTCCTCCGCAACGAACTGGCAGACTACTGGGATGCACACAGAGACGACCTACGAGCCTTCCTGCCTGATTTGGATACTTCCCAATACATCGAAAAGCTGCGTGAGAACTACAGCTGGGGTGACTACCTGTCCCTCGTAGCTTTCACACAACTCAAAAAAGTGCAAATCCGCCTTTTTACAATCGATGAGAGGAATAAGTTCCACACCCAAACGGTAGGCGAAACAGGCCCTCTCATATTGCTCGGCTATATTGCCCAAGTACACTACATCCCAGTGTTAGGCACGATCACCAATATGCAGGTAAAAAGGTTCCTCGACCCTCGAGCAGAATCTCCGGAAAGTTCTTCCGCCTCTTCGACACTCCCAGAGGAATCCGTCCGCCCGCGAGAACAGCAGCCGCAAGCACAACCGGAATCAGCAGCACAGCCACCCGCTCAACCGGAATCACCGGAACAGCCAACCGCTAGTCCAGCAACACCGGAACAGCCAAATGCGCAACTGCGAACGCCGACACCGGATCTCCCGCTAGGACCGTCGACGCCAACACAAACACAAGACTCGCAGGCCAGTCCACCCGCGAACATCCCACAAACACAAGAGCAGAACGTACTACTTAAATGCCGCCACTGTGGTGTTACAACAACAAGGTCCGGCAACCCGTTCGCAAACGTGTTTGGAGTGGGTGTACACGAAAGGACTTGCGAAAGGAATATGGGAGGACTGCAAAGTCCAAGCCCAGACCGAAATTAGCCCAGCACCTGCCTGGCGCGCCTGACCCAGCGAGCTACGAGGGTCAAAAAATATTCACTACCCCCCCCCCTTTCTTTTTTAGACAACCTTCTATTCTCACACGAAAAGCCTCTAGGCAAAAACCCGTTTTCACATCTCTTCTCCACTTTACTTTGATCATAGGTGTCACGGCAAGTTTTGGCAGCCGCTGCTTAACAAAATTTGACGTGGGCGGCTTTAGATTTACATCTGAATGACACCTCAACACAAAAACAAGTTGTCGACAACTAACAAGTAAAAGAATAAAACAAAACTACGCATTTCTTTCCATCCTCGGGAATTTATTTTTCCCAATAAAATCATTTATTCGGCAATAATTTCCGCCAATTTTGCCTCGGTGTCGGTTTTAGTCCCTCGGGAGGCCCTCGGGGGGGTTTGCAACCCCTCGCCACTCGCTCCGCTCGTGGCTCGGGGTTGCAAAACTCGGGCCTCCCTCGGGACTAAAACCGACACCTCGGCAAAATAAACGGAAATTATCTTGCCGAATAAATGCTTATTATTCCCTTATAGCCACGGGAAAAGAATTTTATTCCCTTATAGCCACGAAAAAAGAATTTTATTCCCTTATAGCCACGAAAAAAGAATTTTATTCCCTTATAGCCACGTCAATGCTTTTTATTCCCTTACAGCCACCCCATGTTTTTTAATTCCCTTATAGCCACGAAAAAAGAATTTTATTCCCTTATAGCCACGAAAAAAGAATTTTATTCCCTTATAGCCACGGGAAAAGAATTTTATTCCCTGACCAGCCTGGACAGCCTGTACCACCCAACCAGACAAGTCAACCAGTCCTGGTTGCACCAGACACTTAGTGCTGGCTTTAAGGTATCAACGGCAAGGGTCCTCTGAGTCGTGGTTTCAAGGGGAGTTTTCCCCTGTGAAGGGGCCCCTCAACAGTTTTCATAACACGGCATCGTAGGTCAAGAAACGGATAAGTGTGTGTTCCTTCTATTTCAGTCTGAACTGCATTTTGCATCCCCTCCCTCTCCCTCGGATAGAATGCAAAGGACCAATTTTATGATCGGAAATCAGGGAAATTGGCATCGTGGTGATTGGTACCGTGGGTAAACGGTACAGTAGAAGGCACACGAGGGGTTTGTACAGAAAAAAGAAGAGCAACGTTCAAGAAACGAAAAAGAAAGCAGTAACGCGTGAGGGGGAAAGGCAGGGCTGTGCTGGCGGGTGGGCGTTTTCCATCAAAAAAAACACAGAAGGCCAACACTGTGTGTCCGTAGTTCACCTGTTACATGACCAGATTAGCGCTCAATTAGAGTGATCATTTAGCAAGTGGGTAGTGAGGGAAAGCGTGTTCTGGTTCGTCAATCGATGTCGGCCAGACGTCTCTTGGCTGGGGGAGCCCCAAAACCAAATGTTTGGAGTCCGGCCGTTCTCGGGCGCTTCTGCGCTTTTTTTGCTGCCGTGTGCGCACGGTCCGCTGCTTTGCGCTGGTCGTTAGTTAGATTCTCTTGCTTGGGCCTTCCTTTTCTCACCACAAGCACAAAGGGCTGATGGCCAGCAGCCACGGGGGTTGCAGCGTCTGGCGTTCTGTGTTGTCGCCGAGAAACAGACTGGCCTGTTCTAACAGCAGGCGCGCTCGCGGGAGGCTGATCGGTGCCCAAAGGCTCACCTGCAGCCGGTCTTTCTTCGTCGGCCTCGTTGTCTGGACCCATCGGTTCGGCTTCCTCAATGTCAAGCTCGGCGAGCCGCCGGTATTGGTCGTAGTAGATAGTGAGGGTGGAGGGGGGCACATCGTTCCACACGGCACGAAGAAGCCCTACCGCACCCCAGGACTTCACAACCTGCTCCTTCGAAACCGCATCAAGCGCAGAGGCGAGGTAGCTGTATTTGCGGTCACGGCGCACCTTCATTCGGCCTTCGAGGAGAGCAGTGGGCGGGATCTGACAGTGCGCTTTTAATTGTGGCGACGTTAATTCTGGCATTTTTATTTCTGGCGGACAGCCAAATCCGCCAGAATTAAAAACGCCAGAATTACCGTCTAACCTGTAGCCACGAAAAAAGAACGCCACGAAAAAAGAATTTTATTCCCTTATAGCCACGAAAAAAGAATTTTATTCCCTTATAGCCACGAAAAAGAATTTTATTCCCTTATAGCCACGGAAAAAGAATTTTATTCCTGGAGAGCCACCTTCTCCTGTTCGTGTTCATAGGGTGCCCACCCCTCGCAAGATCAGTCTAAAACTATGTTCCTACCTCCACGAGAGTTCTGAGGAGGATACCCCTGTCGTCCCCATACATCGTGAGGCTTGCTGCCTATCCCACTTCAAACAAATTTTGTGCCCTTATATCCCAGATTGGGATATAAGGGCACAAAATTTGTTTAAGTGGGATATAAGGGCACAAAATTTGTTTGGTCGTGTAAAAAGTCTTTTGAGCCGGACACCTGTGGTGCCGGTGGCGTGCGTGCTTTGACTCGGCCACAACGTCCAAAAATTCGAGGGCAAAATTTTCGACCAAATTTTGCCCCAACATTTTGCCCAACTAGATTTTGACCAAAAATTGGGACCCAAAAAATTCGACCAAAAATCTCGACCAAAAATTTCGATGCCAAAAAATTGGACCAAAAATTTGGACCCAAAATTTCGACCCCAAAAATTGGACCCCAAGAATTTCGACCAAAGATTTGGACCAAAAATCTCGACCAAAATTTTCGACCCCAAAAATTTGGACCCCTAAAATTTGACCAAAATTTTTGACCCAGTCCAGCCCGTTCCATTCGTTTTTGGTGTTTCCTTGTCCGTAGGCATAAAGCTGGCTTCAGTGCCCCACCCGAGACGTCTCAAGACGTTCTGGGTGCCTCAGAGCGACTGGTTGCACCGTTTCACAACTTCAAGCTGGCCACCGCGGCCACACTCGATCCCCGATCGGGTGCCTCAACTTGGGAGGCTCAAGCAAGTACTCAAGAGAACCGCATCAGAGCCAGGTGCCTGGCTGCACCGTCTGACCGTGCGGCGTGTCACGGCGTGCCACGCTGACGTTCGGGGCTAATCGCGGTGACAGAACTGTAGTAGCTGGCCAGATGCTACAGCCGAGAGTCAGGCGAGACAACTGATCTCATCAGACTCATGATCCGTTTCTTGGCCTGACATACCAGTGACCACGGTCATTCTCCACTGTCCTTGTTGAGGCTGTGTCACACTGTGACTGTCACAGTGTCAGTCACTGAGTGACCGGACAGTGTCGCGGCAGCCGTCGCACGTCTGCAGGATTCACCTCCAGATTCGGGGACCAGAACACAGGGTATCGCTATAGCTGTCCGACTCCGAGTGCCTGGAGTGGAGAGCCTGGTCCAGTTACCTCTGGACAATGGAGCAGCAGCTGCAGCAAGGAACAGCAGCAGGACCGGGACTACTGGCTCAGTGGAGGGAAGGCGCCGCTGTCACGCGGCTGCGAGTCAGCCACAGTCACAGCTGATTTCACTTACGCAGTGAAGCCTGCAGTGAAGGAAGCTGTGTCCACCGTCGTGCAACCGGTGTGTGTGCAACCAGTTGCGGTGCAGGCGTGGGCACAACGACAGTTGATGACTTTAGGAAGGAATCAGCCATTCTTGCGTGAGCTGCAGATTCCGTCTGTCGGCAACAGTGTCCGACTGTGTCGCCACCTTGGGTTGTTAGCCCACCGTCCTCCGCGGTTCTGGCCATCTGTCTTGTAATCTGGGTTCAGTTCCGAGTTTGGTTTCCTATCCGAGGCTATCGGGCACTGGTTCGGTTTCGGGTTGAGGTTCGGTTTCGGGTTCGGTTCTGCCACCATCACTCCTCAGAACTTCTGGGTTCGGGTTCGATTTCGGCTTTGGCTCGCCGTGCCAGGCGTGGGCGTCAACTCGCGACACGTGATGTCTCCATGTCACTGCCAATGTCAGCGTGGACGCATGCAGTGGCAATAGCAACAGCAACAGGAGTCCAGCGTCCGGCTGGACGAAAAGTTTTTTTTTTTCGCCGTAGGTATCCGGATGGTCGAGCCAACCACCCTTGGGTTTCAAGGTGAGTGGTCGGGGGTTCAAGCCCCTCCTCGGCAAGTTTTCCAGCATTTTCCTCGATTCAAATTTGTCAAAACAAATTTGTGCCCTTATATCCCAGTTTGGGATATAAGGGCACAAAATTTGTTTGAAGTGGGATATAAGGGCACAAATTTGTTTTGAGTGGGATATAAGGGCATTACACCGGAATAAAATTCTTTTTTCGTGGCTATAAGAGAATAAAATTCTTTCGTGGTGGCTATAAGGGAAAAAAAAACGGTTGTAGTCAGTTCGTGGCTATAAGGGAATAAAATTCTTTTTTCGTGGCTATAAGGGAATATTGAAAATACCGGGTGGCTATAAGATAATTTGCCCTATTTAATAATACGAGTATATTTAATAATACGAGCATATTTAATAATACGAGCGTGGTTGGTCTATATTTAATAATACGAGCTTATTTAATAATACGAGTATATTTAATAATACGCGCACATTGAGGAACACCCATATGCACCATAGTTTGAGGCCGGAGAGAAGGAGCATGTGACACTGACCGGTGCAGAAATCGCTGAACAGTGAAGACGGAAAAGCCGATACAGGTCCAAATCTGGAGAAGGGCGGAGACCAAGCTAATGCCCTGAACAGACTCACCAACAACAAAACACATTATGTCACCAGGCAACAAAAAGAAAATGGCTGGTGCACCGCCTACTGAGCTGCCGAATGAGGCTGAGATGGATTAACAACTGGGAGAGCTCGGTGTCCAATGTGCAGGATCGGATGCCGGTTCCATCGTGGCCCTCGAGACGGCCGAAATGGCTATTCAGAAACGATGACACGGGCGGGCGCGCCGACGACCATGCACCAGTACGACGCCAACCCTGACGGGCGGCAACGCCAAAAATGCGCTATTTAATAATACGAGCTATTTAATAATACGAGCTATATTTAGTAATACACGCTATATTTAATAATACGAGCTATTTAATAATACGAGCTATTTAACATTATGCGAGGGGGGTTTACGACTTTCACTCTAATCAAGATCGTCCCACCTACTATTTTCCAAGAAGCAATCATGTGCTTTGTTCCTCTTTTCCCCCTTTGAAACGTCCTGCCCACTCCTTACCGGAAAACAAGTATGCATTACAAACAACTACGCACTTTTTCCTTCGTGTTCTTGCAGGAGGTCCGCAACAAGCGGATAGATTCCGTGGCACCAAGCCAACTGCACAAAACCACGAAGCCCGCAAAGTGATGCTGATGTGGACTCCCTACCAGACTACACCCTGAACCCTTTTCTGGAGCTTGGACCCCTCCTGCATGAAACCCGGAATTTTTTTTCACCTTTTTGGATCTTTTCCGCACGTTCCGCATGTGAATTAAATTTGAGCCCAAAAGCATTGGAAGCCAGGGTGAGGGCTCTCCTGTGCCTTTTTTAGGTTCCTAGCACAATTGGGTGTTTTGTAGAGCATCTCTGTTACTGACAGACCACAAAGAAGCTGCCAGGCTGACCGTTGTTTGGCGAACAGTGATCAGAGGACGGATCCCGGCGTTTCAGAGCCTCTCAGGGAGCTTGCGGACACTGTTTTCTTACTGTTTGAGGGGTTAAAGATGGTAATTTTTGCTCATCCATGACCAAGATGGGTTCTAGACATGTTCCTCTTTTCCACCTTTGGAACGTCCTGCCCACTCCTTTCCGGAAAACAAGTATGCGTTGCAAACAATTTTTTCGTGTTCTTGCAGGAGGTCCGCAACAAGCGGATAGATCCCGTGGCACCAAGCCAACTGCACAAAAACACGAAGCCCGCAAAGTGATGCTGATGTGTCGAGCCGTCGGGCGCAAGGTCGCATGACCCCCTTCAAGACCGCCAGAGCTACCGCTTATGCTGTAAATCAGTGTCGATAACACCACTCCTCAAGTACACTGAAGGTGAAAAAGAAGCCACAAAGGGCAAAGACGGCGCTCGCTTTGCGGTTACTAACTTACTGACAAGGCAAGGAAGATGAGGGAAGTGTCTTGCTTACTCACGTTGCTCGCATTCTTGCCGGCTGACGGCGCCGCGAGTATCTTCGGGTACCAGCTGCACTCGTACAACGACTTCCGGCAGTGGCCGGTGATACAAGCTCGCTCAAAGGTTTATCCTGGGTTTGTGCGGCTGAAAGTTGACCCTCATTTTGTGAGTGACACTACCTTCTGCGCCCGGCACGGGTTCGGCACGCCTGATTGCCTCGTTTTCTCGCACGATGACCCGGACATGCGCGAGACCTACAACACCTCCCTTCAGCTGGGCGCCGGGCTCCGCAATTTCCCGTCCGCCACCATCGCCCTGTGTGCGAAGTACACCGAGAACGAGGATCCCTGCAACAATCCGAGCTTTCTGAAGCTCGTTGACGACATGATCCGCAGCATTACGCCAGTCGTCAGTTCGCTTAACATCACCCTTATCATCGACGGCGCCTTAACGCCCACGAATCGAACCTGCATGCAGTCTCGGTGTGTAGCTCCGTTTAGTTGTAATTGTGCACGCAAGCTTTCTTTGCAGGATGTCGAGAACCTTATTGGATTTCTTTTTCAGGAACAGCGGCACAGTAGAACCACAATGAAAAAAGACGGCGTGCCCGAGATACCTTTCGACCTGTGCATTACATACCTTTTCCAAACTTGTTAAAGTGAGGTTGCTTTTTGCACAGGGGTTAGCTACATACCAATATGTGGACGAAAACCCACGCTGAAAGCCGAGTTCTTGTGCCATACATAGGCAGAGCCATTCTTCTTTTCGGCTGTGTTGACCTGTCGCGCGGACCACCGCAAGGCTATTGGCGCAAAACCCCCCTATGTAATACCCTGTGTGAGTAGCCTAACCACGAAATCCCGAAGTCCCTACTCCCTACGAGACGTCCCGACAAACGAAAGTAGTCTGCGTACACAGGTACCCCCCGTGGAGATCGACATTCATCGGCACAGAGGACCCGATGCAGGCCGCCACGAGCAATGTCGGGTATTTCGCGGACTATCAGATCAACAACATGAAGTGCTGCGCGGAGAACGTGGAAGCCATGGCGAAGCTGACCCCACCCTACGGCAAGTTCTCGAGCAACCTGCTGTTCCCCTTCCAGCTGTGGGAACCGGAAAACCAGAGCGTGATCCAGACCGTCGCT
Source organism: Diplonema papillatum (assembly GCA_030068145.1). Lineage (NCBI taxonomy): Eukaryota > Euglenozoa > Diplonemea > Diplonemida > Diplonemidae > Diplonema > Diplonema papillatum. Next base: position 118,181 of record JAPJBO010000003.1, on the reverse strand, counting down.
GAGGCCTTCACTCGCTCGCAGTACGGCTCGCAGAAGCTCCTCTTTGCCATCAACCAAGACGCGCTGCAGCTGCAGAACTACCTCACGGCCAGCCCAGTTCTTTCCACGACCCGCGCCACTTTAGTCGCGGTCGGCAATGCCGCCAACGGATCGCTCTTTTTCACCCCCGAAGCCGACGGTTGGGGTGGGTGCTTCCTCTTTCCGACGGGTCCCGGCTACAACTACCAACTATTCGAAGTCTGCGGGACGAACGTGGCTGGGTATGACGCTGCGGGCGACGCCGTCGTTGTCACCGACAAACAATGCTCGCGGATCACGACACGCGTGCCTGTGCAGGGCAAACGCCTTGTGGCCCTTCAGTGCTCTGTCTCGGACCCCAGCTCGTTCGTATACATAACGGACAGCGGTGAAGTTGTGGCATTAGACGGGACGTCTCTATCGCTGGGGCTGACGATGACAGCTGTTACGTCCGGGTTCACGCTGTTGCCTTATCTCGATGCCACTTTTTTGGGGGTGTCGAATAAGACTATCATAGTGCGTGGCGGGGGGCGGAGCGCCTTTATCGGCGTCGGTTCGTCGGTTAGGGGTGCGCTGCTCGGCGACAAGGCCACGGGGTCACTTTTCCTGGTGACGGGGGGTGCCTATTGCTTCAACTGCGAGACGCACAACAAGCGCCCCACACCGCGGGTCTGCGACCAGTTCCCGGAGTCGACCGTGAACGTGCTGAGCTACACCGTCGGCAGCGTTCCTAGCATCGTCGATGCTGCCTTTGCAGGTACAAACACCACCTTCCTCATGCACGCTTGCAGTTCAAAGAACCTACACAACTCCTTCGGTGTGGGCCGTAGAGCGGCACCTTTCCTCATCTCTGGCGGCACATTCAACATCACATACGAGCCCATCGCAGAATATACAGAGTGCCCTGTCGCATGTGGCTGCCCGACTCCCGATGCATCCGACGAGGCACCGATGCGCTCGTTCGCCGTCCCCCTCCGTTGACCCCACGGCCCACGGTGCCAGCACCTGCGGCCGCTGGCTGACCTTCCACAACGGTTTTCGCAGCTCTGGCTGGCGACGAGGGCAGTCAAAACCGTTGTTTTGCAGCCCGCGTTGCTCCGGAAACCCAGCGCCCCTCCACGATGCGTTGTCTGCCATCTGATACATGCGGCAGGTACTCCTGCGAACAGTCGCCCGACCACGTCTCTGCGGTTGCTGCGCAGTGCAAGGGAACACCGAACCTCAGCCGCATATTATTGCGTCTCACTGCGTTTGTTGCACGCGTGGTTCACACTTACAACCTATGTAAGTTTAGTTGACGGGGCTGGAACGATTCGTTAAGATTTCCTGCTAACGTGCAACGGCTGCTATAGCCTCTTCTTGCCTTTCAAACAAAGATACCGTGCCCAGAATCAGAGAGGAGACTTAAGCTCACCGAAAAAAGCACAAAGCAGTGTACACCGCCGCAATTCTCTGCAATTCGGACGCACGAGTACGCGTATCGGGATGGCGTCTCGCTCACAGTAGCAGGCTCCTCTCTCAATCTTTCACCCGACTCCACACGACAACGTTTTCTTCTTCGTCTTCTACACGCCATTCTCGCACGAACATCAGAAACCTGTGCGCAACAGGCTAGTGCGGCCAGACACAAAAGTCGTATAATCTTGATATGAAGAGACAACCACAGTCGGTTGCTTGGTAGTCACCGCGCGAAAGCTCTTTGAAGTACCGAAACACGGTGCACATAGGACCGGTGTCGAACACGGTTCTTGTACATTCTCCCCCATAAAATTACCTCTTCAATTACGAGGCAGCTGTTGACAGGGGTTCCTCGCTGTTCGGACATATAAGGGGCATTTTGAAACTATGTCGGACATATAAGGGACATTTTGAAAATATGTCGGACATATAAGGGGCATTTTGAAAATATGTCGGACATATAAGGGAATTTACCCATCTTTTATTCTCAACCTTTTTACCCTGCGCCCGACGTTTTTCATTACAACAGTCAATCATTCGTGTTTTCGGTCCACCAGCCTTGGTGTGTCCGACAGCCACCGTCGCGGTAGGCCATGGCCTGTCCCAGGAAAACGAGGTAGCTCGCTAGAGAGCAAATTTGACAGTCAAATTTCGCAAACTTTAGACTCGGAGAAAAATCAAACAAACAAAAAATGGACCGCATGGCAGTATCGCAGGTCGCTGGAGCGGGACTCCATCCGGTGGGCGCGGCGACAACACCAAGGGCAGGAAAACGAACGGTTCCCGTTGCACAGAGCTTCCGTATCAGCGAGCCTGCACAGGCGAACACGCGCTCCCGGTTGATGTGCCAAGGGAGGAAGGAGCAGGAAATCAATGGAATCCTCGGCACGAAGCAACAAGTGGTTTCAGAGTCTTCCGGACGCCGTCTGGTGGCTGACCGTAGTGGTGGTGTCGGAGAAATCGCGCACGCAGCGTGGGCTCTCGGCTCGCAGGCAAGTGCGGTGGACAGACACAGGAGGCCTGCTGCACAATGTGGGTCGCACGCAGCGCCAGACAGGAATTCAATGACAGACTTCTTCGTCGAGAACCCGCCTCGAAAACACACGTTTCGCCACGGAAGGCGAACCGTCGGCGAGCATGTTCAGCGGGCCCCCAGCCGTGGGGCCACCATCGACAGCACACGGACTGCGGTGTCCCCGGCAACTAAAAAGAGGCACTACCTAGCCCACAACTCCGCGTCGGGCATGCTTCGGTCAGATCCCGACTCTGCGACCCGCGAAAACACACAGCAGCACAAGGCGCTCGCCGCGTCGTCGCGACACCACACCGTGCCCGGCGGCAATTGCCCCGCGTTCGCGGCTGCGGGGTACCGGCCCCCGCAGCAGGCCGACTTCCAAACCCTCGGCGCCGGCCGCAAGCGCCACCCGGCGGGCGTTTCTGCACGCGGGATGGGCACGGACACGGGGGCGCTGCTCGCGGGGCAGTACGCGGTTCCGCGGAACAACGCCCTGGCCGCCAAGATCGGCTCCGTTGCGTGGGGTTGATGCTTTTCTTTGGAAGGTCCTTTTTGTGCCAGCGCGCCATGTCACGTACTAGGAATTAGTACTTGGCCTAGACGTCCTATTACTCACGTGCCGCGTGCGACTTACCAAAGCAGACGAGTTCGCGTAGCGTGCACAAACTAAGAAAATTGTCAGACCACTCTTTCTCGCAGCCGGTCGCTCGCAAATCCACCCCTCGCTGCGCGTTAGATAAATTCATCTGCCGAAGGTCACCCCGGGCACTTTGAGAACGAGGTTCGCCTTTAGGAACCGTGATAAACAGCAGTTTTCCCTAGCACAACTGGAGAAGTAGTGTGTACACCGTGCCTCATCGTATGCACTCGGACTTGCGACGTGGATCACGAGCAAAAACATATCAACCGAAGTGAATAAGAAAGAAACAACAGAGGGCTCCAGTTCCTCACGGGGGTTCGTTTCTAACCTATAACACCTTGCGCTCTGTTTTATGAAGAAGACTAGGTGTTAACATCACAGGCCTGCACGGCAGAGGTTCTGCCAAATGCATCATGCTAAATCCTCCCTCTCCCCGGCTTCTCCTCTCCACTTTAGAAACATTGTACCCGCCCATCCAACACCAACAATATCAATGATGGTCCCGAAATCCCGTTTCTAAATGCGCACAGGTGGCGTTCTGTCGAGTTTCTTTTGAGTGTCAGCGTTTAATTGAGGCCTGTAGCGCAGCAGCTTGCATCCTCGTCTGTCCTCCCTGGCAGTAGCAGCACATGCTGGAGTGACGCCAGCTGGAAAGGCTGTATGGTCTAGGAGACGCGGCGCGCACGCCCCTTCCACTTGTGGAACAACCTTTCCAGCTGAGACACTCCAGTGCTGCTGGGGGCTACGGCTCAGTAGCTGTGCCACATCGACGAAAATGTAGGGGCATCGGGACCACCAACGCGTAGCTCCCCGCGTCTAATCGGCCCTTGCCCTCAACGCGATCAGTGTATTAGCTAGAGGCCTAGGTCACAGAAAAACCGTAGATACGAGGGAGGAATCTTTACGACAATGCTCATTTGGAGTCTTTAGAACCCCGGATCCCCCACACGTTCTGCTTCTGTGAACTAAAGTGTTTGCTCGCTCGACAGGAATACATGCAGTTTCTCTAGCTGCATCAAGCCGTTTTGTATTTTGGCAGCTTGGGGAAAAAAAAGGAAAAAGGCCGCTCCAGATCCAGGAACGTGGCGGTCAACCACAGCTTGCAAAGCTTGAGTCGGAGGCAGCACAGTGCTACAACCCCGTCCGCTCTGCCCTGTGGCTGACCGTCTCGACGAGCTTGTGTTCAGCGCAGGCGCCAAGCCCCACGCCTTGATGCGCCACGCCTTGATGCTTTAGTTCGGGAAATTGGTTACCACTTGACCGTAGACCCGTGGCTCTGCAGTACCGCCGAACACGCGAAGCTTGGCTCCCGTGTAGCAGGCTTTCCCTGCCAGCTTGGACAAAATGCTTTAACCCCCGGATCCTCAAGCGAAGATTTCCACCCCGCCTTGCAGGGCTACCGGAAGATATTTCCCTGCTCGGCCAGCCTCAGAAAGACTATGGGGTTGTTCGTTATGCCTCGTGGAAAGCGCAACTGAATGAAATTCCACGAAGATATGTACCACTTATGACCCCGCGTCTCCCGCTCTCATTACTCTCTGTCTGTCTCTCTCTCTTCCTCTCTCTCTCTCTCACACACACGCTCCTTTTGCCTTTTTTGTTCATTGTCTAGCTCTCCTTCTCTTCTTCTTATCAAATAATCCGTGGTCTGGCCCGGAGGCTCTATAGCAACTTCCCCCTTTCGCCAATAACCGAAGGCAACGCTTGCTATAAGTGGAGGAGAACCGGTATCCAGTCTTCCCGGAGTCGTTCCACGCACCTCCGGCGCCTTGTTTTAAATTTATCCGCAGGAAGGCAATGCAGAGAGAGCACGCGAGCTCTCCTCTTAAAACGGGAGGAATCCGCAGAGCTTGCCTCTAAGCGGATCACCCACGTAGCGGGAGGGGGAAGGGGGGAGAAAAGGAATTCGAAGCCGCAACAAAGACCAACGAAGGCCGTGGTGCCCAAGGAGGCACCGAAAGCCCAAAACCCACTGACTCCGCAGTTCGTGGAGTGTCTGCTCCCTTTTGCTACTGCTGGCATTGTACCTCCTGCGCCGCTTAGTAAACCTGCCGCTCTTGCTCCTCCGTTTCTGTGAACACCATCCCACTGGTTACTTCGCTAGCTAGGACGAATAGAGGAGTTCCGCCAGGTAAAGGGTGAAGTTGGGGGAATTGCTGCCTCGACCTGTTTGGAACTGTAAATAGACTAAGGTCCACGAGGGCGCAAAGAGCCTGTTTGCTGGCCGGCCTGCCCCTAGCGCCGCGTATCTCAAGCACTGCACGACAAGCCGAAGCTTCGCCGCAGTGGCCAATGGTTCCTCTATTCGCGCTTCCCTCAAGGCTACTCAAAGTGACACCAGGAACACGTCTGCGCCCTTGCTTCAACCGCCTTGCTTTTCCCGCTTTTGTATGCGATGCGAACGAAAGGCATTGCATAGGGAAGGAACGCACACGGCGCCGTAAAGAGTTCTGGAAAGTAACTTCCGCAGAAGAGTGGACATGGGGTTACGGGGGGGGAAGGGGGAGGGAAATACGCAAGCGTGGAATCCGGGGATTACATGGTGATGGAACAGGGCAAGGAAGACGGCACAATAATCGAAGCGCAGTCCAATGGCATCCACATCGGTGGCGTTTTCGTTGAGTATGAACATGCTGCTGCGGCGCTGGGTATCAAGGCAGATGAGGGGCCGGCCCCAGGGCTGCAGACGCTCACGAGGTCGACACAGCTGTTCTGCGTAGTGGACCGGCTGGTGAACCTAGCTTACATGCTGTGGCTTTTTGCGGACGGCCGAGAGAAGCTCGGCGTATTAGCACTGATCGCATTAACCTTCTGCGAGGCTGGGGTGACGTTCTTCACCGAGCCGGCCAGCTCTTTGAAATGCCTGTACTCCGGACCTCAAAAGCTGCGGATGGTGTCGTGCCTCCTCCCCATCGTTGACTTCTTGCACTTGAAACGGGCGTGCTGTTTTCCCCAGACGTACCCTTGGACCGAAGTGCTGCTTTCCCGCCACGTTCTACTGGGCTCCCTGTTTCTCGTCGCCCACAACGTTCCGCTATACACGGTGCAGCTGTCGGTCAGAACATCGATGCGACCCGTACTTGCGTCCGTCCACCTCGTCTTCATTCTCTCCGCCAGCTTACTGCTGCTCAGCCTCCGTCGAAGTCAACAGCCGGCACCCCCATATCTCAACGCTTTTGGGCTTCCGCCTGCCGGCTACACGACACATGCGCTACTTGTGCTCGTAATCTGTATGTCTCTAATCTCTCCTTTTTTTTGTGTTTCGGACAGGCAGCATTAAGTTGTGAGTTCGACATCCGCGGACCAACTTCGCGCGACTCGCCGCCTTAGTTCCACGTAGACTGTCTGGAACAGCCCATCCTCCTTGCACGGCGAGCACAGACGGAGTGATCGAACCTTTCCTTTCCTGGGCAAGGTAGCAGTGACATTGGCGCTCGCGTACTTAGCCCACGGCACTTGCTGCGGTGAAGCCAAAGGAAAAAATCCAGGATCCTGAGGACATGAAGACGCAAGACCCCATCGTGCCAGCTAGCGTTAGTGCGAGAGTGGCCAGAGTATGTTTCGCGGGAAGAAGGGGATGCAACGGCAGTGCCCTGACACTGCAGATGCAATCTGCAGTGTCAGGGCAATGAGAAGAGTCGCTCGACACTAATCTGCATCGTCGTCCTGCGATTACCTCTTCGCTCGTGTTGTATCTCTTCACCTCGTCTTCTTGTCGCGTTCAGTCGCGTGCTTGGTGGCCCGCCCGACGGCTTCATTGCCTGTGTCTCGGCTTTTCATCTTTACACCACTCCGGTGATGCTCGTAGACTTCGATAGGAACACCAACTGGCCTAGCAGCCTAGCTCGCCTTGTGGCTCAGTATACCCTAGCCTAGCAGCCTATTTGCCTAATAGCCTAACAGCCTGAGCATGCCTTAAATTTAGAAACCTACACTACCTCCACAGACGTTGTTGTCATGTCCGTTGCCTTCCTTGCGATTCAGAATCTATAGCGACGAACTGCACTCGGCACTTCCTCGAAGTGATCTTACGCCACGTCTACGAAGAGCCGACCGCAGGCTGGCTCAAGGTCCTGAGTGAGCTGGTGACGATATGCTGATCATGGAGACTGATCCTGAGAAAAGACATGCAAACTCTGTTCGATGTATTGAGCGCAGCGCCCAGTGCTCGCGCAAAGAAAAAGACCGGTCATGTATGACAAACAAAATTGCAAGACACCAAACTGCTCGTCCTTTCGGGATCGACGGTAACGCAAAACCATCGCTGAAAACTGACCGGTTATATATGACCGATCATGGGTCAAAACCCCCGGATCTCCAAGAACTTGCACTCTAAAAATGACCGGCTTGCCGGCCCAGTGCAGTCAGGTAGGTCCGTACCAGCACCGTAAAAAAACGGATCTGGTGCTTCCTTTGTTTGTGCGCACTTCGTCGCGATGAACGGCGGGCATTTTCACTTACGTCCCTTTTTGCTTGTGCGCACTTGCTTCAAACCTGTTTTGTTCATCTAACGGGAATGAGTATCGTACGCTGCCATCGATCTGTTTTTTGTTCTTGACAAATTGCATTTGTTAGACCCAAAAACCTACCAGAATAATTTGGCCCTGCCCTGGACTCTTCTTTTACTCGCTTGGTCGTACCGCGACGACACTGATTGCCGCACACCCCGCAGTGAAACAATATGTGTTAACACCGTGCTTGGAATAATCCTGACCGTGAACGGTCCCAAAATCAGGCCCGAGTGCCGCAAGGGAAACATTCCCTCTTGAGGACTCACCTAGAACAGGATCCAAGACGAACCGGAAAAACCTGACCCACCTCAGGTTATTTTCTGTTCAGGGGTGTTTTCCTGTTCGGTTTGTATCAGGGTCAGGATAATTGCAGGTACGGTAAACCGCTGAGTTGACTCGCGAGTACATACACACGTTTCGGCGAGTCTGGCGCACCCCGTTGTTCGCCTCCGGCTTTCATCGGTTCTTTTCCTTATTGTTGGAGCGTATCTTGACCTCCGGCCGCAGCCAGTCCACGACGGATCGCGGCTCCTCCGTTCTTGCGAGCACAAGTGTACCGGGAAAAGCCTTCTACACGGGAGCCAATATTCACGTGTGAGTCACGGATTCAAAGGTGGCTACCGACTTCTCAAACAAAGAATCAAGGTGAGCCGTTCCTTGGCGACACTGAAGAAGCCCGTGGCGATCGGGTTGTTGTGGCGCTCTGTTCCGACTAAAGCATTGCAACGCTGTGGGCCCCCTGCCCGGTGCGAACTTCTTCTCTCCCGTTTAACATCTCTTCTCTGCAACGTTAGCCCAGGCATAGTGGTTAAACGATTCGCATGCGATAGTCCATAGTACTGTATTTGCCCAGGGTTTAATCGCGCGATAATGCGAATCAAAATGCGATACATGCGAATCATTTGACCACTATGCCTAGGGCAGGCTAGCTTTTGTCTCCGGATTGTGCCATCCTTGCCTTTTTTGCCGCGTCTTAAGGTGCTGCAGGAAGACATTTTGCCCAAGGCACACACACACACACACACACACACACACACACACACACACACACACGCACACACACACACACACACACACACACACACACACACACACACACACACACACACACACACACACGCACTCAAAAGCCGAATAAAAATGTCCTTCCTCCCTTAAACCCTACGGTCATCCCGACGTTTCTTTCGGTCTTCTAAACCTCAACATCCACCAGAAAAATGCTGCTTTTTTTGGGTGGGAAGTTTGGACCAAAAAGGTCCAAGGTATCATCGGCGCCGTTGCGCACATCTAACGATACACAAGCGCCCCCTATATACATCCGGAGTCCGCAGGGCAATTGAAGCTCTTTGTTTCGCTTCGGGCGGCGCCGAAGCTTTACCAGCTTCGGCTGACACTTTGCGAAAGACGACTGAAAACATGGACACAAAGATAGCACAAAGCATCTGCAGAAGAACACGAAAAGCCTCTAGGCAAAAAACCCGTTTTCACACTTCTTCCCAGCGCCTTTCTGCTCTCTGGGGCCTGCGACCCTTTGTTGACCCATTCTATGTGTCCTGCAAGTGACCACTTTTGTAGCCAAGCTGCAAGAGTTATGAGTTACTCGTTATCAGGTGTTATTCAAAAGACGATTCGAAATTGAAAAAAACCCAAGATAATCACCTCCTCGTTCCTCCTCTCTACTTGGATGTCGCGCAGTATTCGTGATTGCCGCCCACGGCGTGGGTGGACAACAGCGCCAACGTTTTTTTTGCTTCATTCACCGCCCCATTTCTTTTGTTTAGCGTGGCCAGTGGACCCTGTGGCTGACTGAACCAATTCCGCATCGACGTTGTGCAAAGGCGGCTGGGGGCCAGGTCACCCGCCTCAGTACTATACACAAACCTTTCGTGTTCGGGGGAGAGCTGGGGAGCCCAAATCATCCAATTTCCATTGGAACAAAAAACCAACCCTGGCTGGCGTTGATGACCTACACGACATGTGGAACCCTACATCCCGCCAAACGATGTGATTGACCCACAGACCATGCCCGTAGGTCATGCATCCTTTTTTTAGGACTGTACCGACGTTGTTGTCCACCAGCAGAAACTTGTCCCAGAACATGGCTTCTGGTTCCATTTTCTAACACATGTGTGGTACAAACCCGGAAACAACTCAAGGGTCCGATTTCTTTTATCCGAGTCTAGAGGTTTGGTAATCAATTCAAATTCTCAAATCTAGCTCTATAGCGAGCTATCCCACTTATCTGGAACAGGCCATGGGGTACCCCCATCCCGGACATTTCTCTACCGTTTTTTTCATGGTACTTTTGAGAATTCACAATTCGTCGTCGTCTTGTTGCGTTAGTGGGGAGTCATTTGCAAGCAAATGAGTACCACACTATGCCAGCTTTTCGCTACGTGACTCCAGAAGGGTCACTTTTTCCGCGCTTTCGGCGCGGCGCAACTCTAGTCGGTTGCAACTGTTCTTGGAAACTACTGACGATTTCATAATCCGAAAAGGAATCGGAATCTTCGCTTTCTCGTTTGCGCCGGTAGGCACGCCGCGATGCGGAGGACGCGAGTAGCCGGGAAGAGCCGGCGGGAGGGCGCGATCGTTGTGTGACCCGTGGAGGGTCGGAACCAGAATCAGTAAAAGGGCCCGAGTCAGGGCCTGCCATCGAAGAGGGCCGGGCGGGGCCGGGTGGGCGCGGTGTGTTCGGGCCGGCGAGGCCAGTGCCGTCGTCGCCGAGATCGGCGCGTCGTCGTCGTCGTGCGCGCAGCGCGGCTGCGGGAGAGGCCGTGGGGGTGCATGGCGCGGGTCGCTTCCTGCCTGCTGGCGGGGGGGCGCGCTTCGGGGGCGACTTCGTCGTCCGCCTCCTCCGGCCACGGCTGGTAGGTGTTCCAGGTGGGGACGGCGCGCGCCGCTTCCGGCCTGTGAGGCCGTCGCTCTCGCCTAGGCTGCGACCGCCACCGCCGCCGCCGCCGCGATCCCCGCCGCGACCGCTGCCGCGACCGCCGCCGCGTGCGCGGCCGCGACCAGTGCCGCGGCCGCCGCCACCGTCTCCGTCACTGTCGTCTCCGCCGCCTCGGCCGCCGCGGCCGCGGCCACGGCCGCGGCCGCCATGACCACCGCCACCCCCGTCGCCACTGCTGCCGTCGCGGCCAGCACCACCCCTGTGATGCCCCCGTCCGCAGCACGCGTCGGCGTTCGGGCAGGTCCCACATCGCGTCAGCCGATGCGCCCGGCAGCACTGAATGCGCAGACCGTCGTCAGGGCGGTGGTGCACCTGGCAGCACTGGTCAACTACAAGGCTGTAGTTTCTTCGCATGCCAGTGCACACCGCGCACTTCTGCTTCGCGCAGGCATCGCAGACCGACTGCGTGCGGAGCAGAGGGTCCGCCTGCGCAGCCGGTACAAGCACGGGAAGGCGCGGGCGTTGCGGCAGAGGGGTGGGCACGTCCCAGCGCAGCGAACGCTGTGCCCGCCGCGCCGCGTCGTACTGCGGGAACACGTCCCCGCCCCAGTTCTTCCCGTCCCCGGCAGCTGCCCGCGGAAAGCTCGTCTCCAGCACCCCGTGCGTCTCCTCGCCCCCGGCGAAGCGTGGGCGAGGTGTCAATCCCCCCCACAGCATCGGCGCCCCCAGGGTCCTCATCGAGCCCACCCGGACCTTCCGCTCGGCAGGCAACGGCGACGGCAGCTGCAGGTCCTGGCACAGGCGGCACAATGTCGACAGCATCGTCCAGAGGGTCTTCCCCCTCTGGTTGGCGGCGAGCCTTCGTATTCCCGGGGGGGCAGGGACGTCGACCCCGGTGTGGACCTCGAAGTCCACTGCCAGCTCAACGCACGACACCTCGCCTGCGTTGGTCCACCTCAGTGCCGACAGCCAGCCCTTGAGCGCCCGCATCGCACGGCCGCCGTACGGCCATCTCGGCGGCTCATCCGGAAGGCGGTCGAAGTCGAACAGGTGTTGCACCGCCGGCAGCGGCGCAGCTGCGTGCCAGGGGTGCATCGGTTGCACTGCGGAGAGGCGGCGTCGCTCCGCCTCCACGCGTGCAGTGTACACCGCCGCCATGAGGCGGTGAAGGGCCGCGACCTCCACCCGCATTCCTTCGACAATAACCCCATGCACACGCGTGCAAGACGGCCACCTCGCCCGGTCCGCCCGCAGGAGTTCGGCGAAGCAAGGACGGCCGCGAATCTCGTCGTAGGCGGGGCACTCCCACCACAGGTGATCCGCTGTGTCCTGGACGCCCAGGTCGCAGTCCCTGCAGCCGCGGTCCAGCGGCGGACGCTGAGGTTCCGAAGAGGAGGATTCGGAGACGTGCTCGTCAAAGCTGCCGGTCGTATCAGAGGCGGTCGACGACACGGACGCCGAGGAGCTCGGCGACCCGTCTGTCCCGGCCGCCCCTCCGTTCGCACGCGCATTCCGTCCCCACCGCGCAGCGAGGAACACACCCCCGGACAGAATCACCGCCAGCGCACGTTTCTCGCCAGCGTCAGCCGTCGCTAGGCGCAGCTCGTTCGTACGCCTGCAGTCCACCCCTGCCTGCACGCCGTCGTAAGACGGCCGTTGCCTCGCAAGCTGCGTCCAGGTCGTCTGCCGTAGCCGTGCCCGGATGGCGTGGTGCCTCTCGCCCCTCTCCATGTCGAGAAGCCGGCGGCCCTCGAGCGCCGCGGTCGCAAAGTCGTGGCCTTCGAAATCGATGCCCGCGACCGTGAAACCGTCAGAGATGGCGATCCCGACAGGTCCCAGGCGCGCCTTCGGCAACAACACACCGTGCCGGCTGTAAAGCCGGGCGATGTTCAGCATGCGGGCGTGTACGCGGGGGAGCCTCTCGCACGTGTCGAAAAGCGAGCACAGGATCCTGTACGGCCGAGCCAACAGTGGGTCCATTCGGTGGGCTTTCGCCAGGATGGCCAGCACCGCCGTCACATTCCTCGACGGATGCTTCGTCCCGAAAGCTCCCTTCACTACCCGCGACCGCAGCCCCCTGAGGCACGTCTGCGTGTACCCCTCGTACGAGCACCCCGCCAGCACGCTTCCGAGGACATTGGAGCTCGCCACCTCGCAGCGGACATCGAATGGAAGGCGCGAGGTGCTCAGCCTGTCCAGCAATGCGTTATGGGCCTTCAGACGCGCGTCGTTGGTACGTTCCGCCTGAACGCTCGCGACACTCGTACGCACACCGAGGATCTTCGCCGCCGTCGCTGTCGGTATCGTCTCGTCGCCGACTGCCAGCACGCTCGTATAGGGCCGCCGCCGACGCTGCCGCACCGTGCCCGCGGGGATCCCCATCGCCAGTGTCTTCGTCATGTTCAGCCGCATCCCTGTCAGGGCGCAGAACTGTGCGATGACGTCGACCGCCTGCTGCAGCTCGGACTCCACGGACGCGAAGAGCGTGGCATCATCCGCCAGCGACTCCGACGAAACCTCCGGTACGCGCGCCGACACCGCTCGGAGCACTATCGACAGCAAGGCGTTGATGAGGATCACCGAAAGTGGGCACCCCTGCAAGATACCGTTGGTGACCTCAAACTCGGAACCCACGCCCAGCGGCAGCTTAAACCGGCGCTTCATCCCACGGTACATGGCGCGCAGGGGGCGCAGGATGCGCGCGTCGAGGCCCATCCCTTCGGCAAGCCGGAGAACGATCCCCTGCGGTACCCGGTCGAAGCACTTCGCGAAATCGAGTGCGACCATGTACAGCGACTTCGACTCGTCGAGCAGCGTCTCCTCGATCAGCGTCGTCAGCTCCATGAGGACGTCGTCCGTCCGATGCCCTCTGCGGAAGCCGTGCTGCGACGGAAGAATCCAGCCGTCCTGCCACTCCATGACGTCTTGCAAACGCCTGCAGGCCCATAACCGATAGACGCAGCTCGTCACGGTGATTGGCCGCAAGTTGGTCGGCGAGGTGTCGTCGGTCTTTGGTATGAGCGACACCAACGACGTCAGCATACCCTTCGGCCACTCCCCTCGCTCCTCCACCAGATTGAAAAGCGTCGCGAACCCGTCCAGCAGCTCGTCGGGCAGGGCCTTCAGTTCGTCCAAACGCCAGCCGTCCACCCCACACGCCGTAGTCTTCTTCTTCCGCTTGTTGAGAACATCCCGTAGCTCCCTCCCGGTCACATCCCGCAGGTCCATCTGGCGGCGGGGAATAAAACCCTCGAAGGCCCTGCGGAACGCCTCGTACTCGGGCTCTGGGCGTCCTTCCCCGTACATGCGCAGGATCGGGTCCCACGCCTCCTGCAGCACCTCGTCCATCTCCTCGACGTTGGCGGTGAGTCTCCCGTCCGCTGTCCGCACCGCATCGGCCGCCTGCCCCGGACCCCCCCGCAGCATCGACACAAGCGCCCGGCGATCCGTCCCAAACATCGTCAGCTGCCTCTCCTGTTGCTGCCTCTTCCGTACCCTCGCCGCAGCCGCGTTGAATCTCGCACTGCGCAGTCGTACGTCGTGCAAGTAAACGCGAGCGACCTCTGCGCTCGGCGGGTCGGAGGGGGGCGGCTCGCCGACCCCGCCGCCACGGATCACGGCGAGACAGCGCAGCCAGCACAAGCGGAGTTCTTGGGGCACCTGGAATGGTCCGGACGCTTCTAGGCGAGCTCGCTGGTAGACGTAGTGCTCCAGACGCCGGATCGCATTCCCGTGCCTCAGCTCCGTCTCGCACGCCACGCCCCGGTCCGGCGTACTCCTCGCCGCAACGCGAGTCATCTTCAGCTCCGAGTTACCGCGGCCGGTGTGCGCACGTCTCTCACAGGCAGGCATCCCGCTGCGGTCTAGCAGGTACTGCTCGCACAGAGCGGAGAGCGCCATCCACGCCCCTTCGACGTCCCCCTCGCGGGCGGCGGCGCACACGGCATCCAGCCTCGGGACCTCGACGACCCTACCTGCCGGCTTCACGGGTATCGCTCGCGGCACGTTGAACCTCCATGTCTGCTGTTCGAACGCCTGCACCGCGAGTCGAATCCGGACGCAGCGGTGGCCCCTCACGCTCCCTACCCCGATCGTCTCGCATGCAACAAAGGCGGACGCGGCCGCGCGGTTCATCAGGGCGTAGTCGATGCGCGTGCCGGACGTGTTCGTGCCCGTGTAGGTGTTGGGCGGTCGTCCTCCCTCGCACGCCGCCTGCAGCTGCGCTGCGTCCGTCCACCCGTTGCTGAGGGCATGCCGAAGCGCCGGCGACCGCTCAACGTCCGTGTTGAAGTCGCCCATCACGACCGCCGGGGCCTGCCCCACCATGGCCTGCGCCTCGAAGAGGACCGTCTGCAGGAGCCGCTCCCGGGACGCCGCTGCCGTGTTCCCCGATGGGGCGTAGACGGCAAAGAAGTGTACGAACATCCGTCCGACCCCCGTCGCGATCATCGTGTGGATGACCCGGTTGCGCACTTCCTGCAGCGATTCGTTGGGCAGCAGGTGGGCCACCCCCGGCTGCCTGGCAAGCACAACGACTCCTCCCCCCTTCTGCCCGGAATGCGGGTTTCCGTGCGGACAGTGCTTGCTGCGCTTCGGCGGTTGCGGCGGCCCCCACAGCGTCTTCCACCTCGACCCGTCGACGGCGCACGGTCTCGCGAGATAGTCCGTCGCCTGCGCCTGCTGCAACTCGCCCATCGACGTCTCCAGCACCGCAATCGCGTCTGCGGGCGCCATCGCCCGCACCTCGTCAATGTGCAGGGCCAGCGAGCCAACATTGACTGCAGCAAGAGTGAGATCGCGCGGGGGACCAGGGTTCGGGTGGACGTCCCCGCACCTCAAGAGCCGTTCCCCCGCGGCGTACGCATACTCACGGGCGTCGTGCTTCGACGGTAGCCACGCACATTCAACACGCTCACGCCGCAAGGCAACCCGGGAACCCACGCCCCGCGCGCGGTGCTGCATACGCGCGGTAACGTACCGGGCTGCGCCGGCCGGTCGACGGCGACGTCCGCGGCGGAAAGCCGCCGCGGCGGTCGAGGCGAGCGCTCGGCGCCCGGGGCCAGGGTTGGGATGCACATCCCCACATCGCATCAAGCGGGCTCCCGCAGCATCGCCGTCCGCGCGGGCGTCGTGGCTTGACGGCAGTCAGGCGCGCGAGCACGTGACACACACGCTGGCGCCGCACTCTTCGCACCTCCTCTGCATGCGGCCCTTCTGGATCGTCTTCTGACAATCGCCGCATTTAAACTCCGCTGGAGCCCGCACCCCATCGGACAGCTCGTGCCGGTGACCGGCCTTCTCACCCTCGACCGGCTCCTTCAGACGCTGGCGCGGGGGGGACAGCATCTCGACCACACCGGCCACAGCTCGCTGGATTAGCGACTGTCCCGCTTCCGCCGGCTGTGTCACCTCCTCGTGCTTCCGCTTGTTGGACGGAGCCGGCTCCGGATCCGTATGAACTTCGGCGGCGGGCAGCTTCATGCGCCGTCTCTGGCCGGGCGTCGTCGGGAGGGAGGAGGCGAGGCGCTTAGAACGCGGCCGCGGCATCTCGCCCTTGTCGTAGTCGTTGACGACAATGAAGGGCGACCCTTCCCTTTCGATGACGCGGAACGGCGGGCCGCCATCCCCCGTCACCACGCACGTCCGCGATCCGCTTCTCACGAAGGATGTCGTGACCGTCGCAGCCCAGCCTGCGAGCCTGAGCAGCATCTCGACGTCGGCCTCGTGTTCTCGCGCCCTGGCACCGGACACGAGGTACCGCAGTTTCGTTTCGAGCGGGGGCGCCGCGTGCTCACCAGCAGCCGCCCGCACGCGCGCCAGCATCCCCGACCCGCGCGCCCGCAGCAGAAGACGCCTTCCACCAAGAACGACACCGCCCCCGGCCTCGCCGCACTTCTTCAACAACGCCAACGCGGTCTCCCGCGTCACGTCCGCATTTAATGCGACGACCGGCGTGGCGTCGCGCGCTTCCTTCCCGACTGGTCGCCAGAAGCAGCCATCCCTACCCGACCCCTGCAGGATGGCGTCCACGTGTCCCGCAGGTACGCGAACCAGGAGCTCTCGGCGGCCCTGCTGCGACGTCACGCCCCACATGGAGGCCGCTTCGAGGCGCGTCTGCGCCGAAGTCGCCTTCACCGCCCGGCGGCAGAGCCGCGTCATCGCCGCGTGCGGGTCCTTCTCCACGCATGCCCACGTCTCTGCCGTCGCGTGCTTGCGTGCCACGGTGAGGACGAGCACCGCCGTGGCAGCGCCGGGCTTCTGTTCGCCTTCTGTCGCCGCCTGCCGGACCTTCCCTACCTTCCCGGCCTGCCGAACGTCCCCGTGCGTCCACAGGTGCATCCGCTGCACCACGCCTGTTTCCATGAGGACGTGGCGCGCCTCGCTCTTCTCGAACGGCTGTCGGCACAACACCGCGTACCGAACCTCCTCTGTCGCCAGCGCCGCAGCATCGACCGCCACGCCCATCGCCGTCTCGGCCTCATCGACGCTGGGTGCGACCCAGAGCCCCTCCTTCTTCGCCTCGAATGAGCACGACTCGAGGATCGGCACGTTCCAGTCGAAACTGTGCACGCCGCACACGGTCGCCTTGCGTCTGACGACGTCTACCCACTGCTGATGTTGCCGCTGCTGCGGTTGCTCTTGTTGTTGCGGTCGGTTCCGCCGTTGCTGTTGCGGTTGCTGTTGCTGCTGTGGCTGTTGTTGCTGCTGTTGCGGTTGCTGGTGCTGTTGCTGCTGCTGTTGTTGCTGTTGCGGTTGCCTCTGTTGCTGTCGCTGCTGTTGTTGTGGTTGCTGTTGTGCCTGTTGCCGCGGTTGCCGTTGTTGTTGTGGCTGTCGCTGCTGTTGCTGGTGCGGTTGCTGTTGCTGTTGTTGCTGTTGCTGCTGGTGCGGTTGCTGTTGCTGCTGCTGTTGCTGTCGTTGCTGTTGCTGCTGGTGCGGTTGCTGTTGCTGTTGCTGTTGTTGCTGGTGCGGTCGCTGTTGCTGTTGTTGCTGTTGCGGTGCCCCTTCACGATCCTCGCCTTGGTACTTCGGCCGTCCTTGCGACAGCGCCGGTTCCCCCTGGCTCGTCTCGTCCCGCTGCTCCGCCTCCAGGAGGCTGATAGCCGCCTCCAGGAGCGTCAGCGCCACCCCTCGCTCCTTCTGGCCTCGAGCCGCCGCTGCTGCCCGGCTGGCCCGCTCCGCTGCTTCTCCGAGGCGGTCGAGCATCGACGATGGCGCCGCCGAAAGCGCCGCCATCGCCGTGATGTGTTCCCCCCGCTCCCTTGCCAGTCTCCCCCACACCAATTCGTCGAAAAAGTTTCTGGCGGCGGACACCGGCGAGGCACAGTCGTCAGTGGACGACGTTCCTGACCTACGGTGGGAGGTTCGGTCGCCTGGGAGGTACGGTCGGAGGCCCGCAGACCCCCCGCAGACTCCCGCAAACCCCCGCGGACCCCTGCAAACCGCCGCAAACCGCCGCAAACCGCCGCAAACCGCCGCAAACCGCCGCAAACCGCCGCAAAACCGCCGCAAACCGCCGCAAAACCGCCGCAAAACCGCCGCAAACCGCCGCAAAACCGCCGCAAACCGCCGCAAAACCGCCGCCGCAAACCGCCGCAAACCCCGCAAACCCACCCTAAGCCCCAAACCCCACAAGCCCGCAGACCCCCGCAAACCGCCGCAAACCGCCGCAAACCGCCGCAAACCGCCGCAAACCGCCGCAAACCGCCGCAAACCGCCGCAAACCGCCGCAAACCGCCGCAAACCGCCGCAAACCGCCGCAAACCGCCGCAAACCGCCGCAAACCGCCGCAAACCGCCGCAAACCGCCGCAAACCGCCGCAAACCGCCGCAAACCGCCGCAAACCGCCGCAGACCGCCGCGACCGCCGCAGACCGCCGCAGACCGCCGCAAACCGCCGCAAACCGCCGCAGACCGCCGCAGACCGCCGCAGACCGCCGCAAACCGCCGCAAACCGCCGCAAACCGCCGCAGACCGCCGCAGACCGCCGCAGACCGCCGCAGACCGCCGCAGACCGCCGCAGACCGCCGCAGACCGCCGCAAACCGCCGCAAACCGCCGCGATCCCCCGAAACCCCCCCGCAGAACCCCGCAAGCTGCCGTAAGGCAGAACAGCTGTCACGAGCCAAAGAACAGGCAAAAACGGAGGCGGCAGGCTGTGCATAGCCAAACCAGGCTGAACCAGACTAAAAATGGCCCCGCAAAGGCCAGAAACCACCAGCTTCTGGCGGAACCCCTCGTTTCCGCAGGGTGATTAAAGGTGGGAACGGGCGGGCAAGGGCGGTAAAGGGTGGGAACAGGCAGGAACCAGGGGGTTTCTGGTGAAAAAGGCCGGATTTCACCGAAATGGGGTCCTCGGCGGGGGTGTCGGCTCAAAAAAACAACTTTTATCTGGGTTCCTGGTCCACAAAATGTGTTTCGTGGTAAAAAAACCAGAGCCCATGCTTTTCCGAAAAATTACAGTTTTTGGCTATTCGAAATCGTTAAGTAAAGCAAGACCTGCCCCCTGCGCCGGCTGCTTCGGCAGACGACTCGTACTTGCCCCATGACTGTGATAGGATACAACCCTCTCGCGACCGTGATTGCACAGTCGGAATTGCCGGGGGGCAGGTCCATACATGTGAGTATAGAAGAAGGCAACGCAAATGACCTGCCCCTTGCGCCTGCTGTCTCCGGCTTGGGCAGTCTATCGTAACAGACTTTCGCTAGTTCAATTGCACTACCCCTCCAGGCCATGGCAGGTAGCCTACGAGCGTAGTCCTGTGTGACGTGCAGTTCCTTCACCCGTAGTTATACAGATTTCCATCGTGCCTTCGAGCAAGAATGAAGCCGGAGACTTTAACACGCGGCAAACCGTAAATGCAAAACCCTCTCAGGAGCTAGGGCAGGGCAAAACACCGGGAGGTATCATGAGCCACACGTTGACGCAAAAAATCATCGCGGGGCTTTCGGGCCTCGGATGCTTGTTGGTGTGTACCTTGAATCCGCAGAGCACACGGTCTCGATCCCATCGAGTGAGTTGATTTTGGATTCCCCTTTCGGAATACGACTAAACCGGGCTGTCTCAAGCGAGCTTTCTCAGTGGCTTATATATGGGTCTGGTGCTCGGACCAAGTCCGAGGCTCCGAGCCAGGGGATTAGTTTCCGTTGCAGATTTAGACCGTCGGTCTAAATCTGCAACCCGGAGTTGGCCGGAAAAAAAAGATATGTTCACAAAACGGTGTTCGAAGTAAATATAGGCGGGGGTGTGGTGTTTGTAGCAGTGCTGAAGGTGCTGGAAGGCTGCTGAGCCTCCGCTGCTGAGACCCAGCCGCTGCCGTTCAATTGTATTCAGCTTCGGGTCGGAAGGCTGCAGCTATCACTGTGCTTCATTACCGGGCCAAGGTCCTGTTTGACGGTTGAGTAACCCACACGAGCTAAGAGTGGCCCACACATGATAAAGGGGGGGCGGAATTATTTGCCCAAATTTTCCGTCGCGCCTTCGGCGCGATGTTGCTAAAAATAACGCTGAAAATGTTGTTGTACGCACGGCGGTGCAGGTGCAGATCTAAGTTAGGAGAAGAAGAAACCGTGGACCTATTATCATAGGAAAATAGGTCCCCAGGTCCACCCCTTCAGCTGCCTGACGAGACTGTCTGTTTACGATTTTGACTGTTTTTGGAGTGCGTCCCAATAATATTATGGCACCCAACCCCACAGGGAACCCAGAAGCATTCAGAAACCCCCGAAATGCTTGATCCAGACTGGTTGAAAAACGCCCGCAAAACGTGTCACGGGGTGACCATAGTTGACCCATAAAGGACCCAAGAAGACCCCTCTTTTGCCGAACGAACGTTGTGGAGATGTGTCGGCTCCGCCCCAAGATGCCGTACATCGGCGAAAACGGCACCGAAACACCGCCCAAAACCACCCCATAGTAGCAGTCTAAATCTGCAAACCCCGGAAGCCTTCAAACTAATACCCTGGGCTTTCTTCTAAAAAAAAGAAAAACCGAAGTTGTCACTGCGCTTTGGCTGTTTGAAGAGGAGGATACACGTGGGAGACCTTCTCGGAAAATAATCCGCAAGTCGACGAACAGCGCCATTCGTACTGTAATTATGGTGCATCGACTTGGACCATCACCTGGTACTCAGCCAAAGGACCCGCTTTGACTGTCAACCCAAGGGTTAAAGGCACCAACTCTTTAACATTCTAAAACTTAGTGCCAGCTCGCGAGTCGAAGTTCAGCGTGTACGCCTCGTCGCTTCCTTCGGGCACACGTTCTCAACCCGAACCTCAATCTCACACAATCACACAGTTTGCCGCCCTTGCGTACAATTTCGGCTCCCTCACTCAAGGCGCCAAAGAGCAGCACATCATCGAAGATGCGTACAGGGCTTACAAGGTCTGTGCAACAAGTTCGGTTCCCTTTTCGAAGGCCATTACCGCGTGTTTTTGCCGGCTGATGGCGAACGAGCTCAGAACCCGAAACATAGCCAGGTTTCCAGGGCTTTATCGCGCCGGTTTCCCAGGGTGCCACACCGAAAGATTGACTCCGATCTGAATGCTGGTCCTATAACCCCAGAAAGCTCACGACACGCTTCCTCAGCCTGTTCGGAGTTTTGGCCAATCTATTTCTGTATAGCATGCAGGGTCCAAACCTTGTGTCTTTTTAAAACGCTCCCGCGGAGCCGATGGACCCCAAAAAAAAAAGTTGGAAAAAAAAAAAAAATTGCTCAACTTCATCAAAAATTACTGTAGAGTTTGTTCCAAAATTTTAAAATTCAAAAAACCCAAAATTTTGCCGGATTTTTTTTTTTTTTGCCATTTCCAAAAGGACACAAGGTTCTGACCCTGCATGATAGGGTATGGAGTAGTTTCTCATATTAAGCACTCATACAGACGACCCAGGAACGGTTGATGATGTGCAAACACAAGAAGAGCAGCGTTCGAATGAACAATGCAGACTCCCTCCTCGACGCAAATCGACAAGTATCACCGTTTCTTTCAGGGAATTTTTTTCAAACGCCACGCACCGGCGCCAAACCGGGAGCTTTGGAGTGAGCAAAACGGTTCCTCTTGCTTGGGCCTTCCGCAGAAGGGCCAAGCCTTTTGAAAAATGGAGCCTTCGGAGTATCGGTGGACAGGGGGTGTCGGGGGTGGTGCTTTCGTGACGCCGTGGAATGCGCATGAGGGATTCGGTGAGAAAGTAGACTCGAACGCTATCGTAGGACCGCAAAAGTCGGTTGGCTCACGCTTGCAGGAACCTATGTAAAGCTCGCTACCGGGCCCCCTTCAACGTT
Source organism: Diplonema papillatum (assembly GCA_030068145.1). Lineage (NCBI taxonomy): Eukaryota > Euglenozoa > Diplonemea > Diplonemida > Diplonemidae > Diplonema > Diplonema papillatum. Next base: position 96,369 of record JAPJBO010000003.1, on the reverse strand, counting down.
CGCCAGGAGGACTGAAGGAAAAGCTCAGTTGCGACCATTGCGTGCTTGTACTGGTTCTTGAAAATAATCGCGTTATCGTGACGGATGGCAGAGGCCTGACCGATCGAGATCTGCAGGATATCTTGCGATCTCTGGAACAGATTTATGCAGAGCCCGAAGAACCCAAGGCTTTGCCGCGTCCGAAGTCTCCTTCCCGCCAGCGAAAGAAGCAAACAAGCCAAGAGCCTCTCCTTGCGCGCCATAATCCCTCTCGGGTTTAGGCAAGAAGGTGATCCGCAATCACGTTCAGAGGCCCAGCCGCTTCTTAACCCCATTCCAACGGAGCCGGACACATATGTCCGGTTTAATCGGTGTTCTTTTCCTCTGGTGCTTAGGATGTGCGCCAGCTCCACATATGGAATGGATCAATTTGTGACGTATCTTTCCATTGCCGCTCTCGGAGGCCAAATAGTCACCTATGACGATTCAAAAAATTGACCCAAGGTATCAGTTGTTGGTAGGCTCGTGTCGACCCTGTCGCCGAAAACCCAGATATTTGTAGGTGCCCGTCGGAATAGGGTTGAAACACGAAATTAGTCTATGTATAAGAAACAAGACTAAATTCAAAGCGAATTTCTTCTTGGTGTCGGTCGCTACACTTGCAAACTTGGCTAGCCGTAATTAGAGTGTGTAATCATGCCCACATCTCACATGCCGTAAATGGGTTTAGTGAAGGGGTTTACTAGTGAGCGGTCAAATTAGTGAAGTTTTCAGCTCAGAATTAGTGAACATCTGGCCGTTCACCAATTAAAACGGGCCTTCTAAGTGCACTTGGCAGACTGGGGGCAAGCCCTGGAATCCTTCACAACCACTTGGGTGTGCAGGAATGAAAGAAGACGACAAGGAACAACAGCGACTGGGAACGCTACCCCGACTGGCACGAAGGCGCTGAATTCCCCGTTTTTATTACTGAGGGAACGTGTCAGTTAGACTTTGGCGGACTGGCCGGCATGGGGAGGGGGGGCGGTTCTCCGCTATGCCGGCAAGTGTCCGCCAAAGTCTATCTGACACGTTCCCTGAACGGTCAAATTCGTGAAGCTTTTGGCTGATTTTAAAACACCGAACCTCTAAACCGCAATAAACGCTAGAAACAACCCCTCATCATTACCCAGGACAAAGTGCTCGTCGAGCAAGAACAGCGGATCTCGTTCGAGGCCCTTGAGCAAAGCAGGCAGGCCGCCGAAGAGTGCGAGCGGCAGCGCGAGAGAGACTTGGAAGAGCGAAGCAGGAACCCGTCCGCCATGGAAATCGTTTCTGGCCTTGAGTTCGAAATCGAGCAGCTCGAAATTGCGCTCCTCAGTATGCGTTTTTCCATCGTTCTTCGGAAGCAGCAGCCACTCTTTTTTTTTTTTACGGTCCCGTTCAACGAAAACAACTCTCTCTTCCCATCATCATCATCATCATCATCATCATCATCATCATCATCATCATCATCATCATCATCATCATCATCATCATCATCATCATCATCATCATCATCATCATCATCATCATCATCATCATCATCATCATCATCATCATCATCATCATCATCATCATCATCATCATCATCATCATCATCATCATCATCATCATCATCATCATCATCATCATCATCATCATCATCATCATCATCATCATCATCATCATCATCATCATCATCATCATCATCATCATTAGTTTGTATCAGCCGCGTTTCTTATTTTCTTAGCTCGTCGAAGAGACAGTGTTCCCGCTAAGGCCGATGACCCGGTTTTTGTTTAAAATGGCCCCTGGGCATATACATATTTTTTTTAGCCACATGCAATGTGAGGAAACTGAACCGCCCAAGTAGGACCTTCTGATCATGATCATTTGCCAAATTTGCCACCTGAAACCACGTCCAGGATTTGGGCTCAGGGTAGTGCGGTCAACGAAATGCTGGGTCGTGTCTGGGGGTTTTCTCCAGTATGTGGCTCACAGGGGAAGAGCTGTACCGTTCGGATTGAACGCACCAAGACTGGCGCGCCTGGTAATGAACGCCGGGCAGGAGCAACGCTGCTACTGGCGGAGCTGCCAGTTGTGTTTTGAGAATGGTCACATTGATCATCCTCACCGACCGCTCTTGCATCAAGGCTGCTCGCTTTGCAACAGCAGCCCAGAGCTTCTTTCGTCTTTGCACGACGCTTTCATACGACGTTGACGATCCGAATCGCGTTTGAACTTGTCATTCAGTGCATCGAGTCCCTGAAGGCCCGCAGCATCCACCCGCGAGAGGCTGTCAATCGTCTCTGGACGGGGAAGTGCGTCGAACAGTGTCGTCTCACAGCTTTTCTGCACTCTGTCCTCATTATCCTGACAACTGCGCTTTTGTCTAGGCATTTCGTTCACGAGGGTCCCCCTTTCCTGTTGAACTGGGGCATCGCGGTGCTTGCATGTTATGCAGCAAGCCGCCGGCAGGCGGGCAAAAAGAAGATGTCAAACCCACCGCCACCACCCAAACCTGGGCTCATGGCCCAACTCTGCTTGCAGAATTCCCTGAGTAAACTTAGACAATTAGCCCACTGCACTACAACTCAATACCACGCCGGCCGGTCTTTTTTTGCCCAAAAAAGGCCGGCCTTTTTTTGCCGTCATCACTTTGGGGTGAAGGACTCCTTTGCCGTTGAAACTGATGTCTTCGCTGACATCTGCCAAGAAAGGTTGGGTGACGACAGGAAGACCTGTCGCGATATTACAGGCAAAAAGATTGGATGATGGCGGGCACTCAACTTACTGATGGCACCTGGGCCCTCCTCAAGCAATCCATCAAAACAGATGTCCAAAGACAAAGCTGCTGCAGTCAGGTGGCAAATTGGAAAAAGAATCTGTCTGAATATGACCTGTTCCATTACGGCATGTTGGGTATTGGTGAGCAACAATACTGACGAATGAGAACAGCAGCCGTGTGAGAGAAGCAAGCAGAGCTTCGAATTCAAATTCTTCTTGCTGACCAGTGCCCTTCGAATTGCCCGAAACGCACTGCAGCAAGAAGAAGAGCGAACTCTTGCAACTCATCCAAGAGCACAACGCGACAACGCGGCCCCACGCACCTGTCCGAACCAGTTTTAGATCCTCGAATCGCACGTAGAACCTGCCGCAACACCTGCGCAGTTCTCACTACCAGCCGTGGGCTAAACGGTGGGGTGGTGTCTCCCACCCACTAACTTTGGAGGTACGGACACCTACTATGGGTACTCCATAGAGAGGCCCTAGTGTCCAGGGAGAATGGCATATTGAGGGTGAGATCCTGGGATCTGACCGCACTAGCACATTATGCCACTACACCCAGGTCCTACATGGCCTGTGGATGGTGGTGGCATCTCCCACCCACTACCTGATGACCATGGAGGTATGGAGCACTGCTAGTGGGTGCTATGGCATACTACTTACCGTGCCCGTCCTCATGGAAAAAGCGGCCGGTAACCAACCGGCGGGCCAACTTTTGGAAGGGTCTGCCGATCAGGCCCATTCAGGCCATCCCCGATGGCAGTTTTTGTTACCCAACCGGACTCTGCATACGTGATGGGTTAGGGGAGGTTAGGTGCCAAGATCTTCACACAACGCAGGCGTGAACACCTCGAAGATCAAGAGCCGAGCTTCCCTGCAGGAGAAGGTCCGCGCACTCCGTCTGGAGAACTTCCAGATCCGCAACTTAGACGCCGCATCTCGGCCGGACAAAAAAGAGGTATCGTTTTATGGTATCAAACGCGTTTGTCATTATGAAGGAGAGACAGTTAGCGGTAAATGACTCCGAACAGGAAACTACTGCAACCCAAGGCACCACAACTCCATCAGTCGAGGAGAATATCGTTTTTGTTTGGTCTCTCCAATGCGAATAAAAAAACGATTACTCCAAACGAAGTTCTTAAACTTCAGCGGTTACCTTTTTGAGTCTCGTCCGAGGCCTCGTTGGCCCGGGTTCTCGGCGTCCTGATCGAAGAGTTCCACTTGCGGGCGTAGTAGACTGCTGCTGCTCGGGATGCTCGCACCAGGAGTTTGGGAACAGCTAGTCAGGCCGAGCTCATTGCACATAGTTTTCCATTTCCATTCTCGGGTGAGATGTGCGGCCTGTGGAAAGGGCATGCAGCTGGGGCCGAAACCCCCATGCAGCCGAGTGCTGGATGGAGAAGCTGACAACCTCTCACGCTCTATCCGTCCCCCGAAGGATCCCGCCCCACCCTTCGGAAAAGAGTCACAGGACCTGTCGGAAACTCAACTCGACTGGCGTAAGTGACAAGTGGGCTATGCTTCCCACTTTGAGCCATGAACTTACACACACACACACACACACACCCACACACACATACACACACACCCACACACACACACACACACACACACGCCCTAAACGCTGAGGTGCGCGAAAAACACGATGCACCCCGCTGCCCATCGTGTAAGAGAAAACGACTGCTCCCAAAAAATTGCTGCGACCAACAACATGTACCACCAGAATAAAAGCACGCCCTTACCACGCGCAGGGATCACCCAAAAACTGAGCAACACACCCACACCCACAGACTGCGAAAGGTACCCGAGAGCCACAAAGTTATGAAGAGGAAGAAATCAACGAAGTGGAGGAGTCGGTGCAAAGTCGCCGATGGCGGCTCGGCCAAAAGACAGGCTGAGTGACGGCGACACCAGACCCAGGATACTCAACGAGCAATCCGTCAGCAAAGCGCTCTTTCATGGTACCACACGCAGGATCGCCTAGTGCCCGGCAGAAAGGCAAGCCCAGCGGCCTTGCAAGGCGCTTCTTGAGAACGGGGGCATCGCCTTTCCCCTTCGGAATTGTGACCCACCCGATCACGACTTTTGTTCCTCCCGATATGACGGAAACCAACTGACGACAGCGTTTGTCCTGCAGGAATTGCCTTGTGGAGGTGACTTCGCCTTGCTTCTTTGCATTCTGCAGCCAGTATTTCAGCCTAAACGAGCATCCGACCACTTTTCCTGGATTTCCGGAGCGTTTTCGGGCCACCCGTGTGGTAGGGGGAAAAAACCAGATTCCGTCTGTGAACCTGCATATGCCAAGGCAGATTCCGTCTGTGAACCTGCATATGCAAGGCAGATTCCGTCTGTGAACCTGCAAATGCAAGGACGTTGTACTCGCCTTTTGAACATGCCCAGTACGGTACACTGGACGGTGCAGGCCTGACTCCCTTTAGACACCGTGGAAAAACGTTGTACGGACAGTTTTGAAGTACAGGCCATGCGGGCCACCACAGGGGACAAAGTGCAGGCCACACACCCGCACTAAAAAGCTGATAGCCCCCTCGACTCAGCTTTAAACAGATTGTGGCCGAACCTCTATGAAAAGGACGCGATCGGGCCATGACAATGGAACTCTTACGAGATACGGTACGTGGTTCATAGCATCGGCTCTGGGTCCGATGTTTCTTACATTTACACGGCTCATTTTACAACCCGTACCGCCACAAACCATCTAAAAAGGGATGGGTTTGTGGGATCACCCTCGAGTTCGACAGCTGTTTTGAAGCTTCGTGAACCACGTTTGCAGGCGCGCAAACAAAGGAGGGAGAGAGGGGTCCTCACCCTTTTTACGTTGCGATAACGCTGTGTGCCACGATTCTGATGTTATCCTATCTGGCAGTTGTGTCATTCGTGCCGCTGCTATCAATACCCTGAGAACAAGGGAGAGGGGGGGTAACACCCCTCTCGGAGTGAGTGAGTGACGGTGGTCACGTTAGGCAAACGCGAAACCTAAACCCCGGACTTCAGCAGCCGTATACCAAGTCCATGCGGGAGTGAAAACGTGCGGGAGTGGCCACTCGCGCATTGAGGGAGTGAGGCCAACCGCAAAACCACTCCCGCAATTCGAACTCCCACTACCAATACCATACACATGCTAGTACGTGTAGGTGGTAGCAGCAGCTGTAGATGCTAGTAGCATCCTGCTGTGCATACCGGCACATGCACTCGTAGTATGGGATGCAGGATGGATGCTAGTAGCATCCTGCTGTGCACACCACGAGGTGGTACATACGGTGTACGAGGAGCAGGAGTATGCTGTAGAGCATCTCTGCACCTGTCATCCCCACGACACCGGGTGCAGCTGAACGGGCCCGTCGCCCAAACTCAGGTCCTATAGAATGCCAACGACAAAGAAAAAGCTAACCCAAACAACATCCGTCGGCAGATACGACTCGCCGAAAAGAATCAGCTGCCTTCGGGTTGGCTATGTCCGACACTTGCTGTCGTCGTAGAAAAAAGAAGAAGCAGCACAAAAACAAAAGGCATCCCCCTCTCCTTTTCCCTGCGGACCAAATACTGAGAACCGAGCTTTGCGCCGAAGCAGATGCATTTCGCCTTGTAACGTAGGAATTCCGTATTTCGGGACAGGAGACTTCAGAACTGTGCAGTATCTAACTCGCGAGGCGAGCTCACCCGCGCCAGGGCACTTCCCGGCAGCGCCCACTCCGTCGCCGTCACCCACCGTAGTAGAGCCACAACCTGCAGCGCGCCTCCGGAGCGACTTACGCCCGCCGTTGCAGTACGAAGAGAGTGAGACCGGAAACTTCCCTCGGAGAGATGATCCCCGCACTCTAACTCGTCTCTCTCTCTCTCCTCTAACTTGTTGTGCTGTGAGAAGAACTGCAGCGCCTTGATCCTTCGATTTTTCGCTGGACGTTGCACGAATACGTGTCTGGTAGTAGCCAAGTGGTAACTCCTTCCACCGATCCCGTATTTTATCAATACTACCTTGGCCGGCCCTCCTTCCGCTTGGGCTGACGGCGTTCGTGGTGTCGGCCGCAGGAGTCTTTTTTGGCTAGCCGAAGTTTGAGTGAAAGAGCACGTACAGTGAGCAGAGAAAGAAAGCGAGTGTAAAAGAGCGGAGGCAGCGCAAACTAATCGAACCGACGGAGACGACCCCCAGAAAGAATCTTCTTGCCTTTCCCCTGATTCGTCAATTTTTTTTTAACTACCGAGAGCGACGACGCCACGCACTTCGAAAAGCGCAACGTTCGTTTCTACACTCTTCTCTACTTAGAGCCATGGTGCGAACAATGGACCGGTACGGTTTACAGGGCAACTTCTGCTCAACTTGTAAGACATGGGGAGCCCAAGAACACTCACCTAACCTGGCAAGAACTTGGTGTCGGTCACAAATTGTTTCGAACCTGACTCGCCAAAGCGAGAAGTAAAGTGTACACGAAAGAAGCCATGCATGCCCCCCCCCCCAAACCCACCCAGTACGTATTAGCTTTAAAAGAACCCATTCGACGAAGGTCACCCGGAGACTCTAAAATCCCGGATTCTCAAGCGAACTACAACTCTAAAAAACCAGCACCATTAACAACGCGTTCCCCCCCCGCTTGTGCTGACGGCACCTATTATTATACCAGAGACAAAGGGAGTCCACGAATAGAAAACCCCGCAAAAGATGCCGCTGAAGAAGTACGAGGTGAAGAGCGCAGGCGACTTCACCAAGGGCTTGTGGGACCGCGCGGCAAGCGTGGTCGGGGCCATCGAGGAGCACCCGTTCTTGAAGAAGATGCTCGACGGGACGCTGCCGATCTCGTGCTTCCAGTTCTACATCAAGCAAGACGCGCTGTACCTCGCCGACTTCAGCCGCGGCCTGGCTCTGCTGGGTGCCCGCGCGCCGCCCGAATTCACCGAAAGAACCGTGACCCTGTTGGGATTCGCGAAGGAAGCGATCACCGTCGAAGCCAAGATGCACGGCACGTGGCTCAAAGAGTGGAGCAGCACCGACCCAGAGGAGCTGAAGTTCACCGCCTCGTCGGCCACGACACTGTACACCAGCTACATCCTGAACAAAGCGGCAACAGACACGTGGGAGGTTGCCTGTGCTGCGTTCTTGCCGTGCTTCTGGGTGTACTACCACGTCGGCAAGTTCATGTACGCGTACACAGAGGAACATGGCCAGAGCCCGGACCCGCATTACCAAAAGTGGATCAACCAGTACGCTGGTGACGAGTTCGAAGCTTCCGTGCTGAAGATGATGGACATTGTCGAAAGCGCCGGAGCCTCCGCCAACCCGCAGGTGAAGAAGCGGATGGAGGAGGCGTTCGTCCTCGGCTGCAAGATGGAGTGGATGTTCTGGCAGGCTGGCCACGACAAGAGCTTCTGGCCCGTCTAATTCCGCTCACGCGGAAAAAAAGAAGGTCGGGTGTTTTTTTTTTTGGCCGCAGCACCCCTCCCCCGCCTTCAAAAACCTCTCACCACAAGCGGAAGCAAACTGCATCCTGAAAAAAAGTTAGGAACTGCGGAAAATCGCCACACCATCGCAAAGCAGCGTCTCTTGACGTGTCCGGCCAAGGAGGTTTTGATTACCGTCACAACACCGGCGATCCAGGGGGGCCATGCAAAAAAAACGGGCTCATTAGGTGGGGAGTCATCGGCAGACTGAGGACAATTGTCGCCATCAGAGTCTGATGGCTGGTAATCAGACAGAAAGAAAGCAAACCCCGTACATACGCATACGGGTCGACCACCGATGTTACTGCGAACAAACCAGCGTGCCCAAAGCAGGCGTTCGCCGTGAATGATAAAGCATGTAATAACAAAGGATCGATTCTCCCGACTCTTTTTTTGTTGGTCTCCTAACCCGAGAAGGAATAATCAAAACGAAGTTCTTAGCGGTTCTCACAATGTCGCAGCCACCAGGCACAAAGAACAAGCCCCCCCCATCGTCATCGCCTTCTCATGCATGAGAGCTGAGTTTGGCGACTGGCGAGTTTCAACGTTTCCTACACGGGTCTTTTTCTTTGCAGGAAGTCCTCAGGGCAGCCATCACGAAGTACGAACGAGGAAAGTGCTGCATCACCACCGATGAATCTACTACGTTTAGTCCGGGGTGCATGCTTCCAACAAAAAGAACAGCCACATGCAGTGGACCCACTGTTGAGCTCCGATTTTGGACTCGTCTGCGGATAGTGAAAGCCCAAGGCGAACGAGGCGCGCCACTGCACCGCATCGAAAAACAGAAACGGAAACGAAACAGAGGCCCCCCCAGCCCCTTGTGGCTTCACTGTTCACCTAACGGCACCCTGTGCCCCCTTCTTCCTTTTTTTTTGTTCCTTACTTGACGAAGAGACCTTTGATGCTGAGCACCAAAATATCGCACGAAAAGGCAGGGTTCTGCCTAAAACCACAAAACGATTCTCCCCTCTCTCCAATTGGTGGTCTTGTTCCAGCCGAAGAAGTCGGCACGCGTGCAGCAAAGGTTGTTTCAAGTGCTGGCTTTGATGCGCGACAGCTCCCAGGCACAGGGGGAAAGGGGGGGAATTTGCTGTGGGACCGTTGCTCACATAGCACGCGTACAAGGGAGGAGAAACTCGTTCCGCAGTCATTCATGAATCAACCGAATAAATGGTAGCTTGCGAGATGGAAGAAGAGGTCTCACCGATGTTGGAGAAACAACCCGGTGAAGTCAAATTTTCAACGGTTAGCTAGGCGAAACAACCCACTACCTGTGCTGTTCGTACGTGCACTTCCGCACCTCCTGTACACAAATTCCCTCAGTGGGGTGCTGCAAGAAAACCGCACACCAGAGAGCAGGCGACAGCGTTGCCACTCAGCTGTACCTTCCTCATCGGCCTTCCAGCCGTGCTTGCCGGGGGGCACCAGCACTTTGCGCACCACCCGCAAAGGCTCGTTTTTTTTTGTATACGCACCTGCTTTGTAGGAAATGCTTGCGGAGACTGCCAGTTGCGATAGATCAAAGGAGGTAAATGTGCTGTAGCCCACACGAAACACAGGTAAATCTGGGTTTAGTGGCGGGCGTAAGCGTTCAACAAGACCACCAAAAGCTGTTTCCTTTTAGCATAACTTCGTGTTTCTCCTCCGGCTCCCCCTCGCGGGGTTCCGGCTCACAGCGCTCAAGCATCCCGACGCGCAACCTTGTTTTTTTTTGTATAAGCACCGACTGCCACTGACCGATAGATCAAAGGGGGTAAATGTGCTGTAGCCCACACGAAACACAGGTAAATCTGGGTTTAGTGGCGGGCGTAAGCGTTCAACAAAAAAGACCCAGTTTATAGTTGTATTGTTTTCTCCCTCTCTAGCCTCCTAAATGAGCGCAGTCCCTCGAGTATTTCCTATCTTTACTGACGGGAACATTCCCGGAACAACGGTTGCCCATAAAAAAGCAAACGAAGCCAATCCAGAAAACCCCCTCTCTGGGGTTTATACCCTGTACACGCGAAGAACAAGAAACCTTTGCCGAATCATGTTCACCACCTTTAATCAGTTGATGCGATCGTCCGTTACTTCGTTTGTCCGTGCAAGCCCCGGCTCCGGAAATGTTCTTGAATGAACACCTGCTTTGTAAGGAAAACTCGAGGAGGCCGCCAGCTGCGAATGGCGAAGGATGGAATCTGTGCATGTGCTGCCGACCGCATTCGGGATCGTCCGCGCACTTTCATTCCGTCTTCAGCCCTGCAAGCCTGCATCCAGCAACCGCCGCGTTTTATTTGTCATCAGCGCAGCGGGTTGGTGTAGTTTGTCCCGCAAGTTCCTGAACGTCCCGTTCAAAGGTTGCTCCCGGGCGGCCCCGAGTACTCTGTTTATCCCCCCTTTTTTCCCCCCAGCGCGACTGCGCAACGGTGCGCAGCGTTCGCCGCTTTCGGCCATCAGGCACCTCCCCCGTCCCTTCCCGAGCAGCTGGATTCCGCCTCCTGCTCCCGAAATGTCTTCTCCGATCGATCTCGAAAAAAAATGTGGCCCGGTCTCTACGCCCGTTCGCGCGCTCTTTCTAATTACCGATCAAGAGTCGTCTGCTTAAATGTGTAAAATCGCGATTCAGCGTCACTTAGAGTGAGCTCGCCCCAAGTGACACTGCACCAGGGTTTTTGCGGTTCAGCGTCACTTAGAGTGAGCTCACCCCAAGTGACACTGCACCAGGGGTTTTGCGGTTCAGCGTCACTTAGAGTGAGCTCACCCCAAGTGACACTGAACCAGGGGTTTTGCGGTTCAGCGTCACTTACAGAGTGAGCTCACCCCAAGTGACACTGAACCAGGGGTTTTGCGGTTCAGCGTCACTTACAGAGTGAGCTCACCCCAAGTGACACTGAACCAGGGGTTTTGCGGTTCAGCGTCACTTACAGAGTGAGCTCACCCCAAGTGACACTGAACCAGGGGGTTTGCGGTTCAGCGTCACTTACAGAATGAGCTCACCCCAAGTGACACTGAACCAGGAGTTTTACGGTTCAGCGTCACTTAGAGTGAGCTCACCCCAAGTGACACTGAACCAGGGGTTTTGCGGTTCAGCGTCACTTACAGAGTGAGCTCACCCCAAGTGACACTGAACCAGGGGTTTTGCGGTTCAGCGTCACTTACAGAGTGAGCTCACCCCAAGTGACACTGAACCAGGGGTTTTGCGGTTCAGCGTCACTTAGAGTGAGCTCACCCCAAGTGACACTGCACCAGGGGTTTTGCGGTTCAGCGTCACTTACAGAGTGAGCTCACCCCAAGTGACACTGCACCAGGGGTTTTGCGGTTCAGCGTCACTTAGAGTGAGCTCACCCCAAGTGACACTGAACCAGGGGTTTTGCGGTTCAGCGTCACTTACAGAGTGAGCTCACCCCAAGTGACACTGAACCAGGGGTTTTGCGGTTCAGCGTCACTTAGAGTGAGCTCACCCCAAGTGACACTGAACCAGGGGTTTTGCGGTTCAGCGTCACTTACAGAGTGAGCTCACCCCAAGTGACACTGAACCAGGGGTTTTGCGGTTCAGCGTCACTTACAGAGTGAGCTCACCCCAAGTGACACTGAACCAGGGGTTTTGCGGTTCAGCGTCACTTAGAGTGAGCTCACCCCAAGTGACACTGAACCAGGGGTTTTGCGGTTCAGCGTCACTTACAGAGTGAGCTCACCCCAAGTGACACTGAACCAGGGGTTTTGCGGTTCAGCGTCACTTAGAGTGAGCTCACCCCAAGTGACACTGAACCAGGGGTTTTGCGGTTCAGCGTCACTTACAGAGTGAGCTCACCCCAAGTGACACTGAACCAGGGGTTTTGCGGTTCAGCGTCACTTAGAGTGAGCTCACCCCAAGTGACACTGAACCAGGGGTTTTGCGGTTCAGCGTCACTTACAGAGTGAGCTCACCCCAAGTGACACTGAACCAGGGGTTTTGCGGTTCAGCGTCACTTACAGAGTGAGCTCACCCCAAGTGACACTGAACCAGGGGTTTTGCGGTTCAGCGTCACTTACAGAGTGAGCTCACCCCAAGTGACACTGAACCAGGGGTTTTGCGGTTCAGCGTCACTTAGAGTGAGCTCACCCCAAGTGACACTGAACCAGGGGTTTTGCGGTTCAGCGTCACTTAGAGTGAGCTCACCCCAAGTGACACTGAACCAGGGGTTTTGCGGTTCAGCGTCACTTAGAGTGAGCTCACCCCAAGTGACACTGAACCAGGGGTTTTGCGGTTCAGCGTCACTTAGAGTGAGCTCACCCCAAGTGACACTGAACCAGGGGTTTTGCGGTTCAGCGTCACTTAGAGTGAGATCTCACTCTAAGTGACGCTGAACCGCATTTTTGGTTCAGCGTCACTGGACAACAATAGTTGGACCGTGTCTCAGCTAGAAAACCGCTTCAGGCGACGACGACACCTCCCTTAATGCCATTGCACGCGGATGTGCTGTCATTGAACATGCATGGTGGCCATGTTCCTAGCTAGCCAGGCTACCGCTGTCCCGTCTGCAGACAAAGGTTCCGCGCTGATGATGGCCTCATGTGTCCGTGGCTTGAAGGGCCAGGGAAGCTGAGCTAATCAGCAGATATCCCTCTGCTGAGGCTAGACATCACCCGAAGGCCGATAGCGAACAAGTACAGTGATGAAAAGGGCAAAGAACTTTGAAAAGAGGATTAAAAGCCCCTGAAGCCGATGCGTGTGAGACTTGGGATCCGAATCTCACCCGTTGCTCCTTCACTCTGTTCGGTACGCCTGGACCTCTTCGGATTGTCCAAATTGCGAGACGGCTTGCCGGCTGCTTCAGTTGCAATTGCTCGCATCAACCAGGATAGGAATGGGTTGAGGACACTATCCAAGCATGTTCTCACACCTCCACCGCCACCATCACACCTCCCCCCCCGCAGCGCTGCATTCCTGCGAAGAAGACTTGATGCTAGCATCACACATCATGAGAGGCAAGTCGCGCCTGAACACGAAACGAAGATTTCCCCCCTGCCCTGTGACGGTTGGCTACGAGCCGCAACCCAAGCCAGAACACCCTTTTTTTATTTGACGAAGGAAGGATGCGAGAATTCTGTAGCCAGAACGTTGTCATAGCACCAGAACAGGACCGAAAGTCCCCGTCCGAAGGACCCACTGGCGAGCTTTTACTTTGGATCGGTCTGCGTTCACGAGCAAAGCCCGAGACGAAGAACGAGGTTCGCACGACACCCGCGATGAAAAATAATAATAAAGAGGACCAGTCCCCCAAGCTTTCATACCCTACCCACGGAGTTACACGTGTTTCTATTTTACATGCATGCTTTCTTCTTCGAAGAAGACTTGGTGCTATCGTCAAGCATCTGCGTTAAACAAAGACTCCCCCGGAACAGGACTGAAAATCCCCATCCAAAGGACCCACTGATGAGCTCTGACTTTGGATAGGTCTGCATTCAAGAGCGAACCGTGAGACGAAGAACGAGGTGCACACAACACGCGGTGAAAAAAAACACAGGGGGCTAGTCCCTCAAGGTTTCATTCCCCACTTTGGGAGCCGTACACTCCCCTTTTTACAACTTTCTATTTTGCATCCCTTTCCTAGACGACATCTTCCTCGAAGAAGACTTGATGCTAGCATCAGCCATGCATGAGAGCAGTGCTCTGCCTAAACATTAAACTAAGACTCCCCCCCCGCCGCCCAGGATGCAGCAATCAATCCAGACAATGAAGAAGCTGGTCAGCGCTGGTCGGTTCCAGCAGCTCGCGCGGAGGTACTGCACGAGTTCCCCGAAGCAGGCGGCAGAGCCCGGGGGCGCGGCGCCAGTTGTGAAGGGAGCAGATGCGGACGCGGCGGCAGAGGCAGACGCGGCGGAGGGGAGCGTGTTCACGCGCGAGGAGATCCGTGACATGATCCGCCGCACGTGGGAAGAGAAGCTGCACATGGGCGAAGAGGAGGTGTCGAAGGTGCAAGAGAACTCGGAGCCCATCTTCCAAGAAAACCCACTCACCGGATACGTCGGGACGTCGGTGGGCCCGATGCCGGTTCCCTTCCAATTCAAGAAGTCGAGTGCGCTGACCATCGGCGGTTTCGCAGACTTGAGCGTCGTTTCGGAGATGCTATCCGGTGAAGATCTTCACCCAGTAGTCTGCAGCGACGGCACGACGCCGGTCGCCATGTGGATCTGGCAACACTCCGACGCGACGACGACTGTCGGGTCGCACAGCAACAGCTTGCAGCTGTACTTCTTCGTGACGAGAGAACCCCTGCCCGAACCACCGCCGGCTCATCCATTGATACACCACGCTCTTTGGAGCGAGACGCTGTACCCTACCGTGCGCTGCCTCCCGCACGCGATGTGGGAAGAATCGGAGCAAGCGCTCGCGTACAACCGCGAAATCCTGGGGTTCCCGTCCCTGCCGGCCCTCGGATACGTCGAGAACCACTCGCTGTTCATGAAGGACCTGTACGACGAGTACCGGCGGATTAGAGGCTACTCGTTCGTCGACACGCTGACGGGGCACACCATCATTAAAGGCGAGAATCACTATTGGGACGGCGGCCTGCAGTCGCCGACGGCCTTCTTCGAGCTATACAAGCTGCTGGGTCCGAGGGAGGCGCTTTTGCGCCAGACGCGGAGGTACCAGCGGATCCCGCTGGTTTCTCCTAAGAGCAGCTTCGTCGCGCAGCACGCGGATTCAGAGCTGCTGTTCACGTGCAACAAGGAGCAGCTGCGGTTCTGGGGGAAGAGCAAGCCGTGGCTGTACGAAGACCGTCTGCTCTTCGGCAAGACGCGGTGGGCGGCCATGCGGTTCACGCCGAAGTGGGTCAACCACATCGGGGGCTGCCGGGGCGTCATCACCCCGCCGTACAACCACAATGGCGACACGAACAACCTGCGCATCGGCTGGGAGTCGGAGGCGCCGACCTTCCCGCACCTGCCGCTGGCCGCGATGTCCGACTCGGCCCGCCACGGCCGTGTGCCGGCCGGCAGCCCGCTTCTCATCAAGGGCGTCGCCCACCTGCCCAGGCCCGAAGAAGTCGAGCACCGGCACCTGCAGCTCGCCCTCGTCAGGCACGGCAAAACGCTGCCCCCGGCGCCGGAGGACGTCAAGCACGTGGGTGGCGCGTAGGAACACACACGGGAAAGCAGGAGAGAGAACACACCAAGACAAGTCAAAGGGTATGGGCTTCCACCGTCAGGTGGGCCAGGCTAGAGTCAGGGTGGCTCAGTCACGCCTTATCAGTCTCAGGGCCTCTCCCAACCCACCTGTATGTGTTCTCGTGGTCATCGCTACCGTGCTGACCGTTCCCGAGAGAGAGCGAGAGAGATGGGTCCGTACAAACCACAATGGCGACACGAACAACCTGCGCATCGGCTGGGTGTCGGAGGCGCCGACCTTCCCGCACCTGCCGCTGACCGCGATGTCCGACTCGGCCCGCCACGACCGTGTGCCGGCCGGCAGACCGCTTCTCATCAAGGGCGTCGCCCACCTGCCCAGGCCCGAAGAAGTCGAGCACCGGCACCTGCAGCTCGCCCTCGTCAGGCACGGCAAAACGCTGCCCCCGGCGCCGGAGGACGTCAAGCACGTGGGTGGCGCGTAGGAACACACACGGGAAAGCAGGAGAGAGAACACACCAAGACAAGCCAAAGGGTGTGGGCTTCCACCGTCAGGTGGACCAGGCTAGAGTTAGGGTGGCTCAGTCACGCCTTATCAGTCTCAGGGCCTCTCCCCACCCACCTGTATGTGTTCTCGTACCGTGCTGACCGTTCCCGAGAGAGAGCGAGAGAGATGGGTCCGTACAAACCACAATGGCGACACGAACAACCTGCGCATCGGCTGGGAGTCGGAGGCGCCGACCTTCCCGCACCTGCCGCTGACCGCGATGTCCGACTCGGCCCGCCACGACAGTGTGCCAGCCGGCAGCCCGCTTCTCATCAAGGGCGTCGCCCACCTGCCCAGGCCCGAAGAAGTCGAGCACCGGCACCTGCAGCTCGCCCTCGTCAGGCACGGCAAAACGCTGCCCCCGGCGCCGGAGGACGTCAAGCACGTGGGTGGCGCGTAGGAACACACACGGGAACGCAGGAGAGCGTGAGAGAGAAAATGGGCCGCGCCGCGCGTTTCTTTCACTAATGTTCGAGGCTTCTGAGCCCGAGAGGTGAGGTGGAGCCACCTGCACAGTCTCCCCTCTCAGATCGTTTTGTGCGCCGGATTGCTGTGCCACGTTGCTCTACATACACGCAAGGACGCGCTTTTGGTCATTTTTTGTTGCGTTCAGAAGTGGCGAGATGCGCGCGCAATAGCACATTCTGCATCCAGTCAGTGTTGGTCGTCGCGGGTGCCCGCCGGCTTGCTTGGCCGTTGTCCTCGCGCGAGGGAGGAAAGAGGGTGTGTCTGCTGGGATGCTTTTCCCCAGCGGTCCGCGTCTCGGGAAGGATGCGCCAGCGCTTTCCTCCTCGACGCTGAGTCTTCGCAGGGGGGCAGCCTCTCCCGCCCCGCTTCTTCCGGTTGTGTTGCTTCGCGGCGGCCTTGTTCCGCCTGCAGGCGAGGTCACAGGGTCTTCCCGACGGGCAGTGTGCAATCTTTCGTTTCCGGTTGGGGATTCCTTCATCGAACTTTCGCTTCTCTGCTGCCTTCCTCCACTTTCTTTGGTTGCTTCGACTTCACGCGACACCACCTGGCCCTACGACCAAGAGCAAGCAGGCACTCCGCAACAACACTTCTGTGGAGCAGCAGCAGCAGCAGCAGAGTCAAACGCCGCTGCGTTTTCCCGCTCGCACTCGCCGGGTGTTGAAGCGCGCCTTCGCTGGCTTCATCGCTCGAAGCTTTCGGTGTCGACTCCTGTGCTCTCCACTACGAGCTTTCCACAGCGGGGAGGTGCCCTGGCACGGAGCCTCGCTGAGATCGGACTGTCGGAAGCTGTGGGGGAGTAAAAAGGAACAGTGTGTAAAACCTGGCCCGCGCCGCCAACTGATGCGACATGTTCGATCTCGGCTGATTACCACCACGACGGAAACCTGGCCCATTTTCACTCAAGCGTCAATTCCAATGGTACCTGCTATCGAACGACATTGCCGACATCCAACCCGGCAGATGAGCGGCTGGCTCAACGCAACAGCCACGTGCACTCTCCAGCATGAAATCCTGTCGCGCGAAGTATCCCGCGCACCCACTCTAAACCGCGTTTTGGAAAACATTTCAGTTTTCCTGTTTTCACGCAATAGTTTTCACGGTAGCTTTACGCACCTTTGAGTTGGGGATGGTACTCGACACCACCCACACAGCTGTGCACCAACGTGACTCATTTCGTTCGAGCAAGGAAGACCGAACCGATTTCCAACTGACCCCGCTTTTTTGGTGATGCGTTCCTTCGCGTGAAGCTGTCCGCGTTCACAGTACAGGCAACTCATTGGACTGATTGTGCGGGGTGTGATGTGTTCCGCGGCCGACCTTCGAAGCTAGCTTCGCACAAGCAGGCTCTAGCTACGACCCTGAGGGGTTGCTGACTGCACTTCCGTTGTGTTTCTTATTTTTCCGCTTTCCCCCTTTAAAAAGCAAACTGCACATTTTGGAGTGCCAGTCGACGATTCTTCGAGCAGTGCGCACCCTGTGCTCAAGATCGGCCACAGCTGGGCCATCGGAACAGATGGCAAAACACGGGGGATAGGTACTGAAAAATGTGTGTGGGAGCAAGAAGACGGGGAAGGGCAGTGACGAGGTGGTGGGTCTACACACGATCCGTGCGGGGCCCGAAAAGGGAGAGAGGGTTCGTCGTTCTGGGCCTGAGAACGCTATTCCGCGGACTTTTGAGCTCCGAGACGCGACAGCAGCTGATGTGCACTCCTTCGGTGCTCGGGATCTGCGCCTGCAACCAAGACGAACTGACTACTGTCCCACGCCTTCGTATCATCAAAAAGCACAGGGCCATGCACGCACACAGGACGAATCCCTGCGACTTGGATGCCTTCAGAAACGCCCTAGAACCAGATGCACAAGGCACGGGACTCTTGTACGTCGCGCTCTCTCCCTCTCTGGCAGCCTTTGGTTTACCGTGACCGGGCAACTGTATACCCGGTCGAAGCCTTGGAGAAATTTCAGAGCCTTCATTGCCATACCAGGCGCCCTGAACATTTGCAGCGACCGAGGATGTTTCCCCGACATCGAGCAATTACACCTTGTCTTAGGACTGACTGACCCCTGTCCAATTGCTGTTGACACGGAAACCTTCTCCACTTCGGCCTTCAACGTTCTTTCTAGCAAACTTGTTTGAGCACCCTCGGTGCGTCTAGGGGGTCGAGGGAAGACCTATAGAGAGACAAGAGGTATTGGGCGACAAGCCCTGCGTGTTTGGAGCAAGGTTGGAAGGGGACGATTCGGAAACTTAAGGGTTCGGAATTGGAAAAATAACACAGGCAATTCCTCCCTCTTCCTTGTTCCCGACCTCGCTCCCCTCGATCGATTTTGCGGTATTCGCCCCAAGAGTAAAGGTCCGAACGAGACCTCCTCCATTGAATATTCGCTACTACAACCAAGATCTGCACTCATCCACGCTCCATATCGAGGCTCACGCCAACGACTTCGCGGCGTGGACCACGCACTCCTACGCACGCCTGGCTTTGTGATACCAGTACGCGGCCAACTATGGGTGGATCGCTTGAGCATCATCCACTATCCGTTGCACAAAGCGCGACCATCGAGACGAGCAGAAAAGAGCAAACGCGCGAACGCGTCGTGACACAGACTCATGCACGATGAGGTAAAGCCGCCAGCGGTGCGATCGATGGCCAACCCCTTTGCATTCTATGTTGAACCTCACGTCTTGAATATACCGTAATTGGATTAATGTTGAACCGGGGTAAAACCCCGGGACACCCCCTAAATGGGGCTGGGTGTCCCAGGTTTTACCCGGTTCGGCATTTCTTTTTTCGGGGTTTGCGACTTTGCGTGCTTTGCAGAATACCGCGGCCCTGGTGCTTGCCCGCGCCTTGGGGTAAAGTTATCTCGTCGCCCCCTTTGCAAAGAACGGCCCTTCTACTTCACCATTTAACCAGTGGATTAGCTTCTATATCCACATTTGGACTGTCAGTCCAAATTTGGAAAGGCCGCCGAGAAAAAAAGAAAAAAGTGGCACTCCACCACCACCCAGGCCCCCGGCAGAGGTAGCCAATGTGCAATTCGGGGGCCTCTCAGGGTCCAGCTTTGTCGTGAAGATATGTCGCTCTATTGAGCCCTTTCCTGGGCTGCAGGTCTTTTCGAAGAATTCGGCAAACACAATGTATCGAATGGGTCGGGGGTGTGAGGCAGCTTCTGTTCGCACTGTGCCTTCGCGACAGGTGGTGAGGAGGGGGCAAGCTAGCTTGGATGTCTGCGCATGATGGACAAACTCGTTTTTTCGGGCCTACGCGAGCCGGGAGATTGGTGTACCATACCGTTTTTTTCCGGCTCGCTACGCGAGCCAGGAATATTGCTTATTTGCATTTGAAGAACAGATGACCACACATGACACACCCATTAATTAGAGTGCAGTGTGTAACTCCGTTCCTATACTTTACTGAAAGACAAGGTGCCGTGGTACCGGGGATTCCGGTCGGTAGTCCTGCTGTTGCTTACCACCGCGACGCTTGGGGTTGAGGCCCGAGAGAAGGAGACTGGCAGGTGAGCCCCCTAAGCGCAGAACCTGCTGAAAAACAGTGGAAAATACAAAAAAGCCGTTAGCGGTCCAAACTTTGAAATTGGAAGCAGGAAGTGAAAGAAAAGGGGGAAAAATGGCGGGGTTACCTGAAATGTACGACCCCCCAGCCTTCTTCAATTGGTGCAAGAACGCGACCTACTATGTTCGGCTCGCGAATGAGATGACCGAGCAAGGGAAGAGCATCAAGCGAGCTGTGTGCCTCAGAAACTCAATGTACATCTGCGAGCCGAAAGGAAACGTAGAGAGGGCTGTTCGTCTTCAGCACGTGTCCGAAATCTATGAACAAGAACTCGAAGTGAAGCGCACTGTGGGTATGTTCGACAATCTTATTCATAGTCCACGATCGGGCAAGGGTGATTTGACTACGAACTACCGACATCAAGGCAACTTTGGCAATTGTTGTGCCGTCTTCACACCCGTTCACCAGTATCACCACTTGTAAGTCCACAAACCTCAAGAGACCATCTACGAAAACAGTGAGCAAATCGATTGAGCGGCACGTGCTGTTCAAGATTCCCGCCGATGGAATTGACGTTCTCCTATCTTTGACACATTTCAAAGAGAATGGACCGGATGGCAACAACGATGAAAAGCTTGTTCAGGTATCTCATTTTTTTTTCATGAGCTAGTTTGTTAGGTGTGCCGGTTCTGCTACTCGTGTCCCGCAACGCGTTTCCTGTACGAACATTCAAGTAAATCCAATCTCACACACAGACCGTCCTGCGCATTGCTAAGGTTGCCTTCAACCACGACATTAAGGTAACCCGTTTGGAGTCCGACGGCCCAAGGATAGAAACCTTCGCAAACTGGGTCAAGTCAGACACGTATATCGACACAAAAACGCTCATTGAAGCCAAACTGAAAGAGAGGGTATGCCTTCTATCAAAAACTTGGTGTCTCAAGAGAGTACACGAATAGCCGTGCAGGGCTGCACTTATATCATGAGTGTGTCTCCAACCTGCGGCAATTCCAGCACCAATAGCGTATTTAATGCTGCTGCTGGTAGAAAACCCGTTGAAGCAGAGCTGAGCTCAAGTTGCAAGCTGGCCCATTTTACCTGTGCTCCGTGAACGAGGGGGAGCTCACGCTGGTCAAAAAATACTCGAGGGACTGCCTTGTGCTCATTTCGAAGGAGGCTAGAGGGGGAGAACACAATACAACCACAAAGTGGGTCTTTTTCGTTGAACGCTTACGACCGCCGCACATTGTGCATATTGCAGCACATTTACCTCTTTGATCTATTGCAACTGGCAGTCTCCTCAAACATTTGCATGCGGGGACATATCGACTTTTTTTGTAGTATGAGCATCTGCAAAGCAGGTGCTCATACTACAGAAGAAGAAAGAAGAAGAAAAAGGCCGCCCTCACTGAGGACGGATGTCATCAGCAAGGCGTAGCAATCGTCGCAGAGGTGGGTGAAGTTAGGGTCCGTCCACTGTGATATGGGTACTTCCAAGCACTCCCGGAAGGAGATGCGTCCACAAAGGATGCTTTGTTGGCTTCTCTGTTCTCGATGCGTTGACAGCGCACTCTTGCAGACTTGGCTGTGCTGGGCACAGTCCCGGTGGTGACATGCTCATACTACAAAAAAAGTCGATATGTCCCCAAGGGCACGGGTGTGTCCGACCGCGCGAAGCTGAATACACTGCGAACGGGCAAGAACAAGTTACCACGGACTTTCAGTTTGGCGGCCACATCTCTGGTCCGGGAACTACAAAACCTTCCCGTGTTGACCTCAGTTCACGCCTGGTGCCGTCGTGTGCTTTGACCACTTGCGGACGGGGGTGGGGTTGGTTCGGGGAGAGGGGACTACCCTCGAATCCTTATCAAGAGGGTTCCGTATGCCACAACCGGAAACCGAGGGGCGCATTGTAGAGTTTTGCAGCAGATCTCTCTAATGCGCCGCCAGCTTTGAAGTAATCTGCGTCGAAGTGCACATGAAGCTGGCCAAGAAGACAGCGTATAAAGCTAATGCACACATTCACCTGAGGACCATCTTTTAAAACTGGTCCGGGTTTCGCTTTGACATCCGCTTGGCGTCTGGAGCAGTTGTTGTCCTTTGCGCCTTTTCAATAAAGCAAACGACGGCCACTTTAGACGAGTTTCCTTTGACCTCTCAGAGACACACCCGCGAACTTTTCGTTAAAGTGGCAGCTCGTCAGCATGCGGTTAATTTTCAGCCTGCGAATGAACTCGGAGGTTAGCGCTTGCTAGCTTCTAGTAAGCGTCTAATGTGGAACGGTGAACCGATACACACAGGATGAACGCAACAGAGGATCTGTCAACGTCGGGAGTCCGATCGATCCTACACCGTCGAAGAATGATGTCGGGTACGGCCCTGCAACTGGAGCAGCCCCGTCGCCACCTACCACTCTTGACCCGTCCACGGCATCGTTCGCGCCCGCTGTATCCCCTTCCACCGCCGCACTGGTCCCTTCGGATACGCCGAGCACCGATGTGGCCGCGCTCAATGAGAAGGTCAAGACTCTCCAAAACCAGTTGGCCCAAGAGAAAGCGTGCCGCGATGACATGGTCCGGGACATGCGAGCCGATTTCGACACCATGTTCATTAGAAAGCAGGCCGAGTATGCCTTCTGTTGTGACTGATTTTGCTACCGCCTACAACAAAGACCATCCGCACTGGAAACTGCAGTTTAAGCCAGAACCCGTGCGTTGTTCCGATCTATTGCTATCACACAACTTACCACAGTTCTGCCCAGCTTGCAGAGCTGTACTACATGCTGTCTTGTTGCAAAGTTCTTTGACAGTGCAAAACCTGTGTTGTGAGAGAATTATAACACTAGAATCCAATCGGCGTCTCTCGTGCATGATCTCCGCCATCAATGTGTGCAGCACCTCGATTCACCCGGCTTCCCTGGGGCAGGGTTCCGTGCACTTGCGGGCACGGGGGCCCTGTCGAGTGATCTGCATCGATGACCTCAGTGTATTGGCGTTGGCGTTGTCTCCGGGTTCATCGCCACCAAATGTGGCCCAGGGTCTCCTCAGCTAGCTCGCTTGCACACCCCGTTCCATCCCCACAGCGTGGCAGCATGCGACTGCGTCATCACCGACGGCTACGACCTCGACTACATCCCCCGTGCAGCCGTCAACTTTTGTTGTCGACGCCTTAGCCCACAGGCGTTCGTCGCGTTGTAATCGACACCTGCCTGCACCTCTTCCACGCATTCACATCAGAAGGTGCATTAGGCGCTTTGGCCGATTGTCGGTGGCTAATTGCCACGTATTGCAACGACGCTGCGACCCGGCCTTACGTTCAGCATGCTGGACGTACTGATTTCAGCACGTTAATTTTCTTGAGTGGGATAAACACGCAGTCTTTTTCCCTCCGAGGTTTTATTGTCGCAAACGAATCCCCGTGTGCAGCGGGCGGTGCCCACGGCACACGGCACCAAGCATCCATGCGGAGCATCAAGCTCGTGTAACAGCCAGCGCACACGTATCAGGCTGCCACACAAACCCACATCATCGCACACACACGTATCAGGTTACCACACACCCTCTCCGGTAGCTCTGGTCCGCTGACCTCCGCGGCCTTTGAAAAGTTTGATAGTTAGAATGCCACCACAGCAGCAGAACGTGCCCTCCGCCGAAGACTTGGCGCAGCTGGAGAAGCGGCTGATTGAGTTGGAACAGAGACTCGCCGTGCGGGAGTCGGAGGTCGAGGCCGCTGAGAAGAGAAAGAGGGAGCAGGACGAGGCGGAAAGGGAGGCTAAGAAGCCTCGCAGGGAGCTACCGGAGGAGGGGGGGAAACAGCCGACCCCGGCTGAATTGATGCCGGGGCTCTCGCAAAAAAAGGGCCGAGGAGATTTTCCTCGCCTTCCAGGACGATGACCCATCGTCTGGGAGAGCTTGAGCCCGGCTGTGAGACTGAGAGATGATTGAGGGGGGGGAGGGGGCGGCGTGTTCTTTAAATAATGCCTAGTGTTCCTTCCGCGTGGAGGCACACGGAAGAGGGCCTCCGCAGGGGTGCCTACCCCCGCGAGTAATAAGGTGCCTCTTCCAAGGCAGGTTTTATCTAGCAAGGTGGCCGGTGCTTCCTCACGGGCCCCGACGCACGCCGCGTCCTCCTCCAAACCCTCACTGTCGTTTCTCTCCACACTCTCTCTCTCTCTCCGCATGTGATACGAAGAAGCTAGGTTCGTCACGGCAGCCATCCCAGTGAAGGGAAATAAAATTAGTTTCTTTTTGTACACATGCTGAATCAGTACGCGTACACGTGCTGACATCAGTGCACGTACTATCTTTTCTGCAGTTTCATCTGGGGAAGCAACCGCAGTACCGGAGATTCCGGTCGGCAGATCCTGCTGTTACTTACCACCGCGACACTGGAGGGTTGAGGCCGGAGAGGAGGCAGAGGCAAAGACAGGCAACACTTGCAGGTGAGCCCCCTGTGCTCTATTTCGTTATTGCCTGACCCTACGTGCTAAGGGCCCATAAAGTACCCAAAAAGGACAAAAAGGACCCATAAAGGCCTCATAAAGGACTCACTTTGGCTGTATAAACGGGGGGTCGTCAGAAACCCAAAACCGGAAACCAGCCGCCAACCAGAAAGTTTGCACACTCCACCGAACAGAGAGTTTGAAGTCCGGCAACGCGCCCACGACCGGGAGATGTCGCGATACCAAGCGCGGATAAAGGAGCTGGAAGGCCGCCTCGATGAACCAAAGACGTACTCCGGCGCACCCGAGCACGTGGACCGCATAAAGCAACTCGAGCAACGGGTGGCCACTCTCGACGCACAGTGCGACGAGCACCTTTGCCGGGCGAATTATTACGAAGGTGTGTTTCTCTGCTGTCCCGAAGAGCCCTCCACTCGGCCCTGTAAAAGGCGCTGCGCGGGAAGTTGTTTTGATTCACGCGCACTGTCCGGACGGGGTCCATCACTATGGTATTCCATTTTAAGGCCGAAAATGGTTCGAAGCCGAGTCGTTCACCCTGCTGGATGGTATTCGTAGGTGCTGGGATACCCCCAGCATACCACGATACCACGATAGGTGCAAGTGGACAGTGGGTTGTGTGTACACACCCACAAGGATGGTGCTATAAAGCACCGCCTCATCCCTGATACCTAGCCTAGGAGGTGATATATGCGTAGGTGCCGGGATATCACCAGCACACCACGATCCTAGACTAGATAGCGGTGGTGATGCATTCGCAAGCTTGGCGCAAATATGTATAAACTTTACCCCCCCTTCTCGCTACCCGACTACCGGAGACCCAAATACACCGAACCTTTGCAGAAGCCGTCGACGACCAGTACAAAGAACTGCGGCGGTGCTACGAGTTCATCCAGGACGGCGCGCTGCCCCGCATCCGCGACCTGCAGTCCGGGAAGGACCCGAAGCAGCTGAAGCTGCTGCCGCAGGTGCCGCCGCCGCCGAAGACGGTGCCGCCGTTCTCGTACGACCCGAACAACAAGAGCGCGCCCCGGCCGGCGGCGACGGGCGGCGGCGGCGGCGGAGGGCCGCCCGCTGCGCTGCTCCCCGACCTCACGGACATCGATTTCGACCTGGACGACCTGCCGGCCCCCCCCACGAACTCCGCAGCGCCCATTGACCTTGATCTCGACGACGATCTTGACCTCGATCTTCCCCCGAATCCAGCGCAGAAACCAGCACCCATCGACCTCGATGACGACCTGCTCTGAGCTGGCACTGGCGCCGGCGCCGCGTCTACCGGACATAAGTCTAGCGTAGCTGACATGCCGTCGACATTTCTTATTCTCTCCCCAAGCGAGGAGTGCTTCCCGAAGGACAACGCTGCGAAACCCCCTGTAGCCCTGTAGACTCACACCGCAGTCCTGTCTGCAGACACTCAGGTTCCACGCTGATGATGGTCCGCCTTACGTGTCCGTGGCTTAAAGGACCGAAACACGGCGCAGACGGGACCAGTGCGGTGTTGAGCACATACCCATTCCAAGCACGTTCTTGCAACCCCCCCCCTCCTCCGTTCGACCCGATCGAACGATGAGCGAAAAAAATGTTCGAAATAAAATCCTCCCTCATCCATTCCGTCTGGCTCATCACTTGTATCCAGCTGCGGCCTTATTTAGGTAATTTGAGCCATTTTCCAGTTTCTGTCTCATTTTGGAAGGCCTTAAGGCTGTCAGAACGCACACCCAGGTCTTTCGCAGAGCTTTCTTTTTGCATGCTTTGTGCGTACCCTGTTCGTTGTTTGGTTCATCCTTGTCGCCAACCGTGAATGCCCACGAAAAGTCTGTCAAAAAGTGAAGGGCGGTTACGTACGGGAGTGCATGCTTGGCAGGAGCCGAGAAAATGCCACGCCGCGTGTCTTTTTTTTTTTTTTTTTTTTGTATAGGCACCTGCTTTGTAGGAAATGCTTGAGGAGACTGCCAGTTGCGATAGATCAAAGGAGGTAAATGTGCTGTAGCCCACACGAAACACAGGTACATCTGGGTTTAGTGGCGGGCGTAAGCGTTCAACAAAAAAGACCCACTTTGTAGTTGTATTGTTTTCTCCCCCTCTAGCCTCCTTCGAAATGAGCACAAGGCAGTCCCTCGAGTATTTTTGTATAAGCACCTGCTTTGTAGGAAATGCTTGAGGAGACTGCCAGTTGCGATAGATCAAAGGAGGTAAATGTGCTGTAGCCCACACGAAACACAGGAAAATCTGGGTTTAGTGGCGGGCGTAAGCGTTCAACAAAAAAGACCCACTTTGTAGTTGTATTGTTTTCTCCCCCTCTAGCCTCCTTCGAAATGAGCACAAGGCAGTCCCTCGAGTATTTTTGTACAAGCACCTGCTTTGTAGGAAATGCTTGAGGAGACTGCCAGTTGCGATAGATCAAAGGAGGTAAATGTGCTGTAGCCCACACGAAACACAGTAAATCTGGGTTTTGTGGCGGGCGTAAGCGTTCAACAAAGTCCGGTGCGGCCGGTAGGTACCAGGGACAGCCTGCAACACGGGAGCCAAACTTCACGTGTTCGGCGTGCTGCAGAGCCACGGGCCTACGGTCAAGTTGTTACAGATTTCCCAAAAAACTAAAGCATCAGAGCGTGGCGCACCTCGGAGCATGGCGCTCGCGCTGAACACAAACTTCGCCGAGTCGGTCAGCCACGTTGATTCCGTGGTGCATGGCCGCTCCTGGTTGGTGGAGTGATTTGTCAGGTTGATTCCGTTAACGAACGAGATCTCGACCCTTAAATAGGTGGGCGTGTCGTTGTAGGGGGTGTCTTTTGGCATCGGCGGCTTGCTGCTTACCCGAGACGCGCACTACTTCTTAAGGGGACTGCGCGCGACTTATAGCGCGCGGAAGAGCGAGCCAATAGCAGGTCTGTGATGCTCCTAAATGTCCTAGGCTGCACGCGCACTACAGGGCAGAGTGGACGAAGTTGTAGCACTGTGCTGCCTTCGACTCAACCAAGCTTTGCAAGTCTGGTTGACCGTCACGTTCCTGCACCCGGAACGGAATTTTCTTCTTCCGGCAGGTAGGTACCAGGGAAAGCCTGCTACACGGGAGCCAAGCTTCACGTGTTCGGCGGTACTGCAGAGCCACGGGCCTACGGGTCAAGTGGCTACCGATTTCCCAAACTAAAGCATCAAGGCTTGGCGCACCTTGGGGCTTGGCGCTCGCGCTGAACACAAGCTCGTCGAGACGGTCAGCCGCAGGGCAGAGCGGACGGGGTTGTGGCACTGTGCTGCCTCCGACTCAGCTTTGCAAGCTGTGGTTGACCGTCACGTTCCTGGAGCAGGAGCGGCCTTTTTCTTTTTCTTTTTTCTCTTTCTCTCAGCGTACTAGCTCTGACCTCGACCCCCGAGCCCGGAACTGGTAAACTGGTCTGTATCCAGATTTTGTGCACAGGGGGAGGGCAGACACCCCCGTTCGGCAACGAATGCCTGCAGAGCGAAGTCGTACCGGATAGCGGTGGCATGGTGGACAAAGAACGAAGAAAGCCATACGCCTGCTACGGGAAACGAAGGGACGAGTGGGCCAACAACAGCGTCAGTGGGAAACAAAGGGACGAGTGGGCCAACAACAGCGTCAGTGGGAAACAAAGGGACGAGTGGGCCAACAACAGCGTCAGTGGGAAACAAAGGGACGAGTGGGCCAACAACAGCGTCAGTGGGAAACAAAGGGACGAGTGGGCCAACAACAGCGTCAGTGGGAAACAAAGGGACGAGTGGGCCAACAACAGCGTCAGTGGGAAACAAAGGGACGAGTGGGCCAACAACAGCGTCAGTGGGAAACAAAGGGACGAGTGGGCCAACAACAGCGTCAGTGGGAAACAAAGGGACGAGTGGGCCAACAACAGCGTCAGTGGGAAACAAAGGGACGAGTGGGCCTACAACAGCGTCAGTGGGAAACAAAGGGACGAGTGGGCCTACAACAGCGTCAGTGAAGGGCTTGGGTTAGTCATCATATCTTTGCGCATGACCCCCACTTTGTCGACGCACGCTTCATACTCCGGCCACGTGGCGAAGTTCAGTGTTCTTGGGCTCGCAATCCACGCATTGAGGTACGCCTCCATAGCGCTCCTCGGGATGTCACTGCCACGTTCATACGGGCCATTGAGCCCGAGCATTAGCACGTCGGTCAGCGTCTGCTCGTGAAGCCTCTTCCTGGCTTTTGTCAACACCCTTTTCATGTTTGAAAAGACACGCTCGACCGATGCTGTCCCCATTGGCAGGACAACAGCAATGGCAAACAGATTGTTTGTCGCTGGAAATGCCGTCGAAAGGTTCGATGACTTCAGCAGCCCCAGCATGACGTCTTTCAATGCACCCGGTGGTTGAACACGGTGGTAGTACATTGTGGTACCCCGTGGTAGCACACTGTGGTACCCCGTGGTGCACGGTGGTAGTACACTGTGGTACCCTGTACACACTGTAGTAGTACACTGTGGGTAGCCGGTTTCTCCGGGAAAACAATAATAGCTGAGATTTTTTTTTTTTTTTGACCCAGACCAGTTTCCAGACCAACTCTGGTCTGGCGACCAGCTGACCCCCCCCCAAGCTAGTAGGCTGCTTTCTCTCTTCTTCTTCCGGTGCGGCCGCACAAACAAGGCAAAACCTTACCAAAGGAGTTCTCGTCGTCGTAGTCGCCGGATCACACTAGTTCCTGCAATTTGGCGAATCAGACGAGACCAATTTGACACACTTCACACACGGTAGAGGAGCAACCATCATTAGCTCCTGGCTGACGCAGTTTGCTAGTTCGTCGCCGGGCGAGAAGACTTGGCAGTTGTATTTTTACCTCGAAAAAGAGCGGAACTTCGAGCATACCGCCGTGTCATGGAGACAGTGCGCGCAGGGCACTTCCCAGGATCTCAACGAGCATGGCAAACAAGTACTGGGTCAATTCATGTGTTCCCTGAAATGGACTACACGTAGCTGCTAGTGCTAGTGTGGGTGGTGGTCCGTGTTGCCTGTACCACTAACTACCTAGCGTACCTCTATTACTGGTCCTCGGTACCTAGCTTACCCTACGTGAGCCAGTCCGTCCCTATCTCTTGAAACTGCATCGAAGTGCCTGCCGCTGTTTATCACAGAGAATCACGGTCCACCACGGTCTATCAGGTCCATCCCTAGTCCCTGGAGCTGCATCGAGTTGCCCGGTGCTGTTTTCTTCGGTCTATCACGGTCTATCAAGAGGGGATGGACCGGCTCACTACGGTCCTCAGTACCGTAGCTTACCCTACGGTAGCTTACCCTACCGTCCTCATTACGTAGCTTACCCTACGGTCCTCAGTACCTAGCTTACCCTACGGTCCTCAGTACCTAGCTTACCCTACGGTCCTCAGTACCTAGCTTACCCTACGGTCCTCAGTACCTAGCTTACCCTACGGTCCTCAGTACCTAGCTTACCCTACGGTCCTCAGTACCTAGCTTACCCTACGGTCCTCATTACCTAGCTTACCCTACGGTCCTCAGTACCTAGCTTACCCTACCGTCCTCATTACCTAGCTTACCCTACGGTCCTCATTACCGAGCTTACCCTACGGTCCTCAGTACCTAGCTTATTCTACAGTCCTCATTACCTAGCTTACCCTACGGTCCTCCGTACCTAGCTTACCCTACGGTCCTCATTACCTAGCTTACCCTACGGTCCTCATTACCGTAGCTTATCCTACGGTCCTCATTACCGTAGCTTATCCTACGGTCCTCATTACCGCAGCTTATCCTACGGTCCTCAGTACCTAGCTTACCGCTACGTACCGATACTACTACCTAGCGTACCGCTAGTGGTACCCAGTACCTGCATCGATGCTTAGCGTCGAGCCCATGACAGCTCATGAACATCCTGCAACAAGCTCCGAGAAACTGATGGCCACGAGAGAAGGGGCTACACATTTTCGTGGACTCATCTGCACCCATTGCTCGATCGGGGCTGCTTCGCGTTCACGTTTACTCGCCCGGCAGTACTGTCGGCATTGCGTGTTGTTATATTGCAAAACCAAAAGCGTTCCCTTTCGCGCTCGACGCGGCTAAAATACGTGCGCAGGCACGCGTTTCCATTACGAGACACACGGACGGATCGTGTTTTTGTCCCCCTTTTCCATGGCGCTACGCGAACCGAGTGCAGCAAGCCCGTGCGCACCTTCGAGCGGCACGTCGTAGAACAGCTGCAAGTACAACCCGTGATCATTTCTCCGAAGAGGGGGGGTCTGATCGGGAGAGGCGAACCACGCCCCGAAGAGGTTCAGCCGAACGAACGAGTCTGTATACCAGCGAACCTGCAAGTCTCGCCGCACGATGGTGCCCTTTCCGACAGCACTGTCCTGGCCTCCGGCTCCGCGTGCCTCCTGCAGTGCTCGCACGCTTGGCATCTCGTGTGGAGACATAGGTGATGGTGGTTGTTGCAACACTCAGTCGTCGTCCCACTGCGATAGACAGCAGCAGGCAATTCGATGCAGTCACAGGAAATAGGGGTCAACCGGCTCACCTTCGAGCCCAACCAAGTTGACCCAAGTCACCAACTCGCTCTCAAGAAACGAACACACCGCTTCTCTCCGTAGCATGCTACTGAAAGTGAAAGTGCTACTTAAAGTGCTACTAAAGTGCTACTTTAAGTGCTACTTAAAGTGCTACTGAAAGTGCTACTGGGGGTGCTACTGCTTCTGAAAATGCTACTGAAAGTGCTTCTGAAAGTGCTACTGAAAGGGCTACTGAAAGTGCTACTGAAAGTGCTTACTGAAAGTGTTACTGAAAGTGCTTGCTGAAAGTGCTATTTGAAGTGCTACTGAAAGTGCTACTTGAAGTGCTACTGAAAGTGCTACTTGAAGTGCTACTGAAAGTGCTACTTGAAGTACTACTGAAAGTGCTACTTGAAGTACTACTGAAAGTGCTACTCACACCGGTCTAGCGATCTCACCACCGGGGGAGCCGTTTCTTCAATTCCCAACCGAATTGCGCCAAGGCACGGCACTGGGAGGGGGTGTGTGTGGGGGGGGGGCGGCGGCTGCGGTCATGAAGCGGGCGGTGCTGCTGGGGTTCCCCCGGGGGCGGCGATGCGTCCGCTGGGTCGGAACCGTGCGCGAGCTCGGGGAGGTGACGCTGGGTGGCGTGACCTCGAAGGTTTGGATCCCGGAGGACGCGGAGCTCGTTCCCGTCGACGGCTACCTGCCCGACGACCAGAAGGTGCTGCGGGAGATTCGGTGGATGATGCAGAAGAACAACCTGCGGCAAGACATGTTCCTCATGGGCCCCCCGGGCCCCCGCCGTCGGTGGCTCGCGTTAAAGTTCTGCCACGCGTTGATGCGGGAAGTCGAGTACCTGTCTTTATCCCGCGACACGACCGAGTCGGACATCAAGCAGCGAAGGGAGATGCGGGACGGGTCGCTGGTTTTCGTAGACCAAGCCGCTGTCCGCGCCGCGATTCACGGGAGGGTCCTCATCCTCGACGGCGTCGAGAGGGTCGAACGGAACGTGTTGCCCATCATCAACAACTTGCTCGAAAACCGCGAAATGTCGCTCGAAGACGGCAGGTTCCTGACTGCTCCAGACCGCTGGCGCGAGCTGCTGCAGACGCACAGCGAGGAGGAGCTGCAGGCGATGGGGCTGGTGCCTGTCAGCGACGACTTCCGCGTCATCGCACTGGGGCTCCCCGTGCCCCGATACGAGGGCACCCCGCTCGACCCGCCGCTGCGGTCGCGGTTCCAGTGCCTCGGCGTGCTCAGCGCGCCGCTGGACACCATCTTCAACAACATCCTAACGGCAGCCCCGCGGCTTCCCCGCTCTGACGCAGAAGCAATGGTATCAGCAGCTTTCCCTAGCTTTTTTTTCGAGACTGGAGGTCCTATGAACATGCAATGTGAATAGCCTCTATTCGAGCCAACCCGGCTTTTCTTCATGAAAAAAGTGTATTGTTTTTGGAAAGAGCCGGGCAAGCTTTTTTTTTTCCTCGCAGAAGGTATGCGGGTGGCAGAGTGACCGGGCGCCGGCCTTCAGGCCGGTGAGTCCGGGTTCGATCCCCGCCTAAGACATTTTTCCGGTCGAAGATTGTTTTCGAGGTTTGTTGCGTTTCGGGGTCAAATGTGCCCGAAAATTGCGTTTTTGGCGGAGTTTCTCAGTATCTCGCGGTATTTGGGTCACCCCGGGAAACGGAGTCGGGCGGCCGAGCTTGCCATCACAGGCCAAACTTGCTACGAGAACCGAACTTTGCTTCACCAGAACTCAGCTTCGTGCGAACTTTGCTTCGTCCGAACTCAGCTGCGCCCGTACCAGAACTTAACTTCGCCCGAGCGTTGCTTCGCCCGAACTCAGCTGCGCCCGAACTTTGCTTCACCAGAACTTAGCTCCGCCCGAACTTTTGCTTCGCCGGGGGGCGGCGGGGGGGGCGCCCACCCGGGTACCAGCGCCAAACTTTTCCCGCACTCGGTGGGTCGGGGGGGGTGTCCCCCCCCGGGTACGAGCACCGACCTTGGCTTCACCCGGACTTTACACCCTGGCCGAACTTCGCTTCGTGCCCGAACTGTTTTTTAGTACCAGCGCAGCCTGAGCGCTTAGCAACGCCCGAACTAAGCATCACTCGAACTTAGCTTCACCAGCATTGCCCGAACTTAGCTTCGCCCGAACTTTAACTGCTGCCTCCAGTCTCGCCACGCGCCGGCCTTTGCCGAGCGCACGTACTTTTTAGTACTAACAATCTTGTGGGTTGCCCTTCAATGTATTGTGCAGGCTAAAAAAGACGTAGGCAGCGTGTTTTGGTGGTTGATCAGAATTCCTTACCTGCATACACACAGGGTAAATACAAGTGGGAAAACGATCAACCGGCACGCACAAACAAAGAAATAGTCTTAGAAATTGCCAAACATGAAATGTTGGAGGAAATGAGAAGCTCGTCGCCGCAAACCGTGGCGTTTTCACTTGCGTCCTGAATCCAGCTTTACGTAAAAAACGATCAGGCACGGCGTTCAACGAAAACAACTCTCTCTTCCCGTCATCATGATCATCGTTAGTTTTGTATCAGCCGCGGTTGTGCGAGTGACGAGCTCTTATTTTTTGTCGTATACGATCGCAGCTCGATCGCCCATCTTAGAAGATTAATATATCCGACAAACACCTAACACTTGTACAATTATCATAACCCCGTCGCTATCCCGAAAACATCGTAACTCCACCCCTCGCTTGAGCCGAGCCAGTATACGCAGTAGGAGGAGGATGTATTAAGACTGTTTCGACAATCAAGGAGGGTTGGTCTTCTTTCCTTGGGCATGGGTATAGCTGGTACCTGTTAGTTCGTCTGTTGGGTGGTCTTTGCAGCCGTGTTTTGTATGTCTCTACTCTTTTTTGTACATGAGCGCGAGGGCAGCAGTCAGTTCCGAGACTGACAGGTGAGCACAGCGACGGGGAGCTGGAGGCGATGGGGCTGGTGCCCTTCAGCGACTATCTTCAACAACATCCTAATGGCAGCCCCGCGGCTCCCGCTATAATGGTATCGGCAGCTTTCTCAAGTTCTTTCTTCACATGAGTAAGCCGGTCCATCCCCTCTCTATAGACCGTGATAGACCGAAGAATACAGCACCGGGCAGTTCTATGCAGCTCTAAGCAAACCTTAACTCTGTAGCTATGCACGTTTATCCACCTCTTCCGCTTCCTGTCCGCACATTTTTCAAAAGAGCTCATCCGGAGACTTCATAGCACCGGAATCCAAAGCAAACCTTAACTCTGCAACTATCCACGTTCATCCACCTCCTCCGGCCGGCTTCCTGTCCGCACCTTTTTCAAAAGAACCCATTAGACAAGGGTCACCCAGAGACTTCACAATACCGGAATCTCGAGCGAACCTCAACTCTATACCTGTATCCTGTCGGCACCTTTTGCAAATGAAGAACTTCTCCGGAGACTTCATAATACCGGAATCCAAAGCAAGCCTCAACTCTATAGTTATGCACCTTTACCATCCACCTCCTCCGCTTCCCGTCCGCACCTCTTTCAAAAGAACCCATTAGACAAGGGTCACTCAGAGACTTCACAATACCGGAATCTAAAGCGAGCCTCAACTCTATACCTGTATCCACCTCCTCCGCTTCCTGTCCACACCTCTTTCAAAAGAACCCATTAGACAAGGGTCACCCAGAGACTTCACAAAACCGGAGACTATAGCGAACCTCAACTCTATACCTGTATCCACCTCCTCCGCTTCCTGTCCGCACGTTTTTCAAAAGAACTCATCCGGAGACTTCATAGCACCGGAATCCAAAGCAAACCTTATAACTATGCACGTTCGTCCACCTCCTCCGGTCGGCTTCCTGTCCGCACCATTTTCAAAAGAACCCATTAGACAAGGGTCACCCAGAGACTTCACAATACCGGAATCTAGAGCGAACCTCAACTCTGTACCTGTATCCACCTCCTCCGCTTCCTGTCCGCATCTTTTGCAAAAGAAGAACTTCTCCGGAGGCTTCATAATACCGGAATCAAACCTTAACTCTGTAGCTATGCACCTTTATCCACCTCCTCCGCTTCCTGTCCGCAACTCTTTCAAAAGAACCCATTAGACAAGGGTCACCAGACTTCACAATACCGGAATCTAGAGCGAACCTCAACTCTATACCTGTATCCACCTCCTCCCGTCGGCTTCCTGTCCACACCCTTGAACTTCTCCCGAGACTCCATATCACCGGAATTCAAAGCAAACCTTAACTCTATAACTATGCTATGTTCATCCACCTCCTCCGGCCGGCTTCCTGTCGCACCTTTTTTAAAAGGAACCCATTAGAGAAGGGTCACCCAGAGACTTCACAATACCAGAATCTAAAGCGAACCTCAACTCTATACCTGTATCCACCTCCTCCGCTTCCTGTCTGCACCTTTTGCAAAAGAAGAACTTCTCCGGAGACTTCAGAATACCGGAATCCAAAGCAGGATCCGTAGCTTAACCGTTTCCAGCGACAAACGGGCTTCGGCTCGCGAATCCTCGTTTGGAGACACCAGTCAGGTGGGGAGTTTGGCTGGGGCGGCACATCTGTTACACATTAACGCAGATGTCCTAAGGCAAGCACAGCGGGAACAGAAATCTCGCGTAGAGCATAAGGGTAAAAGCTTGCTCGATGCACGATCTTCAGTACCGATCCTCGGTGTGAAAGCAAGGCCTAACGATCCTTTGGTCTCGCTTCATGTTCAAGGGATGAAGCCGGAGGTGACAGAAAAATTACCACAGGGAAAACTGGCTTGTGGCAGCCAAGCGTTCATAGCGACGTTGCTTTTTGATCCTTCGATGTCGGCTCTTCCTAACCTAGACAAGCAGAATTGTCTAAGGGTTGGATTGTTCACCTACTAACAGGGAACGTGAGCTGGGTTTAGACCGTCGTGAGACAGGTTGGTTTTACCCTACTGATGGAGAGAG
Organism: Diplonema papillatum; assembly: GCA_030068145.1. Classification (NCBI taxonomy): domain Eukaryota; phylum Euglenozoa; class Diplonemea; order Diplonemida; family Diplonemidae; genus Diplonema; species Diplonema papillatum. The sequence continues at coordinate 60,661 of JAPJBO010000003.1, read as the reverse complement.
AGCCCATCGGGCCAGCGCATTCCGACAGCAATACGGGGTAGTACGAGAGGAAAACCTTAACTCTGTAGCTATGCACGTTTATCCACCTCTTCCGCGTCCTGTCCGCACGTTTTTCAAAAGAACTCATCCGGAGACTTCATAGCACCGGATTCCAAAGCAAACCTTAACTCTATAGCTATGCACGTTCATCCACCTCCTCCGGTCGGCTTCCTGTTCGCACCTCTTTCAAAAGAACCCGTTAGACAAGGGTCACCCAGAGACTTCATAATACCGGAATCTAAAGCAAACCTTAACTCTATAACTATGCACGTTCATCCACCTCCTCCGGTCAGCTTCCTGTTCGCACCTTTTTCAAAAGAACCCATTAGACAAGGGTCACCCAGAGACTTCATAATACCGGAATCCAAAGCAAACCTTAACTCTATAACTATGCACGTTCATCCACCTCCTCCGGTCAGCTTCCTGTTCGCACCTTTTTCAAAAGAACCCATTGGACAAGGGTCACCCAGAGACTTCATAATACCGGAATCTAAAGCGAACCTCAACTCTATACCTGTATCCACCTCCTCCGCTTCCTGTCCGCACGTTTTTCAAAAGAACTCATCCGGAGACTTCATAATCCAAAGCAAACCTTAGATTTATACCTATGCACGTTCATCCACCTCCTCCGGTCGGCTTCCTGTCCGCACCTTTTTCAAAAGAACCCATTTGACAAGGGTCACCCAGAGACTTCATAACCGGAATCTAAAGCGAACCTCAACTCTATACCTGTAGCCACCTCCTCCGCTTCCTGTCCGCACCCTTCGCAAAAGAAGAACTTCTCCGGAGACTTCATATTACCGGAATCCAAAGCAAACCTTAACTCTGTAGCTATGCACCTTCCGAGACTTCATGATAGCGAAATGCATAGCGAACCATAACTCTATGTCTACGCACCTTCATCCACCTCCTCAGGCCGGCTTCCTGTCCGCACGTTTTTTTAAAGAACCCGTTCAACAAAGGACATCCGGAGACTTCATGATACCGGAATGCATAGCGATATATCTACACACCTTCATCCACCTCAGGCCGGCTTCCTGTCCGCACGTTTTTTAAAAGAACCCGTTCAACAAAGGACATCCGGAGACTTCATGATACCGGAATGCATAGCGAGCCTTAATACTATATCTACGCACCTTCATCCACCTCCTCAGGCCGGCTTCCTGTCCGCACACTTTTGAAAATATCCCATTTAACAAAGGTCATCCCGAGACTTCATGATGCCGGAATGCATAGCGAGCCTTAACTCTATATCTACGCACCTTCATCACCTCCTCAGGTCGGCTTCCTGTCAGGTCTCGAGGCTGCAGAGCGTGGAGGCACAGACCAGGACCAGACGCAGCACTTCCCGGACGTTCTCGAAGAGGACCTGCTGCGCTGGGCCGTGCGGTCGGAGGCCTTCCCCCGCGACTCGCTGGCGACGACGCTGCAGCGCGTCTTCCCTTACGACATCCTCACCGACTTCAAAGCAGACCCGGCCGCCGCCGCCGCCTTCCTGTCCGCGGTGCTCCGGTCCTACGGGCTGGAAGACGCGGCCTACGACGAGAAGCACGGCGTCGCCCCGAGAAGGGAACACGGCGCTTTGAAGCTGCCCGCCCTGCAAAAGGCGGCGACCCGCGAAGCCGGCAGCGGCTACACCCTCGAAAAAGTGGTTCTCCGCGGAATCCTAAGCGAACCTTAACTCTATACCTATGCACCTTTATCCACCTCCTCCGGTCGGCTTCCTGTCCGCACATTTTTTAAGAGAACCCATTCAACAAAGGACATCCGGAGACTTCATGATACCGGAATGCATAGCGAGCCTTAACTCTTTATCTACGCAAGTTCATCCACCTCCTCGGGCCGTCCGCACATTTTTTAAAAGAACCCGTTCAACAAATGTCATCCGGAAACTTCATGATACCGGAATGCAGAGCGAGCCTTAACTCTATATCTACGCACCTTCATCCACCTCCTCAGGCCGGCTTCCTGTCCGCACACTTTTGAAAATATCCCATTTAACAAAGGTCATCCCGAGACTTCATGATGCCGGAATGCAATAGCGAGCCTTAACTCTTTATCTACGCACGTTCATCCACCTCCTCAGGCCGGCTTCCTGCCCGCACATTTTTTAAAAGAACCCGTTCAACAAATGTCATCCGGAGACTTCATGATACCGGAATGCATAGCGAGCCTTAAATCTATATCTAGCACCTTCATCACCTCCTCAGGTCGGCTTCCTGTCAGGTCTCGAGGCTGCAGAGCGTGGAGGCACAGACCAGGACCAGACGCAGCACTTCCCGGACGTTCTCGAAGAGGACCTGCTGCGCTGGGCCGTGCGGTCGGAGGCCTTCCCCCGCGACTCGCTGGCGACGACGCTGCAGCGCGTCTTCCCTTACGACATCCTCACCGACTTCAAAGCAGACCCGGCCGCCGCCGCCGCCTTCCTGTCCGCGGTGCTCCGGTCCTACGGGCTGGAAGACGCGGCCTACGACGAGAAGCACGGCGTCGCCCCGAGAAGGGAACACGGCGCTTTGAAGCTGCCCGCCCTGCAAAAGGCGGCGACCCGCGAAGCCGGCAGCGGCTACACCCTCGAAAAAGTGGTCCTCAAAGAGGCGGACGGCGCTGTACCGAGACACGCGGAGGTGCACTTCAAGGAGGTTGGCAACGGCAGCGACTTGGTGGTCTCCAGCGGTTGCGGGGAGGAGGCGGCGGCGGAGAAGCGGCTGGGCGGCGTGAGAGAGGGCAAGATGACTTGGACGGAAGGGTTCGGGCGTGCGGTCGTCGACTTGGTGCAAGACCACGTCCTCGGCCGGCACCTCTGCGTGGTCGGTCCGAGGGGCAGCGGCAAGAGCGAAGTGGTGCGTGCGTTCGCGGAGCTGCTGGGGTACGGCAAAGGGGTGCGGACCATCCACTGCCACTGGGACATGTCCGCTCGGGACCTGCTGCAGAGGAGGGTCACGACGGCAGACGGCGACTCCGAATGGGTCCTCGCCCCGGTGGCGGAGGCCGCGATCGCAGGCAACCTCGTGGTGCTGGACGGAGTCGACCGCCTGCAACCTGGCGTGCTCGCCTCGCTAAGCAGGTACGGGTTATTTGTATCCAAAAGCGCTCGTAGAATGCGAACACGTAACAGCAAATTTAATGCTCAGCCGGTAGTATCGGCAGCGCGGGCTCCTGTACGTTGTCTGCAGGCTGTGGTAAAGGCTGTTCAGGTAGTTCCTCGGATTTGGGGCAGCCCGTTCTGTTGTGCCCTTTGTCACCACACTTACCGCACTACTGTCCGTTGCAGACCGAGTACTGCAGTCGGCGTGTCGGGGAGTCGGGCCCCGCCAAGGAGTCCAACAGAGCACGACGTGCGCCCCAGCGCCGTTCTGCTGCCCTCTGTAGCCTGCGCTTGTCTCGCAGTCTGGCTCCGGAGTACGGAGCGAGGGGGCTGCGGTAGGCGAGGAAGGTGGGGCGAGTCGACGGCATTGACGAGGTTGCGCCTCGAAGGTGAGCGGTGGCAGGGTGCCATCATTAACCCACATGCTTCGAGTTAGCGGTTGCACACCTCTTGCGTATGCTCGCGCATATGTGTGTGCAGAACAAATCCGTGCAACGACGCCCTTTTTCTTTATTTTCCGTTTTCACCCGTTTTCACATTTCTTCTTCGAGGAGAGGTGTCATGGGGGGCCTTCACGAGGCGACCCTGTTGACCGCACCTTAATTGAGTTGCGGTCTGACGCGACGCGGAACGTAGTGCTGCTTAGCAGCCAATGGCCTGTGATGGCTGAGTGCACGCCTAAGCACGGCTGCATCCTCGTGTTGTAGCCGTGTTGTGTATAAGGCTTCGTGGGGGTCAACCACCTCATCACTAAAGACACAAACCTTTCGCGACCGTGGTGAAGGACACTCGGGATGCCGGGGGCGGGTCTTCATGAAGAAGAGAAAATTAAAGCAAGACCTGCCCCCTGCGCCTGCTGTCTCCGGCTGCTTCGGCAGACGACGCACACTACTACTACTACTTTGGTGACTCCTCAAGCTCGTCGTCAAACTGCACATCGGACGTGAAGCGCGCACCGGAGACAAACCGTACGCGGGGCAAGAAGCGACTGAAGCATGACACGACGCGTACAAAAAGGTAGTCTGTTGCGGCTTGTGCAGTCTATCGTCACAGATTGTTGCTGCATATCAAGTTCAAACTACTCGATATTCTGCATTCTTACCTCAAATTACTACTTTCACGCCTGATGCCGCTACCCCTTAACCCGGGCGGCGGCGCTTTGGCAGAGCCAGGAACCTTAAGGGGAGCAGCGCAAGAGGCATCATCCACGCATCAAAGGCCCACATACTACTACGACACAGATTGTTGCTGCATAACAAGTTGACTAACTACTTTGGGCAACAACCAGGAACACACTGGTAGGTGAGCAGCGACGCCTCCCGAAAGTGAGCCACGGGCGAAGGACGTATCTGCGACCTTAGCATAACATCAGAAACAGACAGTCTCGTCAGGCAGTAAAGGGGTGGACCTGGGGACCTATTTTCCTATGATTCCTATGATAATAGGTCCACGGTTTTGGTGTATCTGCACCTGCACCGCCGTGCGTACAACAACAACATTTTTAGCATTATTTTCAGCAACAGCCGAAGGCGCGACGGAAAACAAATTGCCTCTCGCCCTTGATACTAATAATAGGAACGTTGTATCTTCATAAAATTTACTTTCACGGGAAAAAATTGGGCAAAAATAACTCCGCCCCCCCCCCCTTTTTCATGTGTGGGCCACTCTTAGCTCGTGTGGGTGACTCAACTGTCAAACAGGACTTTGGCCCGGTAATGAAGCACAGTGGTTAGCTGCAACCTGCCGACCCGAAGCTGAATACAATTGAACGGCAGCGGCTGGGTCTTAGCAGCGGAGGCTCAGCAGCCTTCCAGCACCTTCAGCACTGCTTCAAACACCACACCCCCGTCTACATTTACTTCGAACACCGTTTTGAACATTTTTTTTGTCGTATAAGACGCTAGTCGTAGAAGATTAATATTAACCGACTAATGATATACTGTGAAACAGGGCCTCTCACGCTCTTGCTTACCCACCATCCCGCCCCCTAGCTTTCCGTGTCCTGAGGCGCCACGATGGAAATGTGGCAAACACACGAAGATCATTAACAGCTGGTTCGTTTTCTACTTACCCTTTTACGCAGCGGCACTGAGACTGGAGCTGATTGCAGCACGAGACGCACACCAAGGAGGAGAATATTATCCCGGCCAAGTCCGGTTTGCAGATTTAGACCGACGGTCTAAATCTGCAACGGAAACGAATCCCCTGGATTTCTATAGCACTTCTACTGACTATTAATGCTCTTAAAATAGTCGCCCACTTGCGCCTCACTTCCATCACCTTCGTAACGTGAAGTTCGTCCGAACGAAGTGGCTAGTGGGATGACCCTGGTACAGGCTCGGTAAAAAACTGCACTTGCGCAAGAAGACCTCCAGTGGTCAACTACCGCCTTCAGCTAGCACAAGGGTTGTAAAGCGTTTCTGTGGTGTCAATGGGGGTCATTGTCTAAGTATGGTCTAATATCTCTATATTGGGTCAAAGTTTTGAAGTATGGTCTATAATGGTCATTGACCCGGAGAGGTGGCGCGAAATAAAATAATCGGACCAGGTGTGGCCGGTATCAGCACCTGGTGACCTCCGAAAGGAAATATCTATTTATTGTGGTGAATCAGGGCCATTATTTCCCTCGAGTTTTTTTTTTTACCAAACATGGTGTGTTGGAGGAAATGCGAAGCTTGTCACCGCAAACCGCGGCGTTTTCACTTGCGTCCTGAATCCATCCAGCTTTACGTAAAAACGACCAGGCACATCATCAACATCATCATCATTAGTTTTGTATCAGCCGCGGTTGTGCGAGTGACGAGCCTCTTACGGGCATCTTATTTTCGCTGGTTTTAGCAGTGTTTTTACGCGTACCCCGGGCGCGCGCCGCCGGCAAGTGACAACCCAACACAAGCAGGTTGTTCATCGACGGCGAAGCCGCCCTGTACGACGGCACGATCCTGCGTCGAACCCGCGACTTCAAGAAGCTGCAGGACCGCTCCCAGCTGACCGAAGCGGAGCTCAACGAACGCCGCGTGTTTGCGGTCCACCCCGCCTTCCGCATCATCGCCCTCGCCCACCCGCCCAGCAAGGCCGCGAGCAAGGCGGCCGGCGGCAGGAGCGGCTCCTGGGCGGAGGGAGAAGTGCAGCACTTTTTCGCGTGGCACCGCATGCCCGCCCTGCAGGCGGCCGAACTGCGCCAGATCCTGCTCGACGGCGCGGCGCAGGTGGACGACCTGCAGGCGAGAGCCGCCAGGAAGCAAGCGGCGGCGCCCGTCGTCGACCGGCTGCTGGCCTTCCACTACGATTTGATCCGCGCCGAATCAGACGGATCGGGCCAGGTCTCAGCCATGAGCCTGCGGCAACTGCTTCGGGTCGTTAAAGCCGTCTCCGGTGTGGATACCCTCGACGAGGCTGCTTTGCAGAACGAAGGATCCAGAGACATCGCGGCCCTCACCGAGGGCTGGCTGTCCTCCTTGGAAGGCGCGGTCGACGACGCGTTGCTGATGGATTTGATGCCGGAGTTCACTGCAGACGTCGTGCGGAAGCTGCTGGCCAAGCACGGGATCCACTCGCAGGGGAGCGCGGGCCGGAGCCCGCGGAAGGAGGGGAGGGCGAAAAAAAGCGTCCAGCTGTCAGACGACTCAGTGACCATCGGGTCGTTCACGGCCCCGTTCGTCCCCTTCAGCGAGCCGGAGGACGCGGCCTTGGTGCCGAGCATCACGTTCTACGACAACGACGAGCACGTCCGACTCCTCGAAAAGCTGCTCCGGGACCTGTACACATGCCCTGACGCGATCCTTCTGATCGGAAAGCAGGGGGTCGGGAAAAACAGGTTGATCGACCGTTTGCTGCAGCTCGCGAGGCGGCCTAGGCAATACATCCAGCTGCACAGGGACAGCACCATCGCATCGCTTACAGTCCGACCGGAAGTCGTGAATGGGCGTATCACGTTTGAGGACGCACCGTTGGTGAAGGCGGTGAAGAAGGGGCACGTTCTCGTGGTCGACGAGATCGACAAGGCGCCGCTGGAGGTCGTCGGGATTCTGAAGGGCCTCATCGAGGACCGCGAGCTTCTGCTCTCGGACGGGAGACGCATCACCAGCAGCCAGCGGAGCGAACCCGGCTCCGACGACGTCGTCATCCACCCGGACTTCCGGCTGGTCGCGCTAGCAAACCCGCCCGGGTTCCCTTTTTTGGGAAACGACTTTTTTGCGGCGTGCGGCGACCTGTTCCGCTGCCACCTGATCGAGAACCCAGCGAGGCACTCGAAGTTGGACGTCCTCCGCAGCTACGCACCGACCGTGCCATTATTCGCGCTGGACACGATTCTGGACGCGTTCGAGACCCTCGACAGGCACGTGGCCGAGGGTCTGTTGGCCTATCCGTTCTCCCTCCGGGAGCTGGTGGCGGTGGCGAAGCATGTGGAGCACCACCCGGGCGACGGGCTGCCGGCCGCGCTGAACAACGTGTTCAACTTCGATCTGTTCGACCCCGCCGCGAAGGAGCTGATCCACAGCATCTTCCTGGCGCAGGGCGTTGACCTGACCCTCAACCAGACCAAGCCGCCGCCGCGCCTGCGGCTCGCCCTCGCGCCCGCCTTCCCCCTGCCACCGGCGGTGCCGCTGCACGAGGTCGCCTGCGGCGCCCTCGAAGAGCGAGACGTCGAGTTCCAGATCACCCCGCTGCCCCACACGGCCGCCGGCCCGGTGCTTACGAGGCACTGGGAGTGGGGGTACAGCCCAGGCACCGAGTCCGCCCTCAAGCTCGGGCGGGCGGGTGGGAAGTTCGACGAAGTGCTCTACTCGCTGTCGGTGCCGGCCGGCGCGAAAATCGTGTCCGTCGCCGCCGCGGCGTCCGGGCAGCTGCACGCGCTGGTGGTCCTCGGCACCGGGGTGCCGGCGCTGGTCACGTGGAAGGGGCAGAACTTCCACGTGTCGAACGCGAAGCACCCCACGTCGCTCGACCACGCAGTGTACCAGGTCATCGAGCTTGAATCGTACGCCCGCGCCGCCGGCGGGTTCGACCCGAACTGCGTCGTGCGTGCGGTCGCGAATTCGAGCCTCGTCGCACTCTTCGCACCGGGACCCGGAACCGGCGCGACCCCCAGCAAAGGCACCCTGCTGCTGGTCGACGTCGACGAACGCGTCGGCAAAGGGTTCATCCCGCCGTTGCTGCAGAAGGACGATCCCGAGGCGGGGGAGACATCGTCCGGCTCGCAGAAGGGCTGGGGTCTGTTTTCCGCGTTGTCCCGCGGTGAAGGGGAAGGGGGCGACGGCGGCGAAGCAGTGCGGCTCGACCCCAACGGGTGCGAATTCGGCGTCGTGCTGCTGTGGAACTGCAGGGGCATCAACGCGTACCACGCCGCGCGGGACATGTGGATAGAGCTCAGCGTCGAGGGCGAGACCGTCGGGGGCAGGTTCACCGACGTGCGGGTCGTCGGCGAGACGCTGGTGGCCGTCGTGACGGACAAAGGCGCATTTATGCTCGACCTCGCCTCCGGGCTGGTGCACTGCTGCACAGCCGCGACGGCACCCGCCGGCCCCGAGTGGGTTTCGGCCATCCCGACCGAGGGAAAGTTCCTCGGCAGCTTCACGCCGGAGGAAGGCCCTAGGGCGCACCCCGTGGCCGAAGGCAAAGAGTCCGCCGAGGGCGCGACTGTGTCGCTCTGCGTTGCGGCTTCTTTCCTGAAGGAGCCGCAACGCACGGCGGGCGCCGAAGGCGGTGCGGAAGGCGGCGCCGAAGGCGACGCCGCCCTGTCTCTGCCCCATTCGTTCACTGTCTGCATGAACGGCCGCCCGGTGCCGGAAAACATCGATTTCCCCCGCAGCGCGAACCGCTCGTGTGTGTCGGCGCTGTCCCGTGACGGGAGTCTGTCCGCGGTCCTGCTGCCGGAGAACCACGTCCTCGTGCTGGACACGCGGCTCGACCTGTACAAGGTCCTCCCGCTCAGCAACGCGCTGTCGTCGGCTGCGCCGTCAGCGTCGGCGAAGTTCTTGGCGTTCCTCCCGAACAACTGCATCGCGGTGACCGACAGCCACCGGACCACTGTGAACATCGTCGACGCCTCTCACGAACGGCTGGAGCAGGAGTGGGACCGCTGGGCCCTCGTCTTCGGCGGCGGGCGGAGGAAGGGCAAGGGAAGTGGGGCCGGCGGCGGCGCCGGCGACGACGGCGAGGAGGAGCTCGCCATGCGGTACTCCAACTCGCAAATCCAGCCCGGCGACGTCAAGCACGGGAAGGTCGACCCGGACAACACGCCGCACGTCGGCGGGAACACGTGGGCCGGCGGCACCGGCGGGACCGACACAGCCGGGCTGGGCGGCAGGGTCGGACCGTATCGAATTGATGCGGGGCACCCCGTGCACCAGATCTCCGAGGCCGAAAAACAGGCCGTTCCCGAGCACCTGAAGGAGCGGGCGCGCGCGATGGGGAAGGAGGCGCTGTCGAAGAGGCTCGAGGAGATCCACATGAGCTCGCAGGAAAGCGCGATGTACAACCGGGCGTACGAGAACGTGAAGCGCGAGATCGCGGTCATCGCGACCATGCTCAAGGGGCTCAAGAGCACGGAGGGGGAGCGAACGTGGCTCAAGCACCAGACCGACGGCGTTTGGGACGAGACGAAACTCGTGGAAGGCATCACCGGAGACCGCAACGTCTTCAAAAGAAGGGGCGAGTCCCCCGACACGAAGTCGCTATCTTCCAAGAAGAAGAAGCGTATCGTGTTCACGGTTGACTGCAGCGCTTCCATGTTCAGATTCAACTCGACAGACCATCGGCTTGACCGTATCGTAGAAACCGTCATCATGGTCACCGAGGCCCTGTCTGGAACCACGGACAAAATCGAATACAGCATCATCGGCCACAGCGGTGACAGTCCACACATTCCGTTGGTAGGGTTCGACAGTCCTCCGCAGAACAAAAGCGAGCGGCTGCAGACCGCCCTCAGCATGGTGGCCCATGCTCAGTATTGCTGGTCCGGGGACAACACGTTGGAAAGCATGCGCGAGGCGATTGACATGTGCGCAGAGGCGGATGCGGACCAGCACTTCGTCTTCGTCATCTCCGACGCGAATCTGCAGCGTTACGGGATCACCACCCGCGAGATCGCACGCATCGTGAAGTCGCACCCGAAGGTGCAGGTCTTCTGCATCTTCATCGCATCCTTTGGGCGCGAGGCCGAACGCATCAAGCAAGACTTGCCCTCCGGCCATGGGCACGTCTGCTTCAACTCCGGTGATCTGCCTTCTGTGCTGAAGAAGATCTTCATGGCAACCAACTTGCTGGAGTAGGCACATTGGAGAGGTAAGATTGCTGACGCACGCACATATTTGCGACGTTCTATCGTTCGCGGATTTGTATCCGGGTTTCTGCTCAATGTCGCATTCCGTCAAACGCATTTCTCCATCCGCGAGTGCTGAAGAAAGAGGATCTCGTCTATCGATACACTGTCTGCCAAGGATTTGCACAACGCATCCTCCGCACCTTGGGTGCCAATCGATCATTTTCTCCTTTCCGTTGTTGTTGCACCACGTGATAGATAGCGAGATCCACAGTTGACGGAAGGGTACATCTTGGGGTATCCCTCCGCACCCATCCATTGCATGCGACAGCTTCAATACCACGGATACATGGTGTCAAAAGGTGTCATCAGCATCACATCGCCATCCTCCTCAATTGATATTGTTGAGTCACTACATCCGGTTGGTGCACGGATCTCCCAGGCATAACGTGTCGATGCGGGGCGTCGGCAGTTGTCGTTACAAGACGTGAAATGCTTTGGTTTACTGTTGCGTATCGTTTCCAATGCGAGTGCTCGTAGTGTCCCTCATCATCTCACATGGGCAGGCAGCCCACCCATTCCCCGCCGTCTTCCTTCGCCTTAAAACCTGTCAGCGCTAGCGACGGTTGCCTTGCTTGGAGGGGGTCAGCTGCCGTCTTCCCATACTGGGAAGGTGCCAGTATTTTAGGGTTGCAGCCTCCAGCCTTTTCACCCTGATAGGGAAGGACTTCCGAGCGCGTGTCCAACACTGACATCCCGGCTCCCACCCTTCATATCCTGTCGAACCGCATGAGCCAATCCACCCGGTGTGATAGAGCCGGATTGACCATGACAGCCTGATACAACACAATGTGACAGACCCAGTCAACCGCGACCGACAACGGCCGGCAAGTCGACGCCGGCAAGTCGACGCAGTTATCAGGAGGGGGAGGGTGGACTGGCTCATAACCGCCGCTATCTTCCTGACTTTAACCCCTTTCACTCCGACACTCGCTTCCGTCGAGGCCTACCGCAATCATCTCTCGTTTCTTTTCCCGCCCATCGTTTTCTTTGAAAAGAAGACGGGGCTCCCCTCTGTTGCCGAAGCCAAGAGTCCTGCTACGTATGACCGAAACGGCAGGAATGCAGCAGCCGCTTTCTCTGTCTCTCTCTCTCTCTCTCTAGGCCGAGCACCCCGGTCACCGCGTTTCCGCTGGCAAGTCTCCCGATTCATCCGTCCTCCACCACGTGACCTACAGTTCGACGTGCCTGGGCGCGTCGATGGTCGCCGGGTCTGGGTACGGGTGGAACACACTGCCGGCTCCTGGACCACCTGCTGCGCCCCGCCCGCTTCTTTTAATTGGACCCCCCGGGGCATTCAACGAAATATTGTCTCATGGACAGCCGAAGCAGCTTGAGATACCTTAGGTGTGGTACATACGGTGCACACGGTTTGTTGAAATACCCCACTGCCAGTAGACCTGGGGAGTGCACTCCGGGGAGGGAGGGACAATATGCTGGTTGCTTGCTTGCTCACTGCCGCAATCGCGCTGGCTGGGCTCTGTCAAGAATGTAACATGCAGTGCGGCGAGTGCAGGGCCGACCCGCGCGGGTGCGCGAACTGCACACATTGCGCGGCGTGCTGGCCGCCGAAGCACACGGTGAGCGGGATTTCCAGCGGGGGCTCCATGGCCGTCCTCCACCACGTGGCCTACAGCTCGACGTGCCTGGGCGCGTCGGTGGTCGCCGGGTCTGGGTACGGGTGCAACACACTGCCGGCGGCCGGGACCACCTGCTGCACTCCGCCCGCTTCTTTTAATTGGACGGCGGCCGTGCGGGAGATGGATGCGTACCTGCGCAACCGAAGCACGCACAAGATGATCGATCCCGCCGAAAACCTCGCGGTTAGGCCCGTTTGGCTGTTCAGCGGGACGAAGGACACCGTGGTGTACCAGCCCGTCATGCAAGCCGTGCGCCAGCAGTTCCGCGACTTCTCCGCGGCGCCCGCGAGCGAGTTCAGCATTCCGGCCGAACACGCGTGGATCGTCAACGACACCCGCGCGGAGCCTTGCGCCCACTTGGGCGCGCCCTTCCTCAACAACTGCGAGTACGACATGAGCCGCACCTTGCTCACCCACACTCTGGGGGCCCTCCGCGGCCCTACCCCCGAAGCGATGCTGTCGTCCTTGCAGACCATAGACGCCCGGCCGTACTTCGCCACACACGAGGCCGCAGCGCTTCTCGGCTGTTGCTTTTATGCATACGTCCCTCGGGGCTGTGGTGAAAACGTGACATCCTGCCGCCTGCACGTCCAATACCACGGGTGTCAAGCCGTAGGACCCGCACCCTTCGGAACCCCGATGACGCGTGCTTACGGCACGTTGGAAGGCTTGGCGGAGGCAAACGACATCGTCATCGTCTACCCGCAGGCGCGGAGGACGCTCGCCAACCCCTACGCGTGCTGGGACTGGATCGGGACGGGCGATCCGGACTTCGACACACAGGACGGTGTCCAGCTGTTCACAGTGTCGTCTATCTTGGGCGATCTTGCACACGCCCTTGCACGGCAGCCTCCAGAGAGCTGTCCAGAAGAAGTGCGGTGAAGCGGAGCCAACAACCTTGACGCGCATATGGAAACGCGAAGCGCAGACCGCTCGCTCCCAGCACCAAACCGACACACGTTACAATCTAATCAGGTCGCTACGGTCGGACCTTTTCAGTCAAAAAAATACAAAACGAAGTTTCCCTCCCTCTCGTTCTGTAGCCCCCCCCGTTCACGGTATACACGACCCACTTGTGATGGGGTTCGCATGCCATGTCACATGTTATCAGCATACCATGCGAAATCACTGAAGTGGGTCGTGTACCAAGAGCCTGTTTCAAAACTCCGAAGTACCGGCTGACGCGTGCATTCAATGGCACGCAAGGCAATCGTCGTGTAATACACTGTATACCGTCATATATAGGACGTAGTAGGGGGTATAGATGGGGAAAAAGATGACAATCTACGCTGGATACCAACGTGGTAAGTCCATTGCTAGCACATGTCTAAATACAACAACTCGATTCGCCTGCGTGCACAATGAGACCGTGATCTTCAGGACCCACTCTTCGTGCTCCCCTGCTCATCCCGACTTCTTGACCCCTACAAGCGTCAAATGTAGCAAAAGAAGATTAGCCGAGAACCTGGCACACCGCTTGTCGGATGGTTGCTGTTTCTCCCTCCAACGTTGTTGCTTTCAGCTGCAAGACAGCGGAGCCATATCACCTCTCCTTTCACGTTTACGTGGCTTCGGACATTGCTTTCAGCGTGAATTGTGCCAAGTCCGGAATTTTCTACTCATGACGACAGACACCACGTTGCCACTGGAGAGGGTTCACCCATCGTAGCCTACATCGATCGGCTGAAGAACTCAACGTCTTCGAGCGTGCCCGGCGCCTTTCAGCGGAGCATTCTCAACGCAGCGGGTGGCATGGCATCCGTACTACGTGTAACCGCACACCGCGAGAGTAGGAGAAAGTAGACAGGGAAACTAGAGTTTTCGTTGACCGCACTACCCTGAGCCCAAATCCTGGACGTGGTTTCAGGTGGAAAACTGGCAAATGATCATGATCAGAAGGTCCTACTTGGGCGGTTCAGTTCCTTCCTCACACATTGCATGTGGCTAGAAACAGGTCCCGCTTCGGTCGAAACCGTTTTCCACCTCGGAACCTTCCGAAATCTAGGCCCCCTGGAAAACAGGGGATTAGTTTCTGTTGCAGATTTAGACCGACGGTCTAAATCTGCAAACCGGACTTGGCCGGGGAAAAAAAAAAAAAGTTCAAAAAACGGTGTTCAAAGTAAATATAGGTGGGGGGTGTGGTGTTTAGCAGTGTGCTGAAGGTGCTGGAAGGCTGCTGAGCCTCTGCTGCTGAGACCCAGCCGCTGCCGTTCAATTGCGTTCAGCTGCGGGTCGGCGGCCACTGTGCTTACCGGGCCAAGGTCCTGTTTGACAGTTGAGTATCACACACGAGCCAAGAGTTGCCCACACATGATAAAGGGGGGGCGGAGTTATTTTTGCCCAATTTTTCCGCCGCGCCTTCGGCGCGATGTTGCTAAAAATAACGCTAAAAATGTTGTCGTAAGCACGGCGGTGCACACCAAAACCGTGGACCTATCATCATAAGAATCATAGGAAAATAGGTCCCCAGGTCGCCCCCCTTCAGCTGCCTGACGAGACTGTCTGTTTACGATTTTGACTGTTTTTGGAGCGCGTCCCCCCACAGGGAACCCAGAAGCATTCGGAAAACCCCGAAAAGCTTGATCCAGGCTGGTGTACGTTGAAAAAACGCCCGCAGAAATTACTGACGGGGTGACCATAATTGACCCATGAAGGACCCATGAAGACCCCTCTTTTGCCGAACGAAGTTGTGGAGATGTGTCGGCTCTGCCCCAAGACGCCGTACATCGGCGAAAACGGCACTGAAACACCGCCCAAAACCACCCCATAGTAACGGTCTAAATCTGCAAATCCCGGAAGCCTTCAAACTAATACCCTGCTGGAAAAGGAAAAAAAAAAAAAAAAAAAAAAAAAAAGAGCGGGTTGGCTGCGGGGAGGGGATAGTGTATGGCTGAGGTATCGGCTGGCCCCACAGGAGTTTTGCCGAGCTTGTCAGCGGAGAAGGGGCGGGCGGCGACGGCGACAGCGGGCGGGAAGGGAGACAACGCGGGCACCGAAGGCGGCCAGGCCGGTCAGGCCCCCAGCAGCGAGCACCCGGGGAGCGGCAGGGCAGGAAACTCCGCCAAGACGACTCCGGCGAGCTCGCAACACAACGGGGGCAAGGCCCCGGCTTCAACGGCACCCCAGCAGCAGCAGCAGCAGCTGCAGCAGCAGCTGGACAAACAGGCGGGGAGCCCCCCCGACAACCCCGTGGTGGGCGCGAGTCCACACCCGCAGAACCTGCAGGAAGGCGGTCCCGTCACCGGAGGCGCCCTCTCCAACAAGCAGCCCGCACCCGGACCGAAAAAGGGCAGCAGCAACCTTCCCTCCGTCCAGCAGCAGCAGCAGCAGCAGCAGCAACAACAGCAGCCACAACCGACCGCGACCGCAACCAAGCCCGTGAGCCAGGCGCCGGCGCAAGCACAGGGGCAGGTCGGCAAGCTCGCCCAGGCAACCGCGAACCAGCCTTCCCAGCAGCAGCAGCAGCCGCGGCCAAGTCCGCCGGCCGGGGCTTCGCCGAAGACGTTGCCTTCGCGGCCGGGCGCGGCGTCGCCGGTGGGCGGGGGCGCGCCGGCCGCGGGGCAGGCGTCGGCTTCGTCGAAGCCGCCGCCGCCGATGGCTTCGTCCGCCGGCAACGGGTCGGTCATGTCGCCGCCGCACGCGCCGGCGCCGCAGGCCAACGGGCACCCGAACCCGCCAGGCGCCCTCGGCACCAGCACGCAGCGCAGGGCGTCTCGGTCTCCGGCCGGCACTAGGCGGGGTAGCACCGCTGAGGCCCCCGGCCCCGACAAGGTTGATCTCATCATCCAGAAGCTGCTTGCAGTGCGGTCGAACCGGCAGGGCAAGCAGGTCCTCGTCCTGCTCAAGGAGGACGAGATCAAGCACCTTCAACTGCGGACCCGCGAGATCCTCATGGCGCAGCCCATGCTCCTCGAACTCGACGGTCCCATCAAAGTGTCAGGCGACATCCACGGGCAGTACTACGACCTCCTCCGGCTGTTTGACCGGGGTGGGTTTCCGCCGGAGGCGAACTACCTGTTCCTCGGTGACTACGTCGACCGAGGCAAGCACTCGATGGAGGTGATCTGCCTCCTGTTCTGCTACAAGGTCAAGTACCCGGAGAACTTTTTCTTGCTGCGGGGCAACCACGAGTCGGCGGCCATCAACCGGATGTACGGCTTTTATGACGACTGCAAGCGGCGGTACAACGTCAAGCTCTGGAAAGGGTTCACCGACGTCTTCAACTGCCTGCCCGCGGCCGCGACCATCGGCGAGAAGATCCTTTGCATGCACGGCGGCATTTCCCCCGACCTGCTCGACCTGCGCAACGTCCGCGACCTGACGCGCCCCACCGAGGTTCCCGACCAGGGGCTGCTCTGCGACTTGCTGTGGGCTGACCCGGAGTTCGAAGTCGAGGTTTGCCCCCTAACACATGCAACTTGTCAAAGAACAAAAACAGATCGATGGCAGCGTACTATCCTTTACGTTAGAAGAACAAAACAGGTTTGAAGGAGGTGCGCACAAACAGAGGAAGCGCCAGATCCGCTTTTGGCGTTATTTGTGGATTAGAAGGTCGGTATTTTAAAGTCTCCGGTTGACTGTAGAGGCTTGGGTATGGAGGGGGTTGAGGAAAG
Organism: Diplonema papillatum; assembly: GCA_030068145.1. Lineage (NCBI taxonomy): Eukaryota > Euglenozoa > Diplonemea > Diplonemida > Diplonemidae > Diplonema > Diplonema papillatum. The sequence continues at coordinate 43,960 of JAPJBO010000003.1, read as the reverse complement.
TGAGAGGGTGCCGCTCGTTTCGGGCGATGTGTCACTCCGTTGTGAAACCTTGTGAAGACCCCAAACGCATTTTTAGTACTAACAATCTTGCGGGTTGCCCTTCAGTGTATTGTGCAGGCTAAAAAGACGTAGACAGCAGCGTGGTTTGGTGGTTGATCAGAATTCCTTACCTGAATACACACAGGGTAACTACAAGGGGGAAAACGATCACCCGGCACGCACAAACAAAACGAAGCGCCTGTCTTTTTCGCGTCGACGGCGCGCCTTGGCGGGGGCTAACGGGAACCCAGTTGAATACCAATGGTTACTCCATACTATTATCTATATGACGTGTAGCGAAAACGCTGCGCTGTAGCAAAATTCGTTTTCACCCACAGGGCTGGCATGAGTCGGATCGGGGCGTCTCGTATCTCTTCGGCCAGAACGAGGTAACCAAGTTCTTGAACCTGATGGACATGGACCTCATCATTCGGGCGCACCAAGTATGCCTTTCACTTTTTCAAGTCCTGCGCTTCGAGTCCGTGTCGGCCGCTCCCTCTCCGGAATCGAACCCTAATTCCCCGTTACCCGTTACAGCCACGGTAGTCCACTACACTACCGTCAAAAGCTGATAGGGCAGATGCTCTTGCGGGCTTGCACCGACTTGAAGTCGTGTGCTATCACTCGATTGACCTGTTTCATCCACACACCGCTGCTATTGCTAGCGTTGGTTCTTATCTCGGTCAATTGTATCCACCTCGACCCCGCGGGTTTAAGGCCACGGGGTTGAATCGAGTTGGATTCTTCGGACATCGGCAACTTGGCAGCTGCTGTTTCACGAGGAAACGGGTCTTGCAGTTTACTGAGGGAATAGGAGCAAGACGCACGGCTAGATGAGCACAACCACCTCGAAGAATTCGGGCTGGCTGCTGCGGCTAGTAATATCCCCGTAAAAGGAAACACTCCTGAACCAGCCCGAACCAACAGGATCAAAGAATGTCAGTCACACACCTTCCCGATTTCTTTTTGCCTTGGGTGTCCTTTTGCGAGGCTACCTGCCGTGAGCTGGAAATAAAATAATCGGACGCCCGCGAGTTTTTACGGGTTGGTGCATGATTTGCACCGACCGTGGGGGCCGAACTACCGTAGAAAGTTTCAGGTTAGTGTGAGTTTGATCGAAGTACCATCAAGGCAGCCCTTACAAAGACCAGCCACAGTCAACGCCGCGTGGGTGCAGGCTTTTGATATTAATCATCACGTTTCAAACCCCCCGATTGCGCGTAACCTGGAAGCACCCAGAGGGTGTCGGTGGTACAAATCCATCCGAACTACTGTAGAAGAGCTTCTTATCAGCAACGCGCTTATGTGCGAGAGTCTCCAGGGCGTTTTGCAGGCGAGACCAACGAGTTTGGGAGAGGAGCCGGAGAGTACCTTGCAGGGATTCGCACATGGCGGGGGCATTAGCGCGTGTGCGTATTGGGGGTTTCAACAGTAGTTATCTACTGGTTGGTCGTTGGGGTTGACGTTTTTTTTACCCTAGGGAGCGTTCTGCCCGCTTGTTATTGCAGGTAAGTTTGTTGCATTTGTGTGTGTGGTCCTTTTTATGATGGATTCTGTCTGCGCTCTCTCTCCCTTAAGGTTGCCGCCCGAGGGAACCTGTGGGCCAAAACTCGACGCCGGTCTCTCCGGACTGCACCAGGAGAGGCCTTCGCGGCGGATCACAAAGCACCCGCCCTGCACGAGGCACGCGTCCAAGACCCGTGCACGGCTACCGTAGCACCCTCCATGCTTGCACCTTCCTCGGATGCTACGGTCGGGAAGGGGCTTCAAAGTAGTTGGGAAAACACGTTCCCCTTCCCCGCGTTCTGCGTGTGGGTTACCACCGGGCAACTGCCGCAGCAGCCGCAGATACGTCCTTCGCCCTTGGCTCACTTTCGGGAGGTGTCGCTGCTCACCTACCAGTGTGTTCCTGGTTGTTGCCCTAAAAATTGTTGCATGAGTGTGATTGTCAGGCCTGTTATTCAGTCGAGGTGTCCCGTCGAAGACCCCCCAACGTGCTCTACAGGTCATGGAGCGTGGCTACGAGTTTTTCGCCGATCGGCAGCTTGTTACTCTGTTCTCAGCTCCGAATTACTGCGCGGAGTTCGACAACGACGGTGCCATCATGAACATCGACGAAAACCTGCAGTGCTCCTTTGCGGTACGCCTCTTGTCTTTGTGTTATGAGTCGGCCCACCCCCTGCCGATATACTGCTGATTGACTGCGATGGACAGCTGCCGTTTCAGATTAGTGTGAGTTTGATCAAAGTTACATGTCAAAGAACAGGTGGTCTGCCACAGTCAACGCCGCGTGGGTGTGGGCGTAGATAGTTATTAACCATCACTTCTTGGACTACCCCTGGACGAGGTGTCCTGCTGCCACATGTGGTTAGCATGCAGAGTATCTGCAGCGATAGCCTGCAATCACTTAGTCACTATAGGCGATTCGATGCACTTTCAGGGAGTTTCCGCTTTTCGTATTGTCTGTCGAGAACTGCCAAGAAGAAAGGAAGACATAAGAACACGCCTTTACGACTGATTCCACTAGCGCAAAGGAATGGGAATGTTGAGTTAACAGATGCTTTGTTGGTCCAGTTGGTAGCGTGCTGCACGCAACTTACAAAGGCAAGAGAGTCCCTGCCGGTACTCACGCACTCTTCAGAGAAGAGACACATAATCCAAAAGCATGCGTGTCAGAAGCTCAAAACCCTGGTGAAAGGGACAAGTGGACTGCACTTCGCTTCAGACGTTACCTGCGCACACACGAACGCAAACACTCACACAGATTATACCGGCTATCCTCAAGGGGCCTCGCTCCTTCTTGTAAAATGACCACGGGCCGGCCTCTCCTCCCTCGGCCGATCACCCCAAAGCGGGAAAAAGAGAGAAAAAAAGCAAAAAGAAAAACAAGGAAAGAAAGGGCCCGCATGAAACATTTGCCGCCCTCTCCGGCCCTCTCGCTTCTGCGTCCGTGCCGCAGTTCCTCTCTGGCGACGCTGGAGAGATGATAGCACGGCGCTCGCCGAGGCAGAGCCTGCAACAGAGGCTCGTGGCCCGAAGCGATCCTGGGCGGTGTTGTGTGCCTGCCTAAATGGCAATCAGGGGGGGAAAAGACACTGACGACACCCGCAAATCGTTCGCTTTGCAATAGAGGATCGTGGCCCGAAGCGATCTTGGGCGGGTGTTGTATGCCTGCCGAACTGGTAAACAGGGGGGCGGGAGAAGACACTGACGACGCCCGCAAATCGTTCGCTTTGCAATAGAGGCTCGTGGCCCGAAGCGATCTTGGGCGGGTGTTATATGCCCTGCCTAACTGGTAAACAGGGGGAGAAGACACTGAAAGACGCCCGTAAATAAATCATTCGCTTTGTCTGGCGTAGCTCCTCTTGTGATTCTCGCTAGGCACGCTTCGGAGCGAACCAGCTACTGAATGGTTCGATGGGTCTTTCCTTTTATGTATGACAAGCGCTTTGCCCGGCGCAACTTCTGTTTTGGTTCTAGCTCTTTCCTGAGGGAAGCTTCGGAGAACCAGCTATTGGATGGTTAAGAACGACCCACCGCCCACGAATGTGTTCGTTGTGTCGGTCAGGAGTCTTTTTGGCTAGCCAACGCGAGTAAAAGAGTGAAAGAGCCCCTGCAGAGAAGAGAACGAGTGTTAAAGAACGGAGGTAACACAAGCTACCGAACCGACGGAGACCACCGCAAAAATCATCTTCCTATCCTGATTCCTCAAAACCAGCACCATTAGCAACCACTCCCTCATGCCTATCCCTATAGCTTTGGCACACACAAAGCACGAATGCGCGGCATAGCGCGAAAGGTGATTCAGTGGTAACATGGTCGTGCCCAGTAATACCTTTGCAAAGGGGAACACTTTCTGTGTACGCAGTCCAGGAGATGAAGCCTTCCGACACTCGGGGGGAGGTGTTTCCCTACTGTGCCAGCTTTTCGCCAGAAAGGGGCACATGTCCCCCGTGTTTTCGTCGGGTGCGCAACCCGACAAAACGTTGCTGGAGGGGGCTACAGGCTGTCTGGTTTGTCCAGGCTGGTTGGACTGTCTGGTCTGTCCGGGCTGGTCGGACTGACTGGTCTGGTCAGGCTGTCCACGCTCTGATTTGTCCAGGCTGGTTGGACTGTCTGGTCTGTCCGGGCTGGTCGGACTGACTGGTCTGGTCAGGCTGTCCACGCTCTGATTTGTCCAGGCTGGTTGGACTGTCTGGTCTGTCCAGGCTGTCTGGTCAGTCCGGTCTGGTCAGGCTGTCCACGCTGTCCAGGCTGTCCAGGCTGTCTGGTCTATTGCCAGGATCCTCGCTTTGCGCAAAGCGTTTCCATCAAGCGGCACGCCGAGGAGCGGCAGTCGTGGAGGACCGAGTTGAGTCGTCGCCCCGGTTCTGGAGCGCACCCTGGATTAATGTTGGAAAGGGCTACTTCGACAGATCCTGAGGGCAAACCCCTGGAACACCGAGGCGGCAAAAGACCTTGGCCTTATTTCCGACGGGCCGGGCATGTATGTCGGCTCATTCGATTTTCTTTTTTCTCTGGTGCTGAGGATGTGCGGTGGGGGGACCGAAACATTCTGAAAAACATGGAATGGAACGATTTGTTCCGCATCTCTCCATTGCCGCTCTCGGAGGCCAAAGATTCGTCACCCATGACGGTTAGAAAATCGACCCAAGGTATCAGTGGGGATGCCCGCGTCGACCCTGACACGACGACACCCAGAATGAATCTGTAGGTGCCCCGTCGGAATATAGTGTTAAACCACCCGAACACCCGGGCCACCGAAAAAGGAAGGCACGTTTTCCCCGGGGAACGGGTGACACCGGGATCGTTCCAGATCGACAGCAGGGGACTGGAGTGTCGCGAGTTATAGCGTGCCAGCATTTTTTACTTGCTTGCACCCGGAAGGGTGCCGTGCAAGGCGAATTTTGAGCGCGCGAGCCACCTCCGCAGAAAATAGGTCCAACAAATGGTCCCGGAATTCTTCAGTCCGGAATTCTTTGGGGTTTGTCGGACTCCTCTTTTGGTCTGCAACTATTAATTCCGTACGAACAAACCCGCTTGCGCGCTTCAGACGCACAGCATCACCTGTGCGAAGCCTCGGTGGGAATGACGGAATGCACCGTCCTGTGGGAGCCCGTTGATACACGGGAGGTCCAGCCTCAGGAAGCTAGCGAGTTACAGAGTGTGTGTCCGAGTCACACCTGAAAAACGGGTGTGCTACGACCAAAGCACGGCTTCGTCCTATCCAGGCATAGTTCACCATCTTTCGGATCCCAACACGTGTACTTAAACTCAAGTCCCTTTCCGGTAAATCAGGATCGGGCTGCGGTGCGTCCTCAAGGATTGACACATCTCCCTTTCAGTGCGGCTTGTGGGTTTGACACCCTAAGCCTCGCACACGTGTTAGACTCCTTGGTCCGTCTTTCAAGACGGGTAGTAGAAGATCGCTGTGTCTGACATGAGCCTGCGAGCGTTTAACCACGTCAGACCAGCTGTAAAACCACACCCGAAACGCGGCTGTGACACCCGCTTTTTTAGCTCCAGCTTCTGAAGATGGACTCACCGTGTACGCTACGCGGCTTTGAACGACTTCGTGTTGCTCGGCCTGCGACTGTACCGAGAGTGTCTTCTTAACTCGTTGGGCGACCGAGTCGCGCCGTCTTCTCCGTACTGTGCAGGCCACACCATCGAAAATTGACGCAAAACACGCCGGGCCGCAAGGCTTTCGGCGTGGAGGACAAACAGGAAGGAATGCGGGGGAATAACAAAAAAAAAAGAACGAACAACAGAAGAACTGGAGGGGGGGGTGGGGCAGTAGAAAAAGGCCGTCATTCCTGCTGACGAAGGCGAGCGTCGCCAGCTAGGCAGCAATCAGCTAGGGAGGGGTGGGGTCGTTTCATTCCTTCTGGTATCGCACTCCATCCCACTTCGAAAGACTCTGGCAGAAGGCAACCTTCCTGCCGAATGTGAGACGATGCCAAAATTGGGAGGTTTGTGCAGAAGGACTCTGGCAAAGTACGATGCTGCGCCTGTGGGGTAGACGGTCCATGTCACCAACATGTTTTGTCGGGTTGCGCACCCGACGAAAACACGGGGGGACATGTTACCCTTTCTGGCGAAAAGCTGGCACAGTAGGGAAACACCTCCCCCCGGTGTCGGAAGGCTTCATCTCCTGGGCTGCGCGGAGGCCACGCAGAAAGTGTTCCCCTTTGCAAAGGTATCACTGGGTACGACTATTTTTCCACTGAATTAGGGACCTCCCCAGAGAACGGGATTCTCTGCTCAGGAGAATCCTTGCCGGATGAATTTGCGGCCTCAGAATAAGGGATTCCCAAGGTATAGGGTTTGTATACCCCATATGTATATCATCGTACTCTGCCAGATTCTTTCCGCCCAAATCCCCCCCTCCCCTTTCCCCTCCCCCTTCGCGACAGTCAGGTCGTCGTTTGCTGCTGTAGGTGGTAGCTGCGAGTGCCAGCAGGCATCCCCGCCCTTCCTCTATCGTGCGAAATCAGTCAGCCGAAACCCTCGTTGTTTCAAGCGAACTTTTCTCTCTGGAAAAAAGAAAAAAAAGGAAAATGGTGGAGAAACCGCCCGCACGACGGATTCGGCGCTGGAGGGTGCGAATTGCACGCTCACCCCGCAGTCCCGCTCCATGGGAAGGGGGCGTCCTGGTCTATACGATATGGAAATTGCACGTGATTTCACGTGTTGTGTGGTGTGGGTTCGCATGCTTGTACCTGTATTCACATGCGATCACATGCTGCATGTAAAACCCATAGAAAAATGGTCGTGTATAGGCCGAGAATCGCCGGTCTGACAGTTCCTGGGTCGCGTGTTTCCTGTACATGACAGACACCGTCACAGTAAAGCGACTGCACATGTGGAGTCAACCGTACCCGATTCCTGGCATGGCGGCATCCGCAGAAAGTGAGTGTGCCTTGAGACGCTCTCTCGTGGTTGAAAGCCCAGCCGCCCACACCCAGCACCCTGCGGATTCGTTTTCCTTCGCTCTCCAGAACGAACACACCGTCAATAGCGACATCCGTACAAAGAAGTACGGTTAATGTTTCCTCGCAGCGTGCCTCCCTGGGGCACGTTTGCAATCCGGATCGTCCAAGCAACCCACCCGTCGACAAGTCTTTTCTTTCTTCTTTTTTTGAAAGTATGCTAATCCTGCAGGGAATAGTTGGCTCGACCTCTTGAGTTTGTGCAAACCAGGTGCCGGGAGAACTTAACATATCGTAACGCAGGACCGACCCCTTTGGTAAGAAAAAGCGAAGAATGAAAGTGAAAGCGTACACCAAATATACAACCCGTAACCATGTAGCTCTTTCTTGCTCTAAGAGAACCCATTTTAAAAACGGTCACACGGAGACCCTAAACCCTTGGAATTTCAAGCGAACTTTAACTCTAATAAAAGCACCGTCTGTCTTGTCGAGAGCTGCGACTCAGCTATTCCTTGTTTTTGGCGCGGGAAAACAGAGCATCCAGCACAGACCGACATGAGTTTCCGGTGCTGAGCGCGCGCCGACACAAGAGGGGGGAAATCTGAAAGACCTTTTCTTGGACCACTTGGCTACCCCGTCTCCGATCCCGTCCGAGGAGTTGTCCAGCCTCGGATGATAACTCGATCCCTTTTGTGTGCCTCCAGCTTCTCGTAGAGGAAAGGCTGCGCGATGTGAAAAGCGCGAGGCAAGAAAGAAGCGAAATAAAATATAGTCGTGTCTCGCTCACGGGCAGCGTATGGATGGAGTTGCAAAGGGCTGTTGAAGGACATGCCGCTCCAGTGTTCAGAGACCTTAGGCTGCGTGGGAAGCTCGTGACGAGAGGCGACCTACCATTCAAAAACCACCAGGCTCGGAGTCGTTTGTCGAGGTTTGCGGTTCAGAATGTCACATTTTCTCTGTTTTCTTTGCATCCCGGCGCCTGAACGTTGTCGCCCCCCAGTATTCTGGTTGGAAGCAACACTTGCGGCACCTTCGTGGCCTCTTCACACACGATACCCAGGTATCCCCCATGCTTCGGATTAAGACCTTCTCCCATCCCCCCCATTCCCTACTTTGCGTACAATTTGCCTACTTCTTCCGCTGCTGGCAACAAGCAACAAGAAGAAGACGAACCGACGAAGAAGAAGGTGGAAGAAAAAGAGTGCTATACGACCTGCGCAGAGGGGCAACAGCCAGCAGCATTGCATTTTGCTGGATGGCCACCGCTCCCCCGAGTGAAAGGAGCGTCCTCGGCTGCGCAGAGAAAGAAGACAAAGTAAACCGACTGAAAGGCATCCGAAAAGAAGGGTATCGACAGCTGGTCCTGGGGACGACAGAGCACTGAAGATAGTGCAACGCGAGTTGCGTGCACTATCACTCGATTGACTTGTTGCCACCCACACCCGCTTTTACTAGGGTTGGGATGGTATCCTATCTCAACACCGCAGGTTGAAGGTTAGGCTAGGCCAATGGCGAAGTGTAGGTGGTTGACTCCCTGACCTGAATGCGAAACCGGTGTAGTATAGCAAGCGCGCAGTCGATTGACCGACACAAACGAAGTGCGTCTTTTCACCTTTGTGGCATTGTCTGCATGCCAGCAGAAGTACTGTCGCGGCATTGCTACCGCGTGTAGCTGCTTGCTTGTAGCCTATCCTGCCCTGTGTGAAAGAAGCATTACACTTGCGCGTAAGCCGTACCGCATGTGCGTACGGTGTGATACTGTGCACTAGAAGAAACTTCTGGTCGCTATGAGTGAGCCTAGCTGCCGTAGTGCACGCCGGACTCACAGTCAGACTGAAACCCGATGCCGCTGCGAAAACACGTAACCGCAGCAACCGCCTCACGTTTTCGTACTACTGACACCGAGCGGCCTTTTTTTGCCAGCTCTCGGTTCGTTTCCGTGTCGCCAGCCCTGCTTACCCGTAAGTGGCATGCGCAGCAGATTCGTCGTGTCCCCTTCTTCTGCGCCCCTTCTTCTCCTCTCCGTCTGCCTCTTCACTGTCGTCTCCCGCTGGCGCAGAGCCAGGAGCCCGCAAGGGGTTGTCGCTCGCTGTCCGCAGCGCAGCGGGGAACGAGGCGTTCCGGTCGTCGTATCGCTCTTCGGACGTGTTTCCAACGGATTCCCCCTGAAGCTCGGTGGATTTGTCGCAATCGTTTGATCGCGGCTTGACGACAGCCGGGCTCCCTTCGCCACCGTCTCGTGCTAACAGCCCCGGGCAGTGCCCACGCGCCTCCGAAACGATGGATCCGTCCTCTCCGTCCGTCGCTTCACTGTCGCCTCCCGTTTGCGATGGGCCAGGTGTCCGCAAGGGGTCGTCGCTCGCTGTGCGCAGCACAGTGGGGAACGAGAGAGAGAGGCGTTCCGGCTCGTCTTTTCGCTCTTACGACGAATCTGCCGACACCATTTGCGCACTTAGCCACGGTTAAGAAGACGAACGAAAACCTAGACACAAATATAGCTCAAAGCATCTGCAGAATATCACGAAAAAAGCCTCCGGGCAAAACCCCCGTTTTCACACTTCTTCCGGGTGCTGACGAGGCCGCGCGGCTGTCGCAGCCGAGTCTTTCAGAGTCCGTTTCCATGGACTGCTCCCTTCTCCAACCCTCCCGCCGTCTCCCCCCCATTCCTCCGCGCCTCCCATCCATCCTCAGGGCGCGTGTGCGTGAAGCCCCTCAACCGAGGGGCTCCGACCGTTCGGCGGTTGTAAAAAAACACAGAACGAAAAGCAGAAATCAGAGGCCAGCGTGAAACAGCCACCCGCCCCCTCTTCCCCCGTCCCCCACCCTTACGTCAGCGTTGTGGTGATAACGCGTATCAACCACATCGTGATATGTAGCCCGTATCACGTCATCCCATGTACGGTAATGCCCCTCCTTTCCGTATCACGTATCACAGACTCCGCGGGAAACTTGTGATACGTGATGTGTGTATCAGGTATGTGATCTGCTCATCACACATCAAAACATGTCAACCTCCACTCGCCCCGTGCGCGCTGGCCGGCCCAGGTTGCATGCCCCACTCCCCCCTCTGCCTAAACATTAAACTAAGATTTTCCCCCTCTGGAGTCGTACTTGTACGTAGCCAGAAGGCCCTCAAACTCGTTTAATGCGTCAGTGTAGTGCGCGTGCAGCCTAGGGCATTTAGGAGCATCACAGACCTGCTATTGGCTCGCTCTTCCGCGCGCTACAAGTCGCGCGCAGTCCCCTTAAGGAGTAGTGCGTCTCGGGTAAGCAGCAAGCCGCCGATGCCAAAAGACACCCCCCTACAACGACACGCCCACCTGTTTAAGGGTCGAGATCTCGTTCGTTATCGGAATCAACCTGACAAATCACTTCACCAACCAGGAGCGGCCATGCACCACCACACACTTCATCGAGAATACTTGTTGTCCGACATACATGGGCTTACTCGCGCTGCGGACTTCCCAACCGCTACCCGAAGAAGCTGCAGCTTGGCAGCATGCAAGAAACACGCAGAAACGATTTTCTTCAGCTCGTCCATGAGCTGCATTGCCTGTATCTCCGACAGGCTGTCCCACTTTGACGGGTCGTAGAGGACGTCTTCCACCCTCGTCCTGCTCTGCTCTGCCGGGGGGTTCACCTCTTCTTCATCCCCCTCGCTCTCATCGAAACCCAGATGCGGGGGCTTCAGGTCTTTGGGACCGTCCTGGCCTCCTCTTGGTGTCTGTTGACCACCTTCAGGGGCCAGGGAAGGGAACAGCTGCGCAGTTTTGCTGGCTTTTCTTGCGTATCCCCCTCCTTCCCTCCGAACGACAGATAACTTGAAGTCGGAGCAAAATCGCACACGCGGGGAAGGCAGCGAGCAATCGGCATCACGCAAGAAAAATTGTCTGGATTCGTGAAAGGGTACTATAGCGTCCAGGTTTGACCGAGAAGCCCCCTCCTTCCAAGAGCCGTTTTGCTTCGTAATTTTTGCACCTCACAATTTTTCCGGGGGGCTTTCACCATGTCACAGGCGCGACTCCCCCCCCCTGAAAGTTAGTGCCGGCACTGCACCCCCGCCCCCCCCCCTCTTGTCCGTTCGGGGGGGTTTGGGTCAAAAGCTTATTCTTCGCGGCATGAGTTCTGGCTGTAGCAAGCTGTGTACCCGCCTGGCAAACTAAGACTCACAACGCTGTCATGTCTGCAGACGCTGTGGTTCCGTTGCGCTGATGATGATCCGTGGCTTAAAGGACCGAACCACGGTGCAGATAGAACAGTGGGTGTTGAACACCGCCATTCTGAGCACGTTTTCGCCCCCGGTTGATAGCGGGTTAAGGGTCATAGCAAGGAACCCCCTTCGCGGGTTGAAAGTATTGGGGTCCTTCAGGCCTACCCCACCCTGAGGTGAAAAGCGGTCTTGCCCGTCTTGCCGATCGCAAAAGTCTGCCCGCACGCGCATGCACTGCGCTACTCTATCCGTATCGGGAAATGAAAAGTGAACCTTACACCTGATTGGACACCAGGTGCCACGTTGTTTACGCGACCGACGAACCGACAGTCCTCCTTAAGGACCTCTGGCGAGGAGCTGGCTCTGGGTTGAAGAGCTTCCTACGGCAACTATGCTAACAAAAAACGCGGCGAGAAAATCCGAAAAAGAAAGATCAGAAGGTTCCAACCTCAAGGCTCGTCTTGGGTCGGGTGCGTTACGCCTTCTTACGAAGAAGACGTGATGCTAGCATCAAACAGACCTGGAAGGCAAAAAGAGTACTGCCTGTCCAGCAAGCTGATGCTGCGACCCTGTTTATCATCCTCCAATTCTTTCAAGCAACTGTGCTCAAGCCACCACAAAAAAAGGTAACTCAAAACGCAAAGCAGAATCAGGAACCAACCCAGAAAGCCGCCCCCCTTCCCCCCGTACTCTACTTCCCTTACGGTCTCCCCTGCACTGTTGTTTCTCTCAGGAAGAGTGCCAACGCTACTCTTTCTATAATGTAGTCTATTCATGATAACCAACTACATATAAAAGGTGTCACGGGATAAGCCGGCAGCCGCTGCTTAACGGCAGTGCATGCTGATCCGTGTGGTCCGTGTACTTAAAAAGTCCCCAGTGCTTAACGGCTTTGTCACGTGGGCGGCCCTGAGATTACCCCTTCATAGCCATACTTCAACTCTCTTGTCCACCTTGTGTTCTACTTCTTTCTTTTGCTCTTCTTCATGTTCATTTTCTTCTCTCTTCTCTCCGTTTTTCATTTCACCCCTTTGTTATTACTCATCTATTCTTTAACTTCCAGCCCCCACCCTTTTCATTTTTTCTCTCCCAGTTTTCACCTTTCTTGCTCTTTTTTTTCTTCTTTGTTTGCCTTCATTTCCTTGGTCCCGCTTTCATTTCTTTTTTAGCCTTACATTTTATTATCTTCTCCTGAATACGCACAGGCGCTACCATGTTCCAATGGGGGTGGCCTATGCCGGTTCACCCCTATTCCCTTGATTGCCCGCTGCTGTCCACTACTCTCGAAGGTGAAGAAAAGAGTAAGCGCAAAAGCGTTTCGAAAGGTAGGCACCCGAGGGGCTCAAGCAAACTGTTACCATCGATTCTTTGCATCGCAACCCCAAGCTATCACGGTCGGCAAGATAAGACACCGGACGAAATTGGTGAGGCAACCATACACACAAAGCGAAGTTGAACTCTACAAAAGCGCACGGGCAACAACGAATCCCAGGCAAAATTTGTGGGGGTTTTATCCAAACTTCTCGTACTTCGCTGGATCTCTGCAATGCAATCTACCGTCTCAGCATAGTTTATCGCCCCCTTGCTATCCCGAGAAAACATTGTGTACCCTCGCTTACTGACCTACCCTTGCCCCTGATTTCAAGTCCAGTGTCCTGAGAGAGGCGTCACGACATTCCATGACAGAAGCTGCAGTAAAAGCTGGAGTTAAAAAAGCGGGTGTCACACCCGCTTTTCGGGTGTGGATTTACACGCGTTTTGGTACCCGCTTTTCGGGTGTGACTCGGGCACACCCTCTTTAACTCCAGCTTCTGAGGCTGAACCTTACTGTGGACGGCCAGTGGACACGGCCGGACCCCTCAACCCCCCATCTCCAGAATGGCAAAGGGTTAAACCAAAAAGAACAATCTACGCACGAGAATCTGAAATGCAATGCAATGCAATGCAATGCAATGCAATGCAATGCAATGCAATGCAATGCAATGCAATGCAATGCAATGCAATGCAATTTACATCTCTCTCTCTTTCATTTACGGGGGTCTCCGTTTGTTTTCCATCCTCAGAAGTGAGGAGACAGGAAGCTTCCCGGAGAGATGGCCCCGCGATTTAACTCGTCTCTCTCTCTCTCGTGGTTCTGCATTGCGTAACTGCAAGATCAGCGAACGGGGTGCGAAGAGAAGAGTATCCATGGCAAATTCGTCATTGCCGTTTCCAGGGCTACCATCTTTTTGTGATAACCAGTCCTGCCTCCTTAGAGAGCATACTTGTTACAGCTAAAAGGAACGTTGACAGCAGTTTACCTGAACGCGTGCAGGTCGAATCGCACAAACAAAACCTTGGCACCGCTATTTATTCAGGGTCGCAGAACTGGGGGGGCAGCAATTGCCTGCGTCATGCAGTATCTTGGAAGCTGCATGGAACTCGGGATGCTTAGTTACCCAGCGTTTACCCCAAGCACTGCCTAAGTACTAGGCACATCTGAAGCCGAAACTTGGCGAAAACACTCAGGTTTCCGCGCACAAACGAAGCTTTCTCCGCAGTGTAGTCAGCCGAAACTCAAAGTGCACAGACAAACGTGCACATGTCAACACCGCCCAACCGATGGAGATCACCGCAAACCTTACTTTTCCCCATCTGTTGAATTCCCCCCTGTCAACCGGCTTCTTCAAGCATCTAAAAGTAGTTGTCTGCCAACCACTAAAAACTGATTACTTATCCAGACAGATGTGTGGCAGACGGAAGCAGGAAGGACTGGACATCGCTTTCTTCAAGCACCGAACAACAGTCACTTTCAAGGGCAACTCTTCGGAGCATATTCTGGTTCAAGCTACTCTGAAAGATAGCCAGCCTGTCCCCAGCCCGGTTCAACATTTCTGCGAATCCGGACAGAAAACAAAGCAAACGGCGTCGTCCGCAAGTCGTTTTTAGTAGTTGGGGTGTGTCCGGTCCTGCTTTATGACAACCAGCTGCCGCAGATACACGACCGCGGGTTCTACTTATTGCCAACGCATGTGGGTGTCTTTTGGAGGTGCACGGGAAAACAGGGGGTCACGTTTTCTTGCGTAGGGCCGTACCGTTAACCGCAACAGGCATTGCGAATAAAAGAGAGGAAATGCAATAGTCTCAAACGAAGTTCTAATCCTTTGAAAATGAGGTAAGGCACCTCCAGTCCCGGTGGATCCTGAGCCTCAGTTGAGGCAACAAAAGGCGATCCAAATCAAGACCAAACACTCCAGCAAGGCTCGGCCTCAAAGTGAAGCCAAATCCATACTCCGTTTTTGGTCCCAACCCGAGCCAGGCTAAAGCCAGACGGTCCAAGTCAGGCTGTCTGGCTTTGGTCCGCCAGAATGTTGACTGCTGTCACTGAGTCAGCACGACTTTGGTTCGATCAGACTTGAGTCTGGTCTTTGTTTTGGCACAAATCATGCGGCCTTCGAGTCACGATGGCAGTTCGATTGCTGCCAAGTATGTAAATACCAACTTGCGACTGTCCAGCCTTTTCATTTCGGAAATAAAAGTTTCCCATTCAAAAAAAAGGAGTCAAGGAAGACACAAGCGGGGCGCAGAAAGACGAAGCTCCGACTTAGGAAAACAAGAGAGAGGAGAGAGAAAAGAAGAAGAAAAGAAGTACACAAAAAAAAAGACCAAGCAGTTCATCCGTCGCCTTCTTTCGTCAGAAGAATACCTCGCCTCCTTTCGTGCCTTCTCTCTGAACCGCATATCCGCAGGTGCTCTGAGGAAAGCTCAGAGTGAACAGAAGCCCCCGCGCCGGCTGCAAGTCTCTAGCGACGACAATGTGCACAATGCTCTGGCAAGCGAAACATACTGTGAGAAAACGTCGATTCGTCGGCAAAAAGCAACAAAGACATATCCACACGCACACGGGGGTAGCACTCGTCAGCACTGCAGAATGCTTGGCGACAAGTGATTCGCGCCACTTCCCCGTGCGAGCGAGTTTGAGAGGAGTCGCAGGACCCAAAAGCAGCGTGTCGGGAACTCAAAGCCGACTGGTGAAAGTGACAAGTGAGCTATACTTCGATTCAACCGTTACCCACCGAAAGCCCCACACTTAAACACACGCACATGCACGGTTACTGCCACAGATAAGATAAGCACACCATACAATACCTTATAGGAACCCTTTCGACCTTGAAACCCTGGATCCTCAAGCGAACATTTCACTCTAAAAATACACTGTACATACAGACAAGTGCAAGTGACAGAAGCAAGCCCCACCCAACCGACAGTGATTACCGCAACCGCTTCTACCCGTCCCTCGACATCCCACCCTCTACCGGAGGCCCAGCACCACAAGCATCTCGAACTTCGAAGCAGCCCAGAAAATTACCCGAAGGCAGTCAAACAACTCCAACATACCAACGAAAGCCACCCCGGGCAGGATTTCGAAGCTTAGTTATTGCAGTCTCGAACTGGAACGCGCAACGCAGACTCAGCCGCCCGAAAGCCGAATCCCCAGCCTGTTTGCTCTCGTTGGAGGGGCGGGGAGAGGTGAAACCGAAGAAGAAAGAAGAAGAAAAACACAGCTTGCAAAGCTTGAGTCGGAGACAGCACAGTGCTACCGCCGAACACGTGAAGCTTGGCTCGTGAGTAGCAGGCTTTCCCTGGTTAAGGGGGGTCGAATAACAAACACCTGTGTATTTCGATTTGTCGAATACTAAAAAAAGTTCCGGGTAGCCGAACCGTAGCAGGATCAGATAGTGGTAGTGTTTTTAGACAACCAGGCGTGTGTCAAATAACTGTTATTTTTCGACCCCCCCAGGCATCTTGTTAAGAACCATCCATCCATCCATCAGCCGGCTGACCCCCCCCCCCCCCCAGGGTGCGCACTAAGGGACGTTGCCCCCGTTGCACGTTGCACCCCCCTTTTTGGGGGGGGGGTCGTTTTGGGGGCTGTTTTTGGGGTGTTTCCCAGACCCCCCGGTGCCGAGTGGGTACTCCGTTTCCTCCAGATGAATCCGTTCTCCTCGTTTGCGAAATCGAAACCCACTTTTGCGGAAAAAATGGTCAATCCCCACCAAAATGTTTTCCTGCACTTTTTTGGCAGGGAAATGTACTTAGCAACTTTTGAGCAAAGTCAGTTTCCCCGAAAACCAAGAATCCTGCAGTGCACTCAAAAAGCAGCCAAAATCTGGAAAATTGGCCCAAAAAGTGAAAATTCGAGCAAATTTGGCCGATTTACCATGTGCTTTCCCCAAAATGCCAATACCCCCCAAAAGCTGTTTTTCAGGCAAATCCGCTGGGAAACGTACTCAGAGAGTTTCGAAACAACGGCACCAAGAAAACCACGAAAGGGCAGATTTTCCCGGTTTCAGCCTGTGTTTTGCACGTCAAATTTCAGGCCTCACAGACGAACCGAGGACGGAGTGGAAAGATCCATCGCGAAAGTGCGCGTTTAAGGGGGTCCGCGGAAAAAAAGGGTGGGGGGGTCCCCGGCCACCAGGTGCACCAAACAGGGTTTGCGGTGTTGAGCACATACCCATTCCAAGCACGTTCTTGCAAACCCCCCCCTAGGGCAGTGATGTTATCAAACGTTTGCAAACGCACGTTTGACAAGAATTATCAAACGCAAACGTTTGACAAACGTGCAAACGTGACGTTTGCCAATCGATGGACCAGGTCTGTACACAGTACACGACCCTTGATAGCACTTGTCCACGTGGCTGCAGGTGGACACGACGAAAATAAGGGAACAAGACATCCTTCTGGTTCTCCTTGGGCGTGCACAGGGAGATACAGGGAGATGCTAGCCTTCAGCAAGTGTTCCCTCCCACTTTCTGGGGCCCCGGGCATGAAGATCTTGCCTTTGTGGCTCGAGTGTTCGCAAGCCGACCCCACACTCGGATTTCCACTGCAGGCGCAGCCAGCGCCTCACTCACGTTTGATACACGTTTGACATGAATTTTGCAAACGCAAACGTTTGTCAAACGTTCAAACGTTCAACGTTTGCCATGATCACTGCCCTAGGGGGGGTCAAAAGCTGTCAAAATAGGTCATTTTTTTGGGAACCACTTAGGGGCTCCTAAAAGGCAATACAATTTGGTAAACCGCCCCAGAACCGTATAGAAATGCCTAAAACATGCTTTTTGGCTGCTGAAGTGCCCCGAAAAGGCCTTTTTACGAGTGCCCAATTTTTGGACTCAGGGTGGACACCGTTTGGTACCGGTGTTCTTCTTTTAAGGTGACAACCCCAAAAATAGTGACAGCATGAACCGAAGAAGGAAAACAACACTGCCCAAACCTATGTATTTTTACTCAAAAGACTTTCCTGAGAGTTGGGGATGGTGGGGCTTCGTAGGAGGCATTGACAAGCGACTCAATGAGGTACGGCTTCGTAACGTGCCGCCCCCTCGAGTCCTTGACGTCAGCGCCAGCTTTCGTAGTGGCCTGTGTCGTGTAGCGTGCTACCGCAAGCTGCAGATACCCTGCCCTGAGCTGCTATGTCGTGGCAGTCCTATAAATCCACCGCCGAACCTTTTCGTTCAAGTCCAGTTTTCTATTTTTGTTCAAGCTCAACGTGCGTTGGGGTTAGGTACCAGAGATACACCCCGGTGACCAGTATTGTCTTCCGTGCGTGTGCAATGCGACCCTTTCGGGGTGGTGTACGAAAGGCGAACTTGAATAAAAGACACTGTCGCGTGCATCCCTTCAACAAAAACGTTGGGATCTGGAAAATCCCACTACGGATGAGAGCATCTCATTGTTTTTCTCGGAAAGACATCGAACTTTGTGAATATCGCTCCAGCAGAAGTTCGGGGAAGAGCTGCTGCCTGCGGTGTCAACAACACCTCAGCTTGCGCAAGACTCAGAGAGCCTTTTGGGACGTTGTTAACCATCCAGACGAGCAACGTTCATAGCTGCCTTCCTCCTGGGTGTCGTTTGCCCTTTTGTTGCTTCCATTTGTGGCTGCCTGCACGTGATTGTAGCCTCATCTTTGCATGGTATGAACAGTGAAGCACACACACAGGCTGCTAGCCGGTACCAAACGGTGTCCACCCTAAAACCATCAACTAATACACCCCCCCCTGGGCCATTTTCCATGAAACTTCCCCCAAAAACACGTTTCCGGGCATTTCTGAGGCGGGTTGCATGTTTTTTTAGCCTTAAACTGCCGTTAAGTCTACAGGCTGAAAATGTCACCATTTTGACGCAAAAAAAGACCTTTTGACCCCCCCTAGGGCTAAGTTGGATGGAAACGCCGTTTCTTTTAGTTTTTTCGAAATATGGAAACGGAAACGGAAACGGAAACGGAAACGTTTCCGTTTCTTTTAAAAGAAACGCCGGAAGGTCATGCTGAGGGGTCCTATAGGATACCACTTCGCGGGTCCTTCTGTGTGTCCGTCAGGTGTCCGTTTCCAGCCAAATTTTGGCTTTCCTTTCAGAGGGCGGGATCACCTTCTTCTTTTGATCTACTAGCGGGCACTTCTCTTCCTCCGTCTTCTGGCGGGCTCTCTGACTCTTCAGGGCCCTTCCTGGGCTGTTCTTCGACTTGGCTCGGCCCCTTCTTGTGTGTCGTCGCGGTCTCGTTTGTGCAGAGCAGTCGCTGATGCTCACCGCTTTCTTTCATCGGCGATCTGACACGAGCAAATAGGTAACCACAAGCTAATGATGCAGAATGTCGTCACATGCGGATGCTGAGGTTTTCTGACACCAGATTCCACTCTTCTGTGCCTACCACTTCGTCCTCTGCTGCTTCCAACCCACGTTCTCATGTTTACTTGTATCGGCAGCCGTGCCGAGTGGGGCTTTTTGAATCTGCCGTCCTCTTCTGCATTGTCGGTGGGGTTCTTCCTGCCGTCGCTGTCTATGCTCCGACAACACCGCCCGATGGTGCCCCTTCCGGTGACGGTTGCCACCCGTCGTCGTATGCAAGGTGCACTGTGGCAAGCGATGTTTAGCGCACACGTTACTGCGTGGCCATCGCTTTTCTGGCGGGTTCAACATTGCCCCGGCATACGTGTGCCCTTCTCACCTCCTGATGCTGATTGCACTCCCTCTTTGTCTTACGCCGCCGAAAAACCCCGGTCTTGTAGCCTGTGGCGCGGCGGTGCTCCCGCTGTCCTGAACGACCGTATCTGTATAGCCTATTATTGGAAGCGGATGTGCTTTCCCGATCGTCTTCAGCGCGTTGGCCAACGGCCTCGCATAACAGAGCATCGTCGCTACAACAGCCATTGGTATAAAGAGCTGCAGACCTCAAAGTCATCACAACCGGATGCGTGTGGTTGCGTCTGCTCCACGCGGTCGCAACTCTTATGCTTCTTTCCTCCCTCTTTTTCGGAGCCACCTTGTCCATGGTTTCCCACTGGATTGCGGGGTCCGCCGTTCGGACACACATTTCCGGTCGGACCTTCAGCCAGTATACTAGTGGCATACCAGCCGTTTCTTTTGAAAAGAAACGGCGTTTCCATCCACCGCCAAAAAGAAGGAAACGGAAACGGAAACGGAAACGGAAACGTTTCCAACGTTTCCATCCTACATAGCCCTAGGGGGGGGCAAACTCTGAAAACTGCGCCACTTAGCCTTTTTCTGGCGTTATAGTGCTTTTTAGGCCAATCTTTGAAAACCAACACCCTTTTTTCAGCACATGATGACTTTGTGGGGGGTGTTTGGCAGTCTGCAGTGCATAATAGTGCCTTCTTGAGCCTTTTTGAGGCATTTTCAGCCCCTTATAGGCCTCGGTCGCTCGGCGGGTCACAAGCTCCCTGTGCAGCACCTGTGGTTCTGATCTTGTCGAAAACACCCCAATCTGGATCCAAAATCCACAGCAATGCCCTCACCGGTGACTGGCGGGTGCCAAAAGTTGGTAAAACAGGCCAAAACCTCCAGTTTTATGGCCAGATTCACTAAATAGCCGGCCAGATGCACTGAATAGCTGGTGGGATTCACTAAATAGCTGGTCGGATTCACTAAATAGCTGGTCATATTCGCTAAATAGCCGGTCGGATTCACTAAATAGCTGGTCAGAATCACTACATAGATGGTCAGACTTACTGAACTTCCAGAAAAAAGACAGGATTTCCGCTTTACCACCCTGAAATGCAGATATACAGATGAAATGCCACAAACAATGAACCGGTGTCTGAAGTGCGGTCATTTACCACCAGACAGGTGAAGGGTGCAAGAGCTGGGGTAAACGGGATAGGAGGGATGGACGTACACTCGGGTGCGTAAGGCGAACCCGCGACACATCGCACACCTCCGCAGCCGATTGCGACCGACGACTTTGTCAGCCCATCGAGCTGCCCAACGCGGCCAGTCCTGACACAGTCAAGTGATCCCTCAGACACTGTGCAAACACGAGTGCCCAGCACACACACACTTAGTCATACCTGGTAGCTTCAGGAACCGAGGAGCATGGCCAGGAGGGCAGGCAAGTGGTCAGGAGTGCAGAACCGCGGTCAGGAGCGGTGTTCAGAAGTACTGGACCGTGGTCAGAAGCGCAGGAATAAGTGCAGAACTGCAGGAACAGGGTGCTGTCTGAAACGAGCAGCTATTTAGTAAGTGGTGCACCCCAAAAACATGAAATTTGCGTTTCACCTCTCTTTTAAGCCTCCTCAGTCGAAAACTAGGCCGGGAAATGAATTTCTTGTCCCCAGAGGACCCTTTAGGGGCCCCAGGCATGGGTGCATGCTGCCGGCTTAACTCAGTTTCATTTTTGTCGAAAAAGGTTTGCCCCCCCCCCCCCCCCAGGCCAGGAATCACGCCGACAGCGTCAGATTCATTGACGACTTCCTGACCTGGGGTGTTCGACCACCGCCGGAAGATATCTACGGCATGGAGTATGGTGAAACGTCGAAAGGTGTCGACGACGTAGTCTTTTTGGGGATGCGGATCCGGATGGAGAGGAATGACAAGACGGACTTCATTCGGATGTCTGTCCTGGACAAGGGTGAGGAATTCCCCTGGAATCCGATAAAGTACACCCACGTCGAATCCACGGTACCACGAAACACCGGAACCTCGATCTTCAAAGGCGCACTGATCCGAGCAGCGCGCATCTGCAACAACATGCCAGATCTGAAGGTCGAGGTCATGAAGGTGTACTACAGACTTCGGAACCGAGGATTCTCTGGACGGGAACTCCGGCGCACGTTCGACACGTTCGTGGCACAAACGTACGGAAAGTACGAATTAGATGCGCGAGTGCTGTCACGGTTTTACCACTTCGTCGGAAAGGCCTATGACGAAGGTCGCCCGACCAACGAGGAAAAACCGTACATCAGCATCCGCACGCCGCAACCGCCCGACGGCTCACCGAAACATCCACCCGGGAGAACCTCGCCGCAGTCTACGTCGCCGCACAAATCCGAACCCACCAGCACTACGCACCCTGCGACGAAACCAACAAACCCACCTGGACGCAACGGCATAACGAACATTCGCAACTCATGTTTCTTCGCCGCCAGCGTGCAGTTCCTGGCGCGAAGGACGTCCTTCCGACTACAACTCGCAAACCTAACGCACCTGGACACCAACCAGCAGATGGTGCAGAGGCTGTTCACGGATTTCGACGCAGGCCAAAACATCCACGGTACAATGGCCACACTCCGGAGCCTCGTGTTCAACACGACGGCAGACGACTCCGCGCATCGGGACGTGCACGAACTGCTGACGTGGATACGCTCCTGCGTGACGGGCGACGACGACGACCAAGCTACGGTGACATACTCCCGTTTGACAACGTGCACAATATGCAAAGAGTCTTCACGAGCATCGCCGGCGTCAGAACCGTTCCTGATGCTTGAACTCAAAAACAGGGAGAAGCCCTACACCGAGTCAGTTGAGGATCTGATAAAGAAAGTGCAAAACAAGAGAGCAACCAAAGTGGACGACTTCCCCTGTAGCACCTGTAACAAAAAGACCGTTGGATCCACGAAGGAAGATTACACATTTCCAAAGCAAATGGATGTACTACTGCAACGAGCACAGCTATCGAAAAAAACACGCGAAGAAATAAAAATACCAGCCCGCACCCCGATCCGACAAACCATACTGATCGGTGAAGACTCCTACACGGTAAAAGGCTTCATTATCCACACCGGAAGAGCAACGGCAGGTCATTACTATACCGTGGTAAAGGAAGACGATGAATGGGTATGCTACGACGACCAGCAAGTATCCGTACTCTCATGGGAGGAATGTGCCAGGAGATTCACAACCAATGGCTACGTCATCTCTCTCGAGAAAGCGTAAACACTTTCACCTGGTGGAAGTAGTGCCCCGTGGCGGTTGGTTACGAGCCACAACCCAATTTGTAAACCCCCTTTTTTTAAAGAAAAACGGACGAAGGGAGGAGGAAGTGAAGCCATAGCACATGGTTTCAAACCACGGAGTCCTGGACTCCTTTCCCACACTTCTTCAGCAAGGCAGACGCACAAAAGGACGGTGCCACGGCATGATTCGGCAGCCGCTGCTAAACGAACATCGACGTGGGCGGCATAGAGAAAGAAGAACTACTCTACGGCACCAGAAAGTCCAAAAATACCATGGTAAAGAAAATTAAAGTTAAAATTAGAAGTAAAAGGAGAAAAAAGAAATTGGCGACAACGAAAGAAAGAACAGAAAAAACAGAAAACGGAAAAAAAGAAAAAAAGAAGAAAAAAGACTCTGCATTCCGCGAAGAAGACTTGATGCTAGCATCAAACACTTAGAGGCAAGTAGCGCCTGAACACGAAACTAAGATTTTCCCCCCTCTGGTTTATCCGGCCATCCGGCCAAAGTGGCTGATCCTTAACAAGAGCGCTGGACCCCCCCCCCCCCCCCCCTATTTTATTTTACACTTTCTTCGACGAAGACTTGATGCTAGCATCAAACATGCATGCGAGGCAGTGTTCTGCCTAAACATTAAACTAAGTTTTTCCCCCCTTTACCTGAAACTGAAGAAAAAAGCGAAATAAGGAAGGGAGGAGGGCCGCCCGGTGGGAGAACGCAACCAAAAGAACAGAAGGCACGTCGACATCGTCCGAAGCAGGTATCCGTCGGTGAACGACCCGCCACCTTCTCGCCGCCGGCGACAGTTCAGCCCCTTTCCCCTTCCGCGCGTCTGCGGGCTTCCTCCTCCTCCCGCCACCCACACGGCTTGGGCGGCTGCGCACGATGGTGAACAGCGTGTTGTTCGCGGATCCGACAGACATCGTTGTGGGGCGGCCCCGGCCGAAGAAGAACCCGCTCATCTACCGCGACGAGGTGGGCCGCAGCAGGACAGCCGGGCTCTCCCCGCACGCCAGCGACCCAGGTGTGCCTTCCGCAAAACAAGGCACGGCACGACTAGGACACAACCACACAGGGGAACCCAAAAACATTCGGAAACCCCAGGAAAGTTTGATCCACACCGGTGTGGGTTCATAAAACGCCCGCAAAATGCGTCGCCAAACCGCCGGGACCCTGAAAGGACCCTGAAAGGACCCTGAAAGGACCCGAATGCGAGTGACAACAAGGAGAGAAATTGCCTCCAGTGCTGTTCCCGAGGGGAAATCCTGCAGGAACCGAAAGAAGAAAACAGCCACGAAACAAGCACGACCAGCACCCAATTCCCACTACAGGGGACCCTAACAACAACTCGAACCCCCGAAATACCTGACTGTTCTTGCACCCACTTTCTGATACCAAATAGATGCTCTTTCTCATTCTCTCTCTCGAATGAGGTCGTGTTGGCAGAAACGGTGACCAAGATAATAGTTACCGGGCTGATGAAACAAAAGCGAGGATTTCGGTAAGTCCTGCTTATTAGATTCAAGGGTTACCGAAGCTTGCGCACAAGCCAAATTCTCGCACCTCCCTCCCGATACCAAAATAGAGGCACTATCCCAACTCTCTCTAAAATTCGTTTCCACCGCAGATTTCACGTACGGCATGGCGTGCAAACGCGATCCGGAAACTGCGGGCGAAGTCGCGCTGACGTGGATGGTGCACAAGCGGTCGATCAAACCGCAGGACTGCACTGCGAAGGACTTCGTGCGCATGAACAAGACCGCGATCAGTCACCAGTGCCTCACGAGCAAGGACGCGAGAGCGCTGCGGTCCGATCTCAACTACCGCGTCGCGCAGATGAAGTTCAGGAAGCCGAAAAACGACGTTCCGCGGTCGAAGCTCGAGTCCGTCACCTTCGGCGCGAAGTCGAAGCACGACGAAAGCGTCAAGGACCTCATGGGCAACAGGTACCTGCAGATCTCTTTTCTTTTCATGCCTATACATAGAAGGCCATTCTAAGCATGCCAGAAAAGAAATACAGGAATACAGTTATCACACAGACTATCGAGTTTGGATGTCGATCATGTGCATGAAAGGCAAACAGTACTGCCTAAACATTCAAACGAGAGGCAGACACTTTTGCCTAAACATTAAACCACGTAAGGGCAGAGGGGGGGGGGCCCGGCTAAGTTGGATGGAAACGCCGTTTCTTTTAGTTTTTTCGAAATATGGAAACGGAAACGGAAACGGAAACGGAAACGTTTCCGTTTCTTTTAAAAGAAACGCCGGAAGGTCATGCTGAGGGGTCCTATAGGATACCACTTCGCGGGTCCTTCTGTGTGTCCGTCAGGTGTCCGTTTCCAGCCAAATTTTGGCTTTCCTTTCAGAGGGCGGGATCACCTTCTTCTTTTGATCTACTAGCGGGCACTTCTCTTCCTCCGTCTTCTGGCGGGCTCTCTGACTCTTCAGGGCCCTTCCTGGGCTGTTCTTCGACTTGGCTCGGCCCCTTCTTGTGTGTCGTCGCGGTCTCGTTTGTGCAGAGCAGTCGCTGATGCTCACCGCTTTCTTTCATCGGCGATCTGACACGAGCAAATAGGTAACCACAAGCTAATGATGCAGAATGTCGTCACATGCGGATGCTGAGGTTTTCTGACACCAGATTCCACTCTTCTGTGCCTACCACTTCGTCCTCTGCTGCTTCCAACCCACGTTCTCATGTTTACTTGTATCGGCAGCCGTGCCGAGTGGGGCTTTTTGAATCTGCCGTCCTCTTCTGCATTGTCGATGGGTTCTTCCTGCCGTCGCTGTCTATGCTCCGACAACACCGCCCGATGGTGCCCCTTCCGGTGACGGTTGCCACCCGTCGTCATATGCAAGGTGCACTGTGGCAAGCGATGTTTAGCGCACACGTTACTGCGTGGCCATCGCTTTTCTGGCGGGTTCAACATTGCCCCGGCATACGTGTGCCCTTCTCACCTCCTGATGCTGATTGCACTCCCTCTTTGTCTTACGCCGCCGAAAAACCCCGGTCTTGGCGCGGCGGTGCTCCCGCTGTCCTGAACGACCGTATCTGTATAGCCTATTATTGGAAGCGGATGTGCTTTCCCGATCGTCTTCAGCGCGTTGGCCAACGGCCTCGCATAACAGAGCATCGTCGCTACAACAGCCATTGGTATAAAGAGCTGCAGACCTCAAAGTCATCACAACCGGATGCGTGTGGTTGCGTCTGCTCCACGCGGTCGCAACTCTTATGCTTCTTTCCTCCCTCTTTTTCAAAGCCACCTTGTCCATGGTTTCCCACTGGATTGCGGGGTCCGCCGTTCGACACACATTTCCGGTCGGACCTTCAGCCAGTATACTAGTGGCATACCAGCCGTTTCTTTTGAAAAGAAACGGCGTTTCCATCCACCGCCAAAAAGAAGGAAACGGAAACGGAAACGGAAACGGAAACGTTTCCAACGTTTCCATCCTACATAGCCCTAGGGGGGGGGGATGGTTAATTTGGGAAAAGGGAGGGGTCAGGGCAAACCTCAGGTGTCTGTTGAGAGCTCGGAGCAGGATTTCTGCCCGATGAACGACGCATTTCAAAGATTTGTGTCAAATCTCTCCTATAAAGCAAACGGCAACCGCTTTCGACCATTCTTCGGCCTCTCACCGGCGAACTCGACACCCGCGAACTCTCTTGAATTAACTACCACTACCGTGGTAGTTCGTCCGGAAGTGGTTAACCCCCACCCAACGAAACAAGTCAGTGCTGCCTAGCGAGTCGCAGTCACAATCAGGGCGGCCCAGACTCACACCGCAGTCCTGTCGGCAGACACTCAGGTTCCGCAATGATGATGGTCCGCCTTATGTGTCCGTGGCTTAAAGGACCGAAACACGGCGCAGACGGGACCAGTGCGGTGTTGAGCCATGTTCCAAGAACGTTCTTGCAATCCCCCCATTCGTAGTAGGGTACTTCGCGTAACGCGACTTGCAGCCCTCAGCACGCAGGATTACTTCCTCGCAACTTTTCTTTCCTTTGGTACTTCAACCATTGGTGCTGCACACGTGATGATGTCCACTGTGTTCTGCGGAGTTTACCGTAAGCGGGTTTAATATGAAACGTGTCTAGTACGAAACGGTTTTAATACGAAACGTGTTAATTAAGAAACACCCCGGATCTGAAGCTATGAAACATTAACACGTTTCGTATTAAAAACTGCACTTCCATAGGGGTTTTGAAGGGGTTTGTACTTAGAGTAAACTGGGGCTCGACAATAAAAAAAAGGATGCAGGAAAATTGACAGAAAATTTGAACCAGTCAAAAAAATGCACCGATTTCTTCGCCCGCGTCAGCCCTTCACCCCATGCGAAGCAGATTCGACAATCTTTGCCCGCTCAGCACAACAGGTAGCAGGTGATGCGGTTGCAAAGGAAGTCGCGAAGGAGTTGCCGACAAAGAAAACAACGAGAGCGACGTGGAACGCTGACGAGAAAGAACGCATTGCTGAGATTGTTGCAGAAAAGGGGGTGCGAGACACTGTCAAGTGGTGGAACAGTCCTCTCCAAGGACATACGAAACAGCTCAACCAAACCATGGCGTCTCGAGCCTTTTCCGAATACAAAGAAGCAATACAAGAGCGCGTAGCAAAGCGGAAGATGGGGCTGCATGTTGAGGAAAGCGAGAGCCATTTCCGGGAAGTCAAACGAGGGAGGAAGTGCACACTGTCACCCACAGAAGAAAACAAGGTGCTCAGCATCATCCGCTCTGCTAGGTCATCAGGTGGCGCTGTGACGGCACAAACCGTGTCAGCAACAGCTAGAGGCATGGTGAAAGCTAGTGATGAAAGCGAGCGCATTCACGACGCCACCACGCTGAACAAGGAGTGGGCGCGTGCATGGATGCGACGGTTGGGCTGGTCCATGAGAGCTGCAACAACAGCAGTGGCCACCACAACGCGACCCTTCCTGGAAGCTCGTGCAGAATTCGTTGCAGAAGTACAGAGTGCAAGGAAGCTCCACGACATCCCCTTAGAAAGGGTAGTAAACGCCGACCACACACTGTTGCAACTCCTGCCAGCACCCAAGAAGACCTACGCGCCGGTGGGCAGCAAGCGAGTGGCCCTAACAAACCTGAACGACAAACGGTCGATCACAGGTCTGTTTGCGGCCTTTGCAACAGGGGAGCTGCTACCCCCGCAGTTGATCTACGGCGGGAAAACCAGCAGGGTTCTTCCACCGGAGGCAAAAAGACCAGACGGGTGGTCTTTTGTCGCCAATCCTAACAGATGGGCAAACGAACAAACCACGAAGGTGTGGGTAAATGACGTGCTGCTGCCGGCGATGAACACACGGAGAGGAGAGACAGAGTGGGGCCTCCTTATCCTCGATCGTTTCTCTGCCCAGCACACACAAAGTATCAAGGAACTACTTGTGCACAATCGCATCGCAACAGTCTGCATTCCGGCTGGCTGGACAGGAAGGTTGCAGCCGTTGGATGTTGGTCTAAACGGTGTTCTGAAGCGGAGCTTGCGGGACGAGTACTCAACTTGGTACAGCGACAGTGTGCTCAAGTTGATGAAACAAGCAAATGCAAAGAACGCGAAGAACCTGATGAAGAACAAAAAATACAAGAAAGACAAGAAGCATAAGAAGGCTACAAAAGACGTGGAGAGTGTTAACGACGGTGACGCTGCTGAGGACATCCAACGTCTTCAAAGTGTATCCGTTGTCCCCACACCCGTGCTCTTTCGTGAAGTCGCGCACTCAAAGACGAAGCACAGTGTCATCCTCTACGACAGTCTCGGGGAGCGTAGCAGTATGACGGTCTCGTTGTCCGAAGCAGCAGGGGCAGCTGGCGACCTGCACTTCGCTCCGGAATGGTGGAGACAGCAAGAGGCGCACGCTTGTGGGTGGTTCGCCTATCAAAGCATCTGGCTGGCTGCCAGCGGAAAGTGCGTTCAGGAGGCCAGCGATAAACCAACGCATGAAACAGCTAAGCAACTGCTCAGCAAGTGCACAGAAGCCGATCTCGCTGCATTAAGCGACACCAACGTCACAAGGACTCGTGCGACAATTGTAGAATTGATAGCCGAATTTGCGAAGACCCCCGCGTCGTCTGAATTTGAAGAAAAACATCATCTTGATGTATTAGTCGCGCTCGTTCTCAATGAAGTAGTGCTGCGTCTATTTGGGGTGAAAGTGCGCTTGCACGAAACGTGCACCTTCTCTGCTGCTGAACACTTGAAGTCCGGGTGCCGGCAAAGCTCACTGGTTGTCTTGTTCGACGGGGCTCATTTTGCTTCCCTTGTCACCGTGTCTGCTGAAGAACACACGTCTGTTGTGGAAGGTGAGATGCTGAAGATGATGGCGCGTCTCGACCTCCGCGCAAAATCTCTGCGTAGACGACATCTGAAGTGGCTAAAGACGGCGTTGTCGAAAGTGAAACCCGAGAGCATCCGGGCGAGTTTCGTGGTGACCGGGTTGAGTGACGCAAATTTACTGGAAGAGAAAGTTTCCGATCCAACAGGAGATGGAGCCGACCAAGGTTTCGTTGAAGACAGCCCCCAGGCCACCGGTTGCGGGGACAACGTTCTCGCCGAACTCCTTCGCAATTTCAATGAATGTCTCGTACTGAGTGAATGCGCAGATTGCATCAACGATTCTGACTTCGCTGATTTTGACCAAGAGCTTGAAGAACTGGCAAACGATGAATGCGTTGCTGTGGAGGTGGATGCGGTTCATGCTAGTCTTGGGGCTGGCGAGCACGAGAAGAAGCTGGATGGCAATCACCTGGAGAGGCTTTACTCCTTCTTTAAGGACAACTCCGCCTTTGCTTGCGCTGCCCTTCCATACGACCGGCTTACCCTGTCATCACTGACGCGTGCCCGCCTAATGAACACCTTCGTAAACACTAGCGTGTCAGGAACTCGTGGTTGGCACTGGATGCTTGTAACAACCGACCGGTCGCTCCGAAGATGCGTTGTATCTTGCTCGCTTTCTGACTTTTGCGGAAGCAAGATAGTCAGCCACCTTGCAACGGTCTTTTCCGCCGACACCGACTCTTGGTTCATTGAGACGGACGCTCGAGGATGTCAACAAGACGATTGGAGCTGCGGTTACCATTCCTTGTTTGCGGCGCTGCAGTTCACAGACTGCATCCCAGAGCCGTTGGTGATCCCGCCCACGCCTGTCGTCTTCATTCACAAGTGCCAGAACGCTCTGCAATTGCTGTCATCGTGATGTCTTGTCGCTAATACTCTGACCGCGGTACGTTTTTCCTGCTCAAAGGCTCGATATACCAAAGGTTGTCGGGAACCAAAATGGGGGATCATCATGGGGTTTTCAAATTTCACTAAGTACGTCAAACCCCTTGTTTTTAGTACGAAACGTGTTAATTAAGAAACACTTTGGCCAAAAAAATAGCTATTAAACCCGCTTACGGTACTTCGCAGATTGCCACCGTAAAAAGAAGACAAGTCAGTGCTGCCTAGCGAGTCGCAGTCACAATCAGGGCGAGTGCCCTGAGTTTTTTAACTGATTGCTCAGACACGGTTGTAGGGACCTTCTCCCCGTGACGGATTCGCCTGTGCTCTAAGAGCACAGGTGGTCCGTGGCTGTGACGAGCTACGAACAGCCGCCTGACAAACCAGACTCACACCGCAGTCCTGTCTGCAGACACTCAGGTTCCGCGCTGATGATGGTCCGCCTTATGTGTCCGTGGCTTAAAGGACCGAAAAACGGTGCAGACGGGACCAGTGCGATGTTGAGCACATACCCATCTAAGCACGTTCTTGCAACCCCCCCCAACGAAACAAGCTAACCAGAAGAAATCCCCATATGCCACTGCCAGTAGTCATTCTTACGACTGACAGTGCAACCAAAAGAAATCTCCGCCCGCACAGATACGCGCTTGAATGGGTGCAGGAGCGCATGCGCGCCGAGAGCACGCGCAAGGCCGCGGAGACCGACGGCAAGCGGGAGGTCCACCGGCGGCCGTTCATCCACGCTCCGGCGTTATCGGCGCTCGAAGCCGACCCGCCGAAACCGCCGTTTGTGATGAAGCGGTTTCGCAGCGTTCTGCCCCGAGTCACGTGCAGGACGCCCAGCCCCATGCGACCTCCCACCATCGAGCTGCCGCCCATCAGCGCTACGCCTGAACCGCTGGTAACAGGGCTGATAGACTCAGAGTAGCAGTCTTTTGGTGTTGTCGCTGTTGATGGTTGTGCCTGGTGTTGTGCTATACGTTGTTCATTTTCAATACATGGGGGCAGCAGTCAGTCGTGAGACTGACAGGTGAGCGGCATCACCTCCACCTAGCGAGCTCTCGGATGAACACGCATCTGATGCAGCTGTTGCATGGGAGCTTGCGTACTCTCATGTTTACCGCACACAGACTTCGGTCGACCGGTGACTCAACAATATCGGGTTCTTAGAAAGGGGGGGGTCGAATAATAACACTGTGTTATTATTCGATTTGCCGAATAATAAAAAAAGTTCCGGGCAGCCGAACAGTAGCAGGAACAAATAGTGGTAGTGTTTTTAGACAACCAAACGTGTGTCAAATAACTGTTATTATTCGACCCCCCCCTTTAACTCGAACCAGTCTAGAAAAAAACGATCTACCTGCTACCTGCACCGGAGACATGTGCCAAGCTCCTGAAATGGGGCACCTGGTGGAGGGGACGAACCGAGGAGCACTCCGTCCATTGCCCTCGTACGCGTGGTGTGGACTGGTACCCTGGTAGGCAGCACCAGCTGTCGCTGGACCCTCGCTTCGCGGAAGAAAGCGAAATGAACCAGCGGTTGGCAGAGTGCCGGCAAGTCAAGGGCTTCCGGCACCAGCTTCGGGGGGGGATGGTGCAAAGCAGTACAGGAACAGGGGCTATCTGTTCGACTTCTTGTCGCTTCCACGCTGGCCGTAGTACAATGTACCTGCCTTCGGAGGAAATACTCGAGGATGCCGCCGGGCGCAAAACCTCAAAGGAAATGTGCTGCAGCCCACACACACACACTTCTGGGGTTTAGTGCTGGGCAAAAGCATCCAGCAGAAAATACCCCATTTTTAGTTGCGTTGTGTCCCCCTTTGGCCTCCGTCGAAGCAGGCACCGGGCGGTCCCGCGAGTATTTCTTCCACCATCAGGGGTTCATTCTCGGATTCTATATCTACTCACGGACTGCAAAAATGATTTCCCCCGTGCAGCGTAGGTAAACCCCACGAAGTCCAGCTCTTCCTCTTTCAAGTGCAGTGGCCACACCCACCAAGGTCTAACAGACACATCCGAATTTCAACTTACACGTGTAGGAATTTTTGTCTTTCTTTTTCTTGTATTAAACGCCTTGGTGGTGCCACAAATTCAGCAGTTGGCGGTGTCCTGGAACTTAGAAGCAGGTGAGTTCCGCTGGCGCACACGAACACAAGAAACTGCCAAGCGCTAGTTTTTTGAACAGGCACCTGCTACTGTAGAAATTCCTCGAGGTGCAACAGGCTGGGACCTCCCGCACTAAACCACAGAAGTTACCAGCACGGTGGTTTCCAGCCACAAGCGCTCTCTAAGAAACCAGAACACCAGCCTCGTAGTGTTCTGTAGGTTGGATCGACATCATTGACCAGTGTGTGCTGATCACCATCGTGCTAACCCTGGCTCCCAGAAGAGTTGTCCAGCGCCTTTCGTCGAACTCGTTTTCCCACCCGCCCTCCACTTACACCCTCTTCAGCAGGCTCTACGGGAATGAGGCTCTACCGAGCAATCCTTCCCCGTCCTTGCCATTTCTGGCACATGACACCTGCGTTCTTTATTTGCATCAAGTCTGCTCCGATTTCTCGTCTTCTCTGCCTTTTGCTGATTGTGTGAGACTGCAGAGTTATACACGAATCTGTCTGTTTTGGATGAGACCGCGCACATGACATCCCTCAAACCCGTCCAGACTGCGGATGGCCTAACTGCTCACGGCTCATCTCGCGTTCTACAAAGTGACCCAAACCCCCAGTACCCTGCGCATACACCACAACGAAATACATCCCAAAGCCAAGCTATACTATGTATTCACATCACACGACTACCCAGCATGAGATGGAAGACTGCAGATGACTGCGTGGTATCTACACGTTTGAACCCCGGAACAAGCAGTGGACTCACGACCCCTGAACATATATACAACACAAAGAAAGGCACCGCAAACCCGTCAGTCGTACATACCATTCAACATCGCACGATTACCTTATTACTCGCATGGACGAGGCCCTGATCTGATCTGCGACCTGAAACACTGGGAGAGGGGGAAGATGTGAAAGGCTGCGGATGACCGTGTGGTGGTTATCTACGAAGTGCGGATTGTACGTTTGAACCCCGGACCCAAACAATGGGCTCACGACTGTGCATACATACATACATACATACATACATACATACATACATACATACATACATACATACATACATACATACATACATACATACATACATACATACATACATACATACATACATACATACATACATACATACATACATACATACATACATACATACATACATACATACATACATACATACATACATACATACATACATACATACATACATACATACATACATACATACATACATACATACATACATACATACATACATACATACATACATACATACATACATACATACATACATACATACATACATACATACATACATACATACATACATACATACATACATACATACATACATACATACATACATACATACATACATACATACATACATACATACATACATACATACATACATACATACATACATACATACATACATACATACATACATACATACATACATACATACATACATACATACATACATACATACATACATACATACATACATACATACATACATACATACATACATACATACATACATACATACATACATACATACATACATACATACATACATACATACATACATACATACATACATACATACATACATACATACATACATACATACATACATACATACATACATACATACATACATACATACATACATACATACATACATACATACATACATACATACATACATACATACATACATACATACATACATACATACATACATACATACATACATACATACATACATACATACATACATACATACATACATACATACATACATACATACATACATACATACATACATACATACATACATACATACATACATACATACATACATACATACATACATACATACATACATACATACATACATACATACATACATACATACATACATACATACATACATACATACATACATACATACATACATACATACATACATACATACATACATACATACATACATACATACATACATACATACATACATACATACATACATACATACATACATACATACATACATACATACATACATACATACATACATACATACATACATACATACATACATACATACATACATACATACATACA
The DNA here is from genome assembly GCA_030068145.1 of Diplonema papillatum. NCBI lineage: Eukaryota > Euglenozoa > Diplonemea > Diplonemida > Diplonemidae > Diplonema > Diplonema papillatum. The sequence goes on along the minus strand of JAPJBO010000003.1, from coordinate 10,077 downwards.
TACATACATACATACATACATACATACATACATACATACATACATACATACATACATACATACATACATACATACATACATACATACATACATACATACAAAGAAAGGCAACCTTTTACCCATCAGCCGTACCTACCATTCAACATCACACTGCTACCGAGCAGGACATGGGTTGGGGAGTCATACTCGCATGGACGAGGCCTTGACCGCGTCGCTTAGCAGCGACCTGAAACACTGGGGGGAGGGGGAAGATGTGAAAGGCTGCGGATGGCTGAACTACACCCCGACGTACCGTGTGGTGGAAATCTGCGAGGCACGGATCGTGGAAGGCCTGTGGAAGGACGGCGAGCAGGTCAAGTTCGGCATCCAAATGCGGGGAGCCGCGTACCGCTGCCCGCCCGGCGAGGAGCTGCACGTCATCGCCCTCAGCAAGAACAAGCCGGAGCCCGGCCAGACGCCGACCCGCGGTCCGAAGCCGGCGACAGACCTGCGGTGTGTGCAGTGGCACCCGCAGTGCGTCGTGTCCGTCAACAAGACGCAACCCGAGTACCACCCCCCGGGAAGAGGCTGCTGGTCGGTGAGCATCCCGCCCGGCGTCATGGTCACGAGCATTTACTACATAGACCGGATGTTCAGCACTCGGGTCCCCCACGACCCCGTCCCCTTGGTAAGCGCGGTGGCCATCGTCCGGGTGAAGGCTGCCTGCGCTGCAGACGACTTGGTGTCCGTGTTCCGAAAGTCCCTGCGCACCGCCGCTTGGGGCGAGCGATCCCCTGGCGACGGCGACGACGAAGTGGAAGGCGTCGAGGAGTACATCAAGGTCACAGACCCCATCACCTACTGTACCATCGAGACCCCTGTCCGCCCCTCGCGGTGCGTGCACGCCCAGTGCTGCGACCTGGCTGTCCTGCTCAGCTCGTTCGACCAGAACACGACAACAGGTGTCCCCGCGGACTTCTTTTTTTGTATAAGCACCTGCTTTGTAGGAAATACTTGAGGAGGCTGCCAGTTGCAAAAGATCAAAGGAGGTAAATGTGCTGTAGCCCACACGAAACACAGGTGAATCTGGGTTCAGTGGCGGGCGTAAGCGTTCAACAAGAAAGACCCATTTTGTAGTTGTATTGTTTCTCCCCCTCTAGCCTCCTTCGAAGTAAGCACAAGGCAGCCCCTCGAGTATTTCTTTTGTAAACATGCCAATCCTGCAGGAAATAGTTGACTAGACCTCTTGAGTTTGCGCTGACCACGACTTGGGAGTCGGCAAAACCCAACGTAGCCCGAAGCAAGACCGACCCCCCCGTTCGTTAGAAAAGCGATAATAACAGCCTTCCTTTTTCCATTTGCCCAGAACTGTGACTCAACTATTCGCCCACCACCGGTCCGGCGCGTGCAATTGATGGACACCCTTCATCGTTGAAATGAGAAGAACAACCTTTCTTATATTTTCTGCCGATGCTGGTAGGTGTCATGGGGGGCCTTCGCGTGGCGACACTGTTGACCGCACCTTAATTGAGTCGGTCGCCGATCCCCCAACCGCCAGCATCATGTACTTGATGCGACGCGGAACAAGTGCTGGCAGCACCGCCCGGTGAGTAGAGGGCCACAAAAGGGGCAAACCGACCGGTCGGGGGGTGCTCAGCAGTCAATGGCCTGATGGCTGAGTGCCCCTAGGCAGGGCTGCATCCTCGTGTTGTAGCCGTGTTGTGTATAACGCTTCGTGGGGGCCTGGTCAACCACCTCATCACAATAGGCGCAAACCTTTCTCGACAGTGATTGGACAGTCGGGATGCCGGGGCGGGTCTCCATGAAAAAGAGAAAAGTAAAGCAAGACCTGCCCCCTGCACCTGCTGTCTCCGGCTGCTTCGGCAGACGACACATACTACTACTACTACTACTCCCGATGCTGGTAAATTTTTTAAGACGAACGACAGAAGGCGAGCTCAACAGTACAGACGACAGACGCGCTTGCCAGGTGCAAGGGCAACTCTTTTCTCCCTAGTTGCAGAAGAGACAGCGGTGCCCGGCCACCGGTTTGCGGCAGTGCAGCCGTGGCTTGGAACAGTCACAATTGCAGGCACCGCTCTGAGACAAATTTAGACCCCCTGTGTGTGTGTGTGTGTGTGTGTGTGTGTGTGTGTGTGTGTGTGTGTGTGTGTGTGTGTGTGTGTGTGTGTGTGTGTGTGTGTGTGTGTGTGTGTGTGTGTGTGTGTGTGTGTGTGTGTGTGTGTGTGTGTGTGTGTGTGTGTGTGTGTGTGTGTGTGTGTGTGTGTGTGTGTGTGTGTGTGTGTGTGTGTGTGTGTGTGTGTGTGTGTGTGTGTGTGTGTGTGTGTGTGTGTGTGTGTGTGTGTGTGTGTGTGGTGTGTGTGTGTGTGTGTGTGTGTGTGTGTGTGTGTGTGTGTGTGGTGTGTGTGTGTGTGTGTGTGTGTGTGTGTGTGTGTGATGTGTGGCAAGTTTCCCATTTCGAAAACGACGTCACAGGTTTGCTGTGCCCTGTCTGCCAGTCGCGCTTCGATCTTCAAGACTTGACCATCGATGCCAACTTCCGCTCGCTGCTGGATGTCGTGGGCGGGCTCGAGCCTCGGTTTCAACGACTGTGGGAAAAGCACTTCCGCCGGGGGTTCGCGGTTCCCTCTGATCGGTACCGGCTGTTCGCCGACGAGAGCGTCAAGCCCGCCACGGCAGTATGTCTTGCTTTTTTTTTTTGTATAAGCACCTGCTTTGTAGGAAATACTTGAGGAGGCTGCCAGTTGCAAAGATCAAAGGAGGTAAATGTGCTGTAGCCCACACGAAACACAGGTGAATCTGGGTTTAGTGGCGGGCGTAAGCGTTCAACAAAAAAGACCCATTTTGTAGTTGTATTGTTTCTCCCCCTCTAGCCTCCTTCGAAGTAAGCACAAGGCAGCCCCTCGAGTATTTTTAAACTTTTTAGTAGTACATCTGTACCGTCCTCAGTAAGGGCGGCCTTTTTATTTTTCTGTTTTTTTTTTTTGCGACAACCAATTTCTGCTTCCCTGGAGACAGTATTTGTTACAGCTAAAAAGAACGTTGACAGCGGTTTAACCAGAACACATGTAGGTTAAATCGCACAAACAAAGAATATTGCTCGTGCAGATGGTGATTGACCTGAAGGCTGTCGACTGGTCTCCCATCGATGTCGTCCTTGCCCCCGACGGTTGGGAGACCGCCGACGAGGACGTGGACTGCTGCGTCGACTGTGGCAAGACCCACAACTCGGGTGCCTTCTTCTTTTTCGGCCTTTTTCTTTTTCTTCTTCTTATTTTTTTAGTAGTACATCTGTACCGACGGGAACATTTCCGGAACAACGGTTGCACATGAAAGAGAAAACGAAGCCAACGAAGAGCCAAGAGAGGTTTATACCCTGTACACGCGAAGAACAAGAAACTTTTGCCTCATCATTTTCATCACCTTTGGTCAGTTGATGCTGATCGTCCGTTGCTTCGTTCGTAACAACGCATTGTTGGTACTAAAAATTAGTAGTTGGCAGCGTACTACATGAAACTTACCAAAGCAGGTGAGTCCCGCTAGTGCACACAAACAAAAAAGGAAACGCAAAATTCCCGCAGTGCGCACAAACAAAAGAAAGCGCCATACTAATCTTTTGTACAGCAAAGGGGGCCTTCACGTGGCGACACTGTTGACCGCACCTTAATTCAGTCGCGGTCGCCGATTCCCCAACCGCCAGCATCATGTACTTGATGCGACGCGGAACAAGTGCTGACAGCACCGCCCGGCGAATAGAGGGCCACAAAAGTGGCAAATCGACCGGTCGGGGGGTGCTTAGTAGCCAATGGCCTGATGGCTGAGTGCACACCTTATCAGGGCTGCATCCTCGTGTTGTAGCCGTGTTGTGTATAAGGCTTCGTGGGGGCCTGGTCAACCACCTCATCACAATAGGCGCAAGCTTTCGCGACCGTGATTGGACAGTCGGGATGCCGGGAGCGGGTCTTCATGAAGAAGAGAAAAGTAAAGCAAGACCTGCCCCCTGCACCTGCTGTCTCCGGCTGCTTCGGCAGACGACGCATACTACTACTACTACTGGACACCAAATATGAACTGCAAACAGCGTTTTCATTTGCGTCCTATAGCCAGCTTTACACGAAACCGATCAGGCGCGCTCAACGAAAGCAACACTCTCTTCCCGTCATCATCACTAGCTCTGCATTAGAGTGGATGTGCGGCTCTTACTTTTTTCTTTTTAGCCACATGCAATGTGTGAGGAAACTGAACCGCTCAAGTAGGACCTTCTGATCATGATCATTTGCCAAATTTGCCACCTGAAACCACGTCCAGGATTTGGGCTCAGGGTAGTGCGGTCAACGAAATACTCTCGCGGTGTACGGTTTCTGGCGAAACCTCCTCAATAGCTCACTTCCAGCTCAGAGGGAGCATTGCCAACAATTCAGCCCGGACCCGTACATTTACAAACATACGATCGAAGATATTCAGCAGTTGATCAACGAGGACTAGCACTTGTACCCTGTTACGAACCCGAGACACCATTGCACCATCATCCCACCGTTGCCCCCTGTTTTCAAGTCCTGGCACGTCACGATGATCCACGAGTTTCTTTGCATGCATCTGTTCGAGACTCCCTGAAATAAGAGCAGCCACCCCCTTCCACCACTCTCTGACACCACAACGTCTAAAATCACAAAGCAGAAAAGAAAAATAGCAAACAGAATTCTGCATTACCGGGATGCTAGCATCGCGCATCAATCAATTGAACGGGAAAAACACGCAGTCTTTTATCCCCGAGGTTTTATTATCCCGTAATCGAACCAGGTTGTAATACCTAAGCACATACACCTTCTCCGGTAGCTCCCGGTTCAGCCGACTTCCGCGGCTTTCTTAAAAGGTTATTTTAAAGGGTATTCTCATCTTGCAAGGGGCCGGTGCTTCCTCACGGGCCCCGACGCACGCCTGCGGCCTCTCCATCCAACCCTCTGTTTTTCTTCTTTCTCTGTATCTCCAAGTTCTCCCCTCGTGTTGGCACCACGAAGGCGAGGTCCGTCGCTGCTAGCGGCCAGAGAAGGGAAATAAAATTGCCAGTCACACACCATGCATGCGAGGCAGGATTCTGCCAACTGAAAGTAATCTCCCGCGCTTCGTCCACGTGAAAGGAAAACCACACTGACACCGCAGGCGTGGCTCAAAGAAGAGCTCTTGAAGGCGGAAGCGGCTGCGACGCAAGCATCGGGCAAGCGCGCCGCCGACGTCGACGATCTGGACGAGACGGAAAGCGACTGCGCGCAAGCAGTGCAGAAGCCGGCGAAGAAGCCGGCCCGCGCACCCGCGAAGAAGGCAAGCCAACCGCCGCCACCGCCTATCGCGGCTCCTCCTGCAGCACCTGCAGCACCTGCAGCACCTGCAGCACCTGCAGCTGTAAGGCGGACCCATGATGCGTCCCGTGCACCTGCGAAGCAGGAGCTGTCGAGGGTCGTCGACGCCGGCAAAGTGCTGGCGTTTCTGGCGCCGGGCGGCCCGTCGGCCGGCGGGGCCAACATCTTCTGGCTCGGGGCCGTTCTCAAGCTCTCGGCTCCCGACGCGGCGGGCGTCGCGGCCCTGCGGCTGAAGCACCTGCGCAGGATCACCTCCGGTGACCCTTGCTGCGCACCGTTGTTCGTTCCCACCAACGTCGAGTGGAGCGAAGACTCCTCCGCGGCGGCTCCTGTACTAGGCGCCTGGGTCGCTTCCGCTTCGTCACCCACAGGACAAGCTTTCGAGCTTGTCGAGCAGGAGCACGACCGCCTCTCCAACCTCGCCCTCGACATGGCTTAATTGTAATCACTCCCTGTTGCTGCGTGCTGCACCTCATAGCCGATATCTGCACTTATGCTGCAACCTTCCTCAATGTTGTAGTGCTGCACCTGCACCAGGTAGTCTTTTGAGACCTGTGATGCCGCAAGTTTTCAGGCGCTAGCTTGTTGCCGCGCTGCAAGCTTTGGTGCTGCACGCCTCAATGTTGCACCTGAGATTCTTGACGGTGCATCCTAGCCACCGGGAAACGACCACCGTCTCTGCGTGCCTTGTGCTGCTACCGGTGCTGCACGCCTGTCGAGAATGTAGGCATCGAGTTCATCCGATGCGGGTAGGCACCCGGCATACTGGTTCTACCCAACACAACCTTGCAACGTTTACTTTCTCTACTTGGGTAACCTGCATTTGCTGGCCAGTTTGCCAACATTGCCGAGCAATCCGATGCACCTCTCGTTTCGGGCTGTCGGAAGGCCCCCCCGCCCTTTTGGGTACGGAAAAAGCCGCAGCAGGACTTCAGAGAAATGATTGACCCTCAGAACGCACGCAGACATCAGCGAGGACACCCACAGCGGGTTGATCGAATGCTGCGGCCGGCAGCCCGGGCTTCGGTAGGCGGCGTAGCCAAAGCGGCTTACACTGTTGAAAATCGGCTCGAGTCTGCCGGGGAAAATAGGCTCGATATCCAATCAGCCGGCAAGCCGGCTGTTCACGCGCACATTGACTGTCGGTACTAAAAATTTGTGATTGGCAAACTACACGCAATCTGCCGAAGCAGGCGAGATCCGCTGGTGCCATGGAGCAGGCGTGGATGTTGAATACTGTAGAAGCAAGTTGCGCCAGAGACCGTTAGAACCAAACCCGAGCACCCTGAAGGTTCCCCATCAAAAACGTTATCCACGGCCGTGAGCCGCACAGTATCCAAAAAGGGCGAAACGAAGCAGCGACCCCCCCCGCAAGACGAACCTACCCCGCCTGCCAGAAGGCCCTGCTCTAACTTTGGAATGGTCTACGCTCAAGAGCGAAACCTGAGACGAATGAGGTGCGCACAACACCGCGGTGAAAAGTTTACAGGAGGCCAGTCCCTGTTTCATAGCCCACTTTGGGAGCCGCACACCATCCCTTTTCCGTACATCTTCTTACGAAGAAGACTCGATGCTAGCTTCGATCATGCATGAGAGGCAGTGTTGTGTCTAAACCAGGGCTTACACTCCACGTGTGGAACGTGCGGATTTCCACAGACACCACCCGCGGATTTTGTTTTATTTTTTCCCCCGCATGTGCTTGCCACAGGTTGGTCCACATTCTAGGCCAAGGCCACCCAGCCACGTGTCGCCAAGTCCAATCTTTCATTTTTTTTTTTGTTGCCCGCCGCACAGGGGGAAAGTGTATTTTTCCTCTAACCTTGGGCGTCCACATGTGGACCACACGTATTTCTCTGAGACCGAAAACGGAGCGTAAGCCCTGGTAACATCAAACTAAGTTTTTCCTCCCCCAACTGCGTCCGCACAACAGCGCCATCCCATCCCAGCCGCAACCCGCATCGTCGCCACCGAACGACATCTACATTCGCCGAGCAGTTCGGGTGGGAAGTAAGGAGACCCCAGGCGAGATGTTCACACCCCAACTAGTCTCTCTCGGAAAGTCAGCGCGATAGCGATGACAACGAGAACACAAAACATGACAGGGGGGTGGGACCGGGCCCTGGGACTGCTAAGGCGTGACAAACTCCGCCCCGCCCTCCCCACGAACAGCCGCCTGATAAACCACATAACGCGACTTGCTGCCCTCAGCACGCAGGATTACTTCCTCGCACTCTTTTCCTTTTGGTACTCACAGTTGTAGGGGCCTCCTCCCCATGACGGATTCGCCTGTGCTCTGGTAGCACAGGTGGTCCTGGCTGTGACGAGCTACGAACAGCCACCTGACAAACCAGACTCACACCTCTGCAGGCACTCAGGTTCCGTGCTGATAATTGTCCTCCTTATGTGTCCGTGGCTTAAAGGACCGAAACACGGCACAGACGGGACCGGTGCGGTGTTGAGCACATATTCATTCCAAGCACGTTCTTGCAAGCCCTCAGCCAGCCCTCCGACACGGAATCTTTCTTGTTTTGCGTTCTCCCTCGGGTGGACGGCCGCAGTCTGGCGGACGAGCCGGACGACGAGCGGCAGGCCTTTGGTCGCTGGGTGAGGAAGCGACCGAGGGTGGACGGGGGAAAGCGCCGCGGGGACGGGTGCGGCCGCCGTTCGCTCTCGCCGACGTGGGTGCTTGCCGTTGGGGGCCCGCAGCCGGCCGGTCGCGGTGGCCGTGTAGGCGGAGTGGGTCGGGATGCGTCGCGTCTTGCAGGGCTGCAGAGGCGGCTGCAGGGCATCGCGGGCGGGCTGGCGGTGTACGACGAAGCCCCGGACAACGTGTCCAGCTCGACCTACTCGTCGACGCCCTCACTTCCAGGGTGTCGAGTGGCTCCGGGTAGGCGGGCGGACGCGGGGCTCCCTCTGGCGAGGGTAACGTCGAACCGCATCGACGTGGAGGCGTTGGCGGCGATGGACGGTGTCGGTCGATTCCGCGAGGTGCTGCCGATGTTGATGGATCCGGTAGCGTTTGCGGAGGCGTTCGTGTCTGGGGACGCCGCAGGCGGGTGCCGGGTGCCGTCGCGCGGGATGGAGCGACACCGGGCGACTCTGCGGTCGTGCGGGGTGGCGAGCGACGCACGTTCGCGGCCGGCATTCGCGATGAAGGCGTTTACCACGCCGAAGAAGGACGGACGAACGGCACGTCTCGTTCTGGATGCCCGGCCGCTGAACGACGCGATGCGCCGGCCGCCCAGCATGGACCTGCCCCGGCTGCGCGACTTCATCGCCGAGGTCGAGAGGCACCGGTTCGCCATGCAGTGCGACGGCGTGTCGTACTTCTACCAGTTCCCAGTAGACGCGAGCATTTCGCGATATTTCGGGATTGGTATGAAGGGGTGCGACATGCTGTTGAACGTGCTGTGCATGGGGTGGTCTTGGGCGCCGTGCATTGCGCAGCGCGCGTCGAACGTGCTGGTCCGGGACCTGGGCCTCGCCTGGGTGGACAACTTCCTTGTCTTGGGTGGGACGCTGGACGAGGCAGAGCGGAACGTGGCCGTTTTTCGGAAGCGGGCGCAGGCGGCGCGGGTCGAAGTGCGGGCGGAAGGCGACGACGCGCTGTGGCAGGTTCGCTCGCGGTTCGTGTGTGTGGGTGTGGAGTTCGACCTGGCTGCCGAGACGCAGCGGCACAGGCTCGACCCGGCGTGGGCGGAGCGGTGGGTCGGCGGCAGCGGGATGACGGCGGTGCTTTCCGGCAGAGCGACGGCCCGACAGTTCGCCGAAGTTTTCGGGGGCGCCGTCTGGGCGACGGACATCCTGGCAGTGCCCCGCTGCCACTTCGCGGCGTTGCTGTCGTTCGCGGGAAGGCTCGGCGGGCGCATGGTGGACGCCGCAGCGCCGGTGTGGGACGAGGTCGTCGACGTTCCTCCGTCGGCAAGACGGGAGCTGGGCGCGCTCCGGAAGATCGTCCGGGAGAACCCGTGGGTCGTGGGCGGCGTTCCTGAGGACACAGGGAGCGTCCTGTGGACGGACGCCAGCTCGCGGGCGTGGGCGGCGCTGCTGGAGGCGGAAGGCCGGTTCGTGGATGGGCGGCAGGGCGTGTTCGCGGGACCGGACGCGGACGCCCACATCAACTTGAAGGAGATGTTGGCGTTCGCGGAAGGTGTGGTTCGGCTGTGCTGGGCGCCGGGGGCGCAGCGGTGCCGCATCGACAACGCGGCGGTTGTCGGCGCCGTGGCGAAGGGGAGTTCTTCCTCGTACGCCGCGAATCGCGTTTTGTCCCGGTCTCTTCGTGTTGCCGAGCGCAGAAGGATCGTCCTGTGTCCTGGCTGGGTGCCGTCCGGCGAACAGCAGGCGGACCCGTACACGCGGGGAGCCTCGTTGCCTCGGTTCCCGGCGCCGCTTTCCGCTTCGCGGTGACGTGCCACACCCTTTGACTTGTTTTATGTGTTCTCGGAAATGTCAGCGCGGTAGCGATGACAGCGAGAACACATATAGGTGGGAGGGGAGAGGCCCTGGGACTGCTAAGGCGTGACAACCCCGCCCCTGTCCCTCCCAGGGAGCCACCCCGAAACTAGCCTGCCCACCTGACGGTGGGGGCCCACCTGACGGTGGAGGCCCACACCCTTTGACTTGTTTTATGTGTTCTCTCTCTCTCTCTCTCTCTCTCTCTCTCTCTCTCTCTCTCTCTCTCTCTCTCTCTCTCTCTCTCTCTCTCTCTCTCTCTCTCTCT